>JAVJGI010000037.1:22038358-22057452 GCA_035590275.1 Ibycter americanus
GGCAGGGACACCTCCCACCAGCCCAGGTTGCCCCCAGCCCCGTCCAGCCTGGCCCTGAGCACTGCCAGGGATGGGGCTTGTCCTTTTTAAAAAATCTGATTGAATTAATAAACAGTAGTCCAAAACTCAGCCCACAAAACAAAAAAACCCACCCACCCAAAAAAACCTCCAAACCCAGAAAATCCAAATAATCAACCAGAAATCTAGCTGTGATGGGTTATGTCACCCAACTGAATGTTCAATTTCTAGGAGCTTCTCTGACCTTGGTCCAACATCACTGGCATTGGCCATGCTCATACTTGACAGAAATTCTACAGCCTGGGTAAATATGTGTTTAGATTTACGGGAATGTGCATCCAGCGTAGGTAATGTATTTTTAGGCATATGTAAAGTCAAATAATTTGTCAAGTTCAGTATTAATTTCATTTACCCAGCAGACATTCGTGGTTTTGTTATATAAATATATATCTAGGCATTTGAACTATGACTATTTGATACAAGCCTGTTTGACAGCTCATGCGGAGCCATTCGGATGTATCAGAGATATCCAGGAGAAGCTGGTTGTTCCATCACCTTCGATGTGGGTCTGACAGCGGGTCAGTGGTAAGTGTGAGTTGTTGGTTTATTGACCTAACCAACCGTAACCGAATCTTTAGCACCCTTGCAGTTATAATACGCCAATTTGGCTGCTAGAAGTCGTCTGTGTGCTAGAACTGAGGTCCAACCAGAATAATGAAGGTATAACAAGCAAACCATACGTTAAACAAGAAAGTTATTTTAATGATTGCTCCCCAAATACCCAAAGGCACTAGTCAACACTGTGGACTAATGACCTACAAATTTGTGTGATTAGTACACATTTTTAGCATTACAATATTGTTTCAAAAGCTTCAGATGGCACATTAAGTGAAATACTTCTCTCATCTGCAGTAGCTTTGTCCTGAATACCCTTTCGTTTGTTTAGTTTAACAGAAAAACGTATCAAACGAAAACAGAGCTGTAAGGATCATGCTGACCTGCCAAACTCTCTTTGCTGTCGTTACTCCAGATATTTCTGCAAATCGTATTGAATACACACCTGTGTGACTCCGAATTTATGTTGACGTCACTCCTCCAACACCAGTCACATTACACAGCTAGAAAGCTGAAGTGACGCGGTGGCACGTAAGATCTGTTCCTCCACAGATCTGCAGGCTCAGTGCAACACAACAGACGATGTAACATCTCGACTGAGGACAATTTTACATTCCTTTTATCCATTGCAAATCCCTCTGTCATGTGTCGAGTATAAAGCTCACAAATTACATTTTAAAGGAACTACCATAAAGTATATGCTTCAAATAGACCTTTTACAACATAACACAAAACTCAAACGACATTTTTTAGGAAAGCACTTGAAACTTTAACACTTAGGTCCTGACAACATTAGATTACTTTAAGCTGTAAACCTTAAGAAGTTTTATGTGATTAAATAAAATCAGCATTACAATTTCCAGGTATTATAATTATTGAACAGATTTTAACAACAAGATATAATTATAATGCAAACATGAAGCTCAGGAGACCGGTACTGAGAAAACTCTCTCAATTCTTTATAGATTTATATCTGCACATAGTAAAATCAGTAACAACTGGAGAAGAGGTTACAATATTTCATCTTACATATTGATACTGACGTTTTGCAAGCAGCAGACTATACATCACCCCCCTTTTTAATATTAGTCTACAGAATCACTATGACCTTGGGAAAAAAAAATCTCAAGGCTGAATACTGCTGCCAGGTATCAATATAACATTTGGAAGGAAATATTTAAAACCATTAGATTTTGTTAATTGCCCGTGTATGTGTAGATATGTGAGATTTTATATATGTAAGCACATACAAAATCATAAACCTCACTTAACCTTCAAAACTGAACTACCTCTAGGTAAGAAATACAAGACCTTTTTCAATAAATTTAAAGGGTTTATTTATACCTGAGACATTTTTGCATATTGATGTCTTCATACCTTTACCTCTAGGTACCCACGTAAGTCCTTTACTCTTTTCTGGGATCCCACACAAAGCCCATTACAGTTACGTGGGTTCTTCCCACTAACTCCATGGACTTTGGCTGAGTCCTTCCTTGCCTAACCTGGATGTATAAATAGAGACATAATGGAATATATCTATATATATTTAAATAAACAGTTTCTGTACAAGCAGACAGGCTAGTTTATACAAAACCAGAGCTAGTTCACCATTCCTGATGCTTTCCACAATATCTGATTCAAAAAAGAATTATAGTCCTTTATACAGGGTGATACATGTTTCTACTTGTTGGTTTAAAAACAACTTTTTGAAGTTTTCTCCAGGTAATGGATCATTGGCTATACATGACATGTTGAAAATGCTCCTTCTTGGCTGACCGGTTTCCCAGTTCTTGACATCAACCCATTTCTCCGCCCAGCAAGCAAGGAAACCAGGAGTGGAGGAGTAACAAGTTGATGTGGCTACACTATGATAAGGTCACGGGGCAATGTAAATGGACTAGAGACTTTCAAACAAATTCAGGGAGTTCAGGAGCCCAGTTCCTCCTGAAACTCAAGCCATTTGGATGCCTAACTCCCACATTGCTAATCTCAGCTGTGCCCAGTCCAGCTTTCGTTAGTGGGGACATAACCAGCATAAGGCTCTTACAGAATTTCACAGTGCTATTTAATTTGGCAAACACCAAACTAAAGGTTCCCTTTGCAATCCAAACAGTTTAATTTAAAAAACATAATGAATCCACCATGTTTCACTCTGGTTTGCTCCTGAAAGGGGAAATTCCCTAGAATTGCTTATATGCAGATATAGTGTTATCACATCTGATAACACAGCAATTAGAATTGCCCATTTTGTTAAATACAGTTTACCAAATGAAAGATACTAATGGAAGTGAAATAAAGTGTGCTTTTAGACACAGAATTGGACATACTTGAAAAATCACCAAAAATAATAGTACCATAATCATGAAAGACATCACAAAATGAATTAGCTTCCAAGGAGATTAGTATACCCTTCTTATGTTGCAGAAACGCTGTTTTTTTGCACTATATTTTACAGAAAAGAGTTTACTTTAGTGATGGTCAGCAAAGTTGTCTTCAAACAGCTCTTTGTTCTACTGTACAGGCATATAATGGGGAAAAGGAAAGCTACATTTCACTGGCAATAGGACTTCATAGACCTTAGAAATTTTAGAAATGTTTGATTTAAAATAGTGGTATGTAGAATATTTCTGTGTAAAATAAATCAAACATTCTTACCGAAGTAGAAGAAATTTCTAAGACCTGACACTTCTTGTAAGTAGACAAAATGCAGTCAGTGTTTTTAAACACGAGGAGGATGAGGACATACAGTGAAGTACCAGCAATGAGCTCGTAGTAGGGCATAGCCACACGTTAAGCATCAGATGTGAGAAATTCTACTGCTTGCATTTCCAGTTGGCTGTTCCCATTTTACAACGGCACCCGTTCTAAACCTCCTTTTCATACCATTCCTTCTTGTACCCTATTCAGCATCTAAGCCAGGGGAGTTTCGGTGAGAACACCTTAGATCCATCCGTCGCAAACCTGCTCAGACTGAAGGAAACGGTGCACAGCTCTCTGACCTTCAGCACTACGAACAGTTTGCAACCCATCGGTGGAGTACCAAGGGTGTATGTTTCCCTTTCCATAATTCAGGAGCTCTCTAGCACGATGGCCAACAGCATTACGACTTTCATGGAGCAACTGGCACAGGGAGGCACTTATGTGACATGTTTAAAACTTATCTTTGGTAAACACTCACACACACAAAAACCTGTAACTAATGTTTTACTTCCTGATCATAAGAGAAATCTTCATTTGCTACTAGTGTATGTGTGCAGGTATCTAAACATATACAGGACATTGCTAGTATAAAATATTTTTTCAAATGCCACTGCAAAGGATTTGTTTTAATTCGCCTAAAAACAACAACGCGGTCCTGGGCATTTTGGTTTTTTCCTGACTCTGCTTATTATGCATTAAAGCATCTCTGATCAATAACAAATGAACAATAGAAAGCAAGCCCTATGTGCTCAATTTTCACCTTCTTTCTCATTCTATTACCTTGTTTTTCAAGACCAATTTAATCAGAATACTTGTATCTCTTACAACTTTCATTATCTGTGAGGCAGATCCTGGGGTCCAGTGCTGCAGTACTTAAGCTGTCAAATCTCTCGCTCGCATGAGTGGAAATTTTGGATACACAAAAATTCTGAGTCTGCTCTTGGTAGGGGTGTTTCCTGCTAACCATTACTAAACAGTACGCTGGTGAGGAGAGGGACCTCAACTCTCTAATTGGACCTAAAGAGTGATCAGAGCAGAGCCTGTAAAGCAGAGCTCAAGCCACCAACAGACAGCCCATCAACGTGTATTTTCAAAACATGCTGCAAATAAATGTTGCTGAACTGCATGGGTGTCACTGATGGGTGGTCTACTTTAATGTACCCAGAACACTAGCACTTCGAAAATCAGGCATTTCTACTGAGAGGTATTTTATTGGCTTAATTTTTAATTTTTTGTTTACACTATTTAAATTCTGCCTAAGAATTTTTTAGAACCGAGAACTTAGTGCATTTTTTTTTATAAAATTAGAATAATTTATATCCTTCTCTTTTCATTGAAAAAAAAAAAGTATAGCCCAAATACATGTAGGGGTATAGATACTTCATGAATGACAGCCATTTCACTTATTTTACGATCTGCTTAACGGTGATTTAGACATTGATCAACGAAATAACTTTGGCAACTTGCACAAAAATGTCCTTAAATCAAAAGTGATGATAACACTTGCTTTAATGAGGCCTTTATTACGGAGAGAACTGGAAAGAGAGAGGAGTGTAAGTGCTGAGGAGGTTACTGTGTTCCTAAACCATGCTGCTTTGCATTTGTATGTGAAATGGGTATGGCTGGTAGATGATAGGTGGCTGTCCGTGAGCAATGTAGTAATTACTGAAGTTTCTGTCACTGATATACGGAGCAGGCTGATAATAGCATGTTACATTGGCTGCATTTGGGATGATGTTTTGTTCTCCGAGCACTTTTAAAGCCAGAATTGTGATCATATTCAGAGTTTGTCTTCGTTCATGTCCCATGAGACAGACTGTGCTCTCGTTTACAACTCCACGCAGAGTCATCAAGTAGTCATACTTGCTTTTCTCTTCTCCAATGAAGTGGTTGCGCAGATATGACTCAATTTTCCTTTGCTGCTCAGCAACATCTGGAAAATCAATGAAAAACCTGGAGCACATGTAACGTTCCAGAGATTTAATTTCAGCCTCATCTGCTGGCTTAAAGTCACGAACCAGGAGATTGCTGTACTTCAGGAGGCCACCTCCTCTGATTTCCTCCGGGTTCCTTGTGGAAATCAGCTTGTATTTTAAGTGGTCCATTGCTTCGTTGAAGTCTCCATACATACTCTCGGCGATGACAGCGGGGTGAGAGTCTTCTGTCAGTTTGCAGTCTGTTGCCCTGTAAACATTTAGGATGGAGTCCAGGATGATTTGGAAGGAGTCCACGCTAAACTCAAACTGCCGTCTGAGCGAGTTGACAAACTTTAATTCCACATTTTTGCCGCTGTTGTTTGACAGCGAGATGAGGCTCCAGCGATCGTGGTCGGTGGAGACTTTGACCATCTTCTGCACATAGGCATCTTTCATGGTCTGAGCAGTGATTTTTTCCTTATTAACACATTTTGGCAAGAAGTCCAATAGGCAATTAAGAACTGCTTCCTTAACAATCTGGAACTCAAGCTCACTTGGAAGTTCCACCCCAAAAATGATGTCTAGGTCCTTGTAACTGGTTCCATTCTGCTTTACTAGGATGTGACTGGCTGTCGAACCATTCAGGCGGATATCTCTAACATTGATTTGCTTTTCAATGAGCTGTTCCTTTACCACATGAATGATATCCTTCAGCTTTACATCCAGTGTTGGAAAATTTCCTCTCCCATGAATAGGTATGACCTCAGCTAAAACTTGATCCAGGATTTTAATCTGATCCCAGGTGAGACAACTGAATCTGTGGCCTAAGTCCTCAGTCATCGTGATGTCAGTTGGCTAACTAGGGAGAAACAGAAATTAAGAGACAAATGTTAGAACTTGCTCAAATACGAGAGCGCCTGACATTTCACTCGGTTATAACAAACATGTATCTTCCTTCCCCAGCGCAGTGACAAAGCAGTTCATTTCACAGAGACACAATCCCAGTTAACGGTCTGAGTCAACCACTGCACTTGTCACAGGCCTTTAATTGAATTTTAATGTACTTGGGTTTTAATCCTGCTGAGAAACCATTGTGTTATTGTATAATCCGTGACTCAAAGTGTAATGCGGTAAACCATATAGACTTGATCTAAGACTACTCAAAGGTTAATAACATGAAATACTTGGTGGCTATAATGAAACTCCAAATACATTTCACTATGAAGAGCTAAAATGAGCAGATTTGTTCTTTCTGTCCTGCCTAGAAATCTCCCTCTATCTTCAGTGATTTGCATACTTAAAACTACTGAAAGACCAGGAAGTTTTGTTTTTTTTTTTTAAAGCAGGAATGGTGCAGCATGCTCATTGTTTACCTAGCCATATGCCTTGGGTGTACTTTAGTCTCTATGGATCACCTATACGCACGCATCCTTTAATACCACTTGTTACGGTTTAAGAACTGGTTATCCAATAATTGATAAGCTGTTTCCACTGTGATTCTGAGGCAAAATCTTTTCCTTCTAAGCCATTAACCGTGTTCCTACATTAACGCACCAATGTTGCAAGTTATGGTTTGCAGAGCCAATAAGAAAACCACTTCCAGTCTGCACTGACACTCTAAAACTTCTAAAGAAAGCCTGCAAAGAAGCACCTACAGAACAGAATATTTTATATATACATATAAAATAGAATAGAATAGAATAGAATGGGATGAAACTCAGGCTCTGGAATTCCTCAGTTTAAAATCATATCCTTAGATATAAGATAGACCTTAGCATGGATAATTTATTTGCATTTTACAATGAGGGGGGGGAAAAGGTGCAAACCCCACCGTATTGGTTTCAAAATGTTGCTAATTGATCATACACAAACTCTAGTTTGATTAAATTTTTGTAATGGGAATCTGCATGCTTGATTTCTTTAAATTTTGTTTGTGTGTACTATGAACATAATTAAACGCAATCATACATTTATATAATGAGGTGTGTTTACAGTAAGTAAATAAGAAGTGCATTTAAGGAACTACAAAGAAGAAAAACATTGTTGGGCATTAGGTGTCCAAGGTGTAATGAAATATGCAGATCTCCATCTTACTGTCTCCTGACATTAATGTCAGTGTTACAGAAGAGAAACAGTTCAGAAGGCTACAACACTTCCAGAATCCATGGGCATAATTTCATGCTGTGCCCCCTTTTGCCTGCTTATGCTTCCTCCATTCTTTTGGGGTAGCTAATGCTCAGGCGGGTAAATCAGAAGGGTTTATTGCTGAACCCTACCATACCATTTTGCAATACTCTTTCATAAACTGCATGATAACTCACAGGCAGATACTGTGATTTACCGGTAACTTTCTAATTAACCTGCGCGCTTGGGCTGCTGTGCTTCAGTGCATTGAGTTGGAAGTTGTGTTTGCTATTCTGAGCTACAGGTGAAGGAAGAGAATGCTTCTGGACATAGCAGGACCTTTCTTCATCGCTTGAGAGAGCAAAAACTCCTTAGTCAATACAGTTATTTGAAGCATTTCTTTACTCTCTGCAGTCAGATGTGAATATCCTCAACCCCTGGGAAGCTGCAGTTTACACAGTTTATAGATGGAGGTACAGGCACTGGAAACAACTTTGATTACTGACAGGAATTTCTTTTTCCTGCACAAACATAATTTTGCTTTCTCCTTAATGTTGCATGTGTTAGCTAAGACTTGCTTTGAGAATATTTCTCTTGGGTTTGTGTAAGCTTAGTTCAGAAAGGATTCAAGGGAACTAAAAATTATTTTAAAACAATTGCAATAAAGTATTTGTAACATAGCAAGGGGGTTTAGATCATTGCTGCTGAAACACTACCTGAGCACCTAAAAAGAATACAAAAATAAAGACCACTGTATTCCTTAATACTGCATACAAACAGGATGGGAATTATACTGTGACACTGAACTTGATAATCTATTTTCCACAGAAAAACTATGAAATCCCTCGTAGGTAGATGGCTGTTTCTCAGACAAAGCTGCGTCTCCCAGCCAGGCTGATGCAAAGCTGGAGTTTGGAGGGACTGAAGAAGAATGGGGGTGCGGAACTCAGGTGGTGTTCAGGTGTGGTCTGAAACGGCTCAGTGAGTCACCAGCTGCAGGAAAGAAGTGACTTTTGGGTATTGGCCAACCCTGCAACAAACTATTGAAACATCGAGAAATGTTTTTGCAGACAGATGGCTAAAACATATTTTTTCGGCTAAAGCTCAAGAATAAAAATAAAGTCAAATCATACTGAGTAATAACACTACCAAAAAGTCTACACTGTTGTTTCTTAATCAGTAGTGACTACATATGTACGTTGTCATACATTTTCCTTCCCTCGCCTTCAGATTCCACATTCTGGAATATTTTAGTAATTTCAAGTAACTTGTGAACTGACAAATGAGCTATTTGTCACATACTTCTACGACAGTTTCAGCTCCCAAGCAAGCTAATAAAGAACATACGTAATTTCTAGCACCTTTCTTGCCTCATTACAAGGAGTGGAACTAACCATACATTTGAAGTTAAACACCTGCTTTAAAAGTTGGCTAAATCAGGACCAAAGTTGGGAGTTATATACAGTATGGATTTATATACAGTATATACATATATTTATATACAGTTTTGGTTATGTGATTTGTCTGATACTGCAAAACTTTGAGAGAGCTTTTCAAGGTTAATTCTGTGATGCAAAAGAAAGGGCTTAGAGAAGGGAATGTTGAAATTCAATCCACTTTTTTAGCAGAGGGACCCTCTTCAAACACTTTTTGAAAGTCAGAAGATGGAAGTATCCCTACATAAGCTTGGAAATCCTTCCTTTATTGCTATATGGCTTTAGTTATTTCAGATTTTATTGCAATATACTAAGATTTACAAATGACAGGAAAAGGTAACATCAGTAAATACCTCTTTTGTGTTGAAGAGTCATACATCAAAATGTCATTTCTCTAAAGTGATTCCTGGAGAATCCAGTGATGCTTTGTGAATTCAAAGCCTCAACGTTAATGTCTTATGATGTACACTAAGAATTCTGTGCTGAAATACTGCCTTCAACTTTGACAAGTAAGGAAAATGTCCTAGGAAAACCAGGAATTAAGTTGGCAAGAATATAATTCATCTACAGATTAATTTATTAATCTAAATGAACTTTTTTATTATTATTTATGGATTTGCTTCCAGTTTGCAACTCAGTACATAATGCTGCACTTTCCTAGAAGAACTTTCTCTTGTCCTTTTCCTTATTCTTGTCTGGCAACAAGAACAATTTCCAGGTAATTTTATAGTCATTAGGAACCTTATTTCTTAAAATGGTGGCAAATTTATTTACCAAGGTGCTTAGGCTAACGTCAGGAGTTATTATTAATGCAAGTAAGCCTCAGTTACAATAAATCAGCAGCAGTACTGAGGCTATAATTAGTCAAAGCATTGTGTAAAACAAGAGAGACCAAGGGATGAAGGGAAGGCACCTCACTGCACGTGACCACAGCAGCCAGATGAAGCCGAACACAAGCGAGTGCTGGGATTGGGTCAGTTAATGGGAAAAGAAGCTGGAAAATTGCTTCATTCTTTGGAAATCAGTGACGTTTGCAATGGAGGGTGATCCCTGGAGGCAGCTATATCTCACTGCCCCTTTGCCAGCAGCAGCATTATGCCATTTAGGGTACCTGTATACGTGACACAGACTTGGAGAGCTCTTACTCCCCGGCACCCACAGCCCCAGCCTTCACTACATCTGCCCTGCTGCACCCTGTCAAAAGAATTGTTTCTTGAACTTCTTCCACATGAATACCTAAAAGTGTTTCATGTGTTTCACACTGTTTTCCTATCTTAAAGTCTAGGCATAGGCAAATGGCAGGCTGCATAAACACTGGCACTGTGGCACTGAAAGGAACAAATAGTCTTTGAAACTGTGTATTGAAAAGAGGGGGTTTTTTTCCCGTGGTTTATCAGTATTTGTAACTTACTGAGACTCTCTCCTACTGATTTTTCTCAGTTTTTTGATTATGGATTTAAAATGTTACTATAAACTGCAGTGGACCCTGAATCCTGCCTGATTTAAGATCTCTGCCAGATAAAGTGATGAGGAAAAGTAGTTTTCAGGGTGTTTTCTTTTACATATACTGGCTAGAGAAGCACAGAATAAGACGAATCAGACCTAGCCAAATTTTGTGATATATTATCCTTATTATAAGGTTAGAAAAATATTTCCCTCATTCAAGTTCCAACTTGTCCTTGAGTGGTCACCTTCAGCTGATGAAGTGGTTGCGATGTGGAAAAATATTTAGTTACTGTGGGATCATTAAACACAGTTTTGCTAATTCTTACTATTTATTTTTATATTGAAATTAGAGGCTCTAATTTTCTTCAGCAGGGTTTGGACCAAACAAGTGTGAATTTGGTTTTACAATGATGCTGAAAGATTTAGTTAACCACCTCTTAGCACTGCCATACATCAGCTGCTTCAAAAAAATAAAACCAGATCTGGCTTTACATCTGAATGAAGAAAATCTGCCATGCTAATGATAGCTTTCATGTTCCACACAACTTTCACAGAAACAGATACTTACAGTCTAGAGGACAGTCTCATCAAATTTAGCTCATATTTTACCGATGAATTGTTTAGATTCTCTTTTTATATACTCTAGAATGTTGCTTCAGTGTATTTTCAAAGGGTTTGCAATGTGCTGGCATTCTCAAGCAGAATACATCCGAAATAGTTTTTGTGCAGCTGTGTTAGCTCCATTCTCTTCCCTTTGCTTTTATCTGCTCCCTTATTTGCCTGTTTTACAACAACTATATGGAATACTTTAATGCTCCAATTGTCTTTACCTTGCACTTGAAATCCGTTGCGAAGGGACGTTTTACAGATCAAGCCAAATGTCTTGTCAGCTGCCGTAGTGCCTTGCTTTTGGGGGCTACCCCAGCGGTGCTCGAAGTAACTATTGCAATTCTCCCTTTACATCTCCGTATTGCTTTTGCTGCATACACATTATATGCATCACTAATGACTTCCACAAGACCTTGCTAAAGCTTTATTTTAATTCAAAGATACATTTCTCTATTAAGCCAGACTTTTAAAAGTATTTTGCATGCTCACTGACTTAAGGACTGCAGCTGGCATAAGCTCTGAAGGCAAGAATGTCAAATATGGAAGGAGTCCGAGCCATAATTTAAAGGTGTATGAGACAAGTAGAAGCAGTAAAGCACCTGGGGCATCCTAAATGAGGACATATTTAAACTGGTTTGACAGTGTTTTTCATGAGTTTTTCCTTCCATTAATGTTAATGCATGCAGTGAAGATACTGTTTATTTATCCTGTTATCATGAGATAACGCATGAGTTGCCATAAGTTTTCAGTACAGTTACCATCTAGTTATCCTGAAATAACAAATAACTCAAGGCCATATGCTCTTCTCCTGTGAGATAAGGTTGCATGGTGTGCAAAATACACTTAAGCAGAAAGCAGTTTGCTTGGACTATGACACAGAATATCACCTTCAAGGGCAGAACAAGTAAGCAGAAAAGGAGAGACTTTACCAACATAAAATGTGTCCTACCTTTTTTCAAAACCAACCCAAGGAACAGGGAAAAGCAACAGAGTCATGTACCAGCCTGCACCGGCCCTTCTCCCAGATGAAAATGATGTGCAGAGTAGTACAACCCAAGGGCAGCCATACCCTCCTACAGCACAAAGCTGGGAGAAGGAACCGAGCAGCCTACACCTCTGCTGGAACGTTACAGGATATTGGGTTTATGGGCTGGGAGTTCTCAGGAGGGACAAAATAAATCAGGAATTTAATTTGGGCAACCGGTACAAATACATACTCCACGTTATATCATCCTGGAGATCTGGGGCTTTTTGGATGTCGAATGTTTCCATCATGACTCATGGTACACTCGTTCTTAGCTGCATGTGGGTCCCCTCACGAGGCAACATTTTCAAGGCCAGATGTATTATGGCTTTGTATCGGTTCCCACAACACACGAGGTTCCTTCTTACATGGCCTCCGGGTTCGAACAAACCAAGCCCTTGTAAATAGCATGGTATTAGGCACAGTCAATCTTCTCATTTGCTCTAAAATACTGTAATAACTTTAAAAAAAATGTGATATGCAATATTTTGTCTATTTGTGGCTGTGGTCATCGCTGAGAAGTTACTGCGTGAGGTAAAGATGATTTGTACTACCAAATGCATACTATAGGCATCGTGAATAACATTTCCAGAGAGAATGCAACATCCCACAGACTTACCGTGGCAGGATGATTGGCAAGCATGTATTTCAGCGGAGTTAATAGGATGACTCACTGGATTCTTTGGTAAAAATATGAATTGTCATCTTGTCACTGACAAAAACATGAACCTCCCAGGGAAAGCTGCAGGAAAAAAAACCCCAACAACAATAACATTCATTTTGAGAGAAATGTTAACTACCAGTCACCTGCTGTACATAATAAATCATGCATTACAACTTGGCAGTCCTGCAGTCATAACAATAGCCTTTTAAGTTAGAAATGATAAGGTAAAAGCAGTGGAAAGGCACAGAAGTGCTTATAAAGACTCTGGGTTTCAGGTCATACATAATTCCCTGTAAGTACGGATGTTAACAAACTTGATATTTTCTCTATGGGATTTTGAAGAAGAATTTAATATTATCAATAGACATGCAAATTAACAAGGACACAGTGGAATCATATAAAAAACCAGAACCAATAACAACTCAGCAAAATTAAACATTATGAATTGCATAGTGGCTTCATAAGCTTTCTAAAAATGCGTGCAGATGACAGGAAGGTCTTGTTTCCTGGCAGACTAGGTTGTTCGTCCATTTACAGTAAGCGCAGGATTCTTCAGCCTGTTGCTGGAATCTCCATGCACTGAATGGCCCACTGACTGGCCATGCAGGAATTACAACTGTTTTTTGTAAGTAATTCCATCTATCATAGACACTCAGCTAGGTAGCCTTTTCAAGGCTTTCCTTCAAAGACCTCTATTCCAGCACCCCATCCGACAAAGTTCACAACACCTACTCAGGGTTCCTTAACTACCCCGAGGAGGGCCCTGTTCACTGCATGATTTGTGAATGGGAATGGGAATTTACTCCTTGTTCCTGAATTATGTTCCTCAACCTCAACTTTTATGGTGAAAGGATATCTCCTTCTGAGTAAAGATAACTTTGCAAGTATGACTTGAGTATAAATATATGCATAACCTGCAGGAAAAGCTGAAATGATAGCCCAAGGAGCTATGGACTGTATTATTCATTTTATTAAGAATATTACAGATTTTTCCTCCATGCTACAGCAGTGAGATTTTTATCACTGAGCATGCCATTTTACTGCTGCCAGAAGCCCAGTACTTGCTTTCCTCACTCTGTGAGGACCTGTCTCCTGTGCCAGGGCCTGTCTGCAGCATTCATTTGCATTCCAACTCATGATGGGCTACTAATTGAAGGAATGAATGTTCCCTGCGTGCTCCTCAAATCTGTGCAGCGATGGCTCATGTTTGCATCTGGGAATAAAGGGTTAAGTCTGGCAAAGGCTGAGCTCTGGTTAGCCTGAAAGTGAGAAGCCAGTTACGTCTTCAATGGCAAGGAAAAGAGGTTCTGGACTGCTTAGATAAAAGAGTCTCAGCATGTGGAGTCTGGCTGCCTGGAGGAAAAGTCAGACAAATATATAATCGGTTACTTAAAAAAAACCTCACCGAAATACAAAATTCTTTTTAACAATGAACAACTGTTATTTCTTTCTGTGCAAGGGTGGAAGGTTTAATGGATATATGATATCCATTAATGGATATATCATCATGATAGTATAGATTAACAGCAGAGTAGAATTAATGGCTTCCCCAGGTGATATTTAGGGGAAGGAGAGAGAGCTTTTTTGCTTTTTTTTTGGTAGAAGAACACCCATTATTATATAATATGTTCATAAAAGCAGCAGCTGAGACTGATGAAGTGCTTTGGCTGTTGGGACATTATTCTCAATGGCTGCCTTTTATTGGCTCCATCATTACAGGAAAAAGGCATCATTTCATTATTCTCTACTCATAGTTTCCAGGATTTTTGAATTGTGATGATATGCACCAACAAACTAATTTCAAAGCCTTTTACCCTTGTGTCTCTGTGCATAACGAGCAAAAGACTATAATGAGAACCAGCAGGGTCTAGGAGACAACGCATCACTCTGTGCCTTGGGTTTCCCCCTCCGACACGCTGTGCCACAAATACTGCTTGAGAGCATGTTCCCGGTCGGTCACTGCTTTTGGGTGTCCCTACTCCCCGGTCCCACCATGGGGCATACTGACCCCCAAACCTCTTGGGTGCCTGCGTCTCCCATGGGCTTCAGTGAGCGTGGAGGTTGCCTGGACTCATCAACAGCTGACCCAGGGCATTTCAAGGTGATTCCCCCTAGCCAGCAAGAATGACAGCCAAGGATCCTCTCCCCTCTCCAGAGATGCTTGCCTCCCCCTTTCTGCCTGCCAGCTTCCAAGAGCAGCGCATGATTGCTCTGCTTGGCTCCTCAGTCTAATACCAAAATCTATTTACTCAATCGAGATACCAGTGACTCAATCCGAAGCTCACTTATCAAAAACTCTCATTATTATGACTAAACTGCAGCAAAAGCAGGCAAGGTAAAGAATGAAACAATCCTCCTTTTCCATCTATTAACCATCTTCATAATTATCTCTCCTCTTCAAATGCCAGAGGAAGAAGGATGAGCTATGCAGCGTGCCATTACAGTCCTAATTCTGGGTTGTTTTCAGGGGATAGAGGACGTTACAAAGTCAAGGCTTTCCTCAGAAACTCTCCAGAGGCTTCCTCCCCTCATCTACACCAAGGGAGACCTGGTGAGTTACGAACGCGGCAGAATGTCCCCAGGAACCTGTCTTGTGGGACCGCCTTGGTCATGAAAGCATTAGAGATAGTGCCAGGTTTGCAGTCATGTCTGTTTTGAGAGTGTTCCAACAAAACACACACAGTAAATTGAATGGATTTCTTTTTCTCCTGATCACATCCAAAAATGCTGTGGCTTGCTGGAAGCTGCATTTAGTTCATTCAATCAATGAGATGTTTTTTTTTTCCCCCTTCTGAATCAGTGCTGAGCCATTGAAGTATCGAGGGTGGATTTTGATAGTACATACAGTAGTACAATGGATTTGGAGGGTTTTCCTTGGGGTAAGCCAGAAAGCTGAAGACATATGCACTCATGTTCCATAAAGCCCTCTCCGCATCACTCCTGCTCTGCTCTGCGTATTTCATAAAACTATTTGCTATTAAGCAATTATCCTGTTTCACTCCAGAAGTATTTTCATTTTATGGCAGAAGACATGAACTCTGGGCACAGGCTCCAGGTTGATTTGTTAAGCAGTCTAGGATCCCTCTGAAGAAGGGCTTTTCGTGACTGCTGCAGCAAGTGATGAGTTTAAATTGAATTGGAAAAAACTTCTGTATCCTGGACCAGGCTTGGCCAGCACCCCCCACAAAAACGTCTCTGAGGGCAAGCTGGGGTCCTTTTCAAAGATTACTATGTCTCCCACTGTTCGCTTGAATTACTCGTTGTGTTTATCATGTTAACATGTAATTCATATTACTATGAATTAATTTCCATACTTACATTAGAAAGTTATTCTCTGCCTACACAATACAGTAGTGGGATTTCCTATGATGTTATTTTCCCAATTTTAGGAGTTACATTGTAAAAGTGGGGAAAAATATATGAACTATTTATTAACTTCAAAGTATTTGCTGTACAAGACTTCATTCTTAATTCTGCATCAGTAAGTGCTAGGATTCCCCTAGAAAATAGCTTTTTGATAACTGAAATGTTTTCTAGAGTTCTGTGATAAAGTAAAAAACAGCATAACTCAACTCCAGCTACCTCAGGGAAAAGGATTATGGCTGCAGCACCAGGACCAGGGTACTGCTACTCTTCTGTGGTGAAGGCAGCACGAAATGTCTCTGTTGACATTATTACTAAAATGCAGAGAGAAGATAAAGCAATGATAGACCAAAGAAAAAGGCTAAGGCCCTGCAGCAAAGATGTGTGTATTTGTGACTTTTCCATCACTATCAATAATGCATAATGACCATCATGTGGATGATGACACCAATTTTTGAGAAAGACTGAGTCAAGCTTTCTATCACCAAATGTGAAAAAACATTCAACGTGACATTGGATGTCAAGAAGACAGGACCTGCTAGATAAGCAAAGAGCCAGCAGAAAGGGTAATGGAGAAGAAAATCAGCTGATGTTGACATAAATTGACATCTGCTGTGCCAGTTTGCAATGTTTTATGGAGGTAAACCATTCTTTTGTTAATATGTACTGAAAGAAACAGTTTTTAGGGCCACAAAAATATCTTGGTTAGAAAAACCACTAAATGATGCTTTGTCTATGAGCAATTGTGCAACATGAAGAAACCATGTTCAATATTATGCTCAGATTTTACAGCTGTCTATGTTCTCCCTTTACATACTGCCCTCTAATTCTGCATGGCAGTAGGCAATAGGTACATTGCTGATTCCCTGTGGTATCTTAGATTCTGTAACAATGCTTTAAATGATTATTTTTGCATGAAGATCATGGTAGAGAAAGGGAAAAGCCAGACCGGAACTTTCAAAAGTTTTATGTTTGAATCCCAATGGCATAAATTCAGTCCTCACACCAGAAATAGCTCCGTTGTAAATGAGAGCAGAACTGGCCCAGTATGTGCATGGCTGGGCACCTGACTTCAGGAAGATAAATTCTGAGCTCACTCCCACTCCACGTGGACCATCCCTGAGTCCATATTACCTATAGTTTCACAGTGAAATTTGACTTGATGTTTCCCTATGAATCTTGTAACTGTTCCATTAAGTTTCATCCGTTAAAACCAGTGGGAGTTAAACATAGACATATAAGACATATACATGATGTGTAAGACACATGCCTTAAATCCGTAAGCCAAATTCCATCCCCATATGCAGATGATTATCAAGCTACTGGGAATGCAACAAACACTGTCAATAACCTCAGGGTGACTCACTAAGGGCTTCCATTCAACATGAATGGAAGAGGCAAAGCAGAGCACAAGCTACCCACATTTTCACCCCTCGCTACGGCCAAGCGCTGGGGGCACGGACCAAACCCATCCTGGCTTGGATGAGGATCCTCACGGATGAATCAGTGAGGAGCCCTGATTCACACCCAGGAGTTCCAGAGCTGCAGCTGAGGACAGAGTCTGATCTTCAGAGCCCAGAACTAGGAAGGCCATGAAACTAATCTGAATTAGGAGCATTTTGAAAATACGGGTAGAATTTCAATTCTTCAAGCAGTGTTAATTAATGAATCAATTTCCACTGACAGCCTAAATGCTGCTTAATTTACTCTCCAAAATAACTCAATCTCAATGTGATTTCAATGTGATCTTTCAAGGAACTTGGTCCACTTATCTCTCCCTGATTTATAGTGGATTCATAAATTATCGGACTCTACTGCGTCAGCAGTTACTTCTGAACTTGAGCAGTAGCTGGTGATATGCTCTCCAGGGCAGGAATTTAAGTTCAGGCCTTTGCTCGCAAGGGTCGACGTTAGATGTCTCTCTGGCAGCTGAATCGTTACAGAGCACAACGTAGTCCTTACCACAGTGCTGTGTGTCTGATGCCTGATGAGGCAACAAAACTAAATTTACTGTAAAGTTATGCCTGTAATGCATAGCTGAGCAGGGACGGTGTGCAAGAAACACTACCGTGAGGTCAAAGGTCTGCAGCAACTGCAAATTAAAGGAAATTATTGCTGTTCTCTTTAAACTAAGCTGTGGGAATACAAGAGGGCTAAGGTATAAAGGGATGGAAGGTATAATCCAGACTCTGCTCTTCTCCCCTCTGCACATCAAGCCGTTATTCCTCACTCCGGGATGCTGCAGCCACAGCACATGGGAGGATGAAAGGACAAGGGGATCGGTTTTACATTTCTGAAAGGAACATACACAAGCCACATCCGACTCTAAGGAGGACACAAGAGCATAAAGTGTGAGTCCCTGCTCTTGATCCACTCTCACTTATTAATTTCTTGGCCTTTAACAGTGATCCACGTCATTATTCATACCCACCTCACTGCTTTTTATGAGAGCCACGAACACACTATTACTGTTAACGCAGCACGCGGAAGGCAATGTGTGTGCCTGTGTAGTCAACCATGCTCTTTTTGATGGAATAATGAATACGGCTAAAGATTTGCGGTGGTTTAGCAGACGTATCAGAGACATGCTTGCGGATGGGAGAAGGCAGGGAGCACAGGAGAGTGATTCCCTGCCTGGGAAGACGCAGAATGCTGGCCCCGAGTTGCTGGAAGGCGGTGTTGCTTTGCAGGCAGGCTAAGCAGAGCCCCCCCGCAGCTCGGGCAGAAACCCCAGCTCGCCCGCTGCCACCTCCAGGCTCTGCCCCCACCCCGGGCACACGGGGGGCCTCTCCGGACGCCCCAAAAAGGCCTGAAAAAGCCTTAGGAAGGGCTGCTTTGCCTGGATGAGATGACAGAGCTGCCAGCATGTCATCGGACAGCCAGCCCCGAAGACCACGCTCCTGCTACTTCTGCTGTTAATTTGGTGGGGCAGGTCTTGCCCCAAATTCAAGAAATCTTTAGGATCCAGGGGAATGAGTGCCCGCAGGAGGACGTGCCACCGAAGCGCCCCCCCCTCCCCGCACTGCCTATCTGCCAAACTGCTCTTTTCAATAAGTTGGTAAAGTTTGTATGGAAAACGCCTCGCAAAGGCGGGCGGAGGGCCAGACCCCAGCCGACCGCTCCAGCTCTCACAAAGTTTTGTAACTCACACCGACGGCTTCCAAGGGATGCGGGGGGGG
>JAVJGI010000037.1:22058053-22081109 GCA_035590275.1 Ibycter americanus
ACCTCCGCGTCTCCGGCAGGCTGGAAGATCGAGGAACCCATGCTGGGGGTCCTGAGCCAGTGCCGGCCCCCCCGGGCCGGCCGGCAGGGCCGCAGGGACCCCGGCACAAGAAACGTCAGGGCAAAACTTGTTTGGTTTGGGGATCCGTGAGGTTTCGGCCTCACTATTTCTATCACAGGCGCGCCAGGAAGGCTCAGCCGAGGTCAGCCCCTCGCCTGGCTATAGATACACTGTGCCTGTATGTATGTATGTATACACACATTAGGTATAAGCGCAGCAAGAAGACCTGAAGTTGCCCAGGGAATCTAAGCAAGGCAAGCTGCAGGTTCAGGTACGCGAAGCGAAGGATCAGGGTGATGGCAGCTGCAGCTTGGCTGCCCCGAGCCCCGCGTTCTGCCTCACCTGCCCCACAGCCGAGGAGCTCGGCCGCCGAGGGGCCTTCAGCCTCCGACCGGGATCTTCCTCTGCTGCGGCTTTGCTGGGAGACGGTCCCTCCAGACACATTCCGTACGCTCCTTTATGTGCAAGGTGTGATATCACTGACTCGGTTCAAGTTTTAAATGGCAGGTTTAGAACACCAGGATTCCCGACTGCAGGCTTCTCAAATTTATTATCTTTGATCAATTACTTAACTATGTATGGCTAGATGCAATAAAACCCTGCACAGGGTGAGGCTGCGGCATTTGTGCTGGTTTTGGTCATTTCCGTGACTCTGTAATACTACATACCTTTCATTTGCTGTTGTACAGTGTCAAAGTTTGCTTTTTGCCACCACGCAGAACTAAAATGAGAGATAATTTACTTTACTGTTCTGAGAAACGATGCCAAATGGGTAAGCCATGATTATTTTTGAAAAAAGTGTAGATTTAGTGCTCAGTGACTCATAACAATGAGCATACCTTGACAAAAAAAGGTTATGGAAGTATTTTAAGCTGCATTTTATCATAGGCAAATATGTATAATAACCTTAAATAGCCGTGTCTGTACTTTAACTTACAGCACACAGATACTTCTAGACTGGCTCTTGGGGATTACGCCAAAGCAAGATTTTAACGTTTTATCTCAAAAGAATCCACAGCAATGAAATATGACCCTTGTTTAAGCTAAAAATCCCCAAACCAGCTGTTATTCTTTAGGGCCCTTAAAACATTCTTCAATGTTTCTTTCCTCTTGAAAACAGTTTTATGGATCTAGTGATAAGAGCAATTGCAGCAATTACAAAGCACTTCACAATTAAAGAATACCACTTGTGAGCCGACTCCATTTTATGTCATAGACACCGTGTTAGTTAATGTTATTTTGTGTTCCTAGTTGTGAAAAGTGTTTAAATTAATTTGTACTATTTTACTAGTTTATTAGTCTTAGTTTATTAGTTCTTTATTATTTATTACTATATTAACTTATATTCCTAGTTGTCAGAATAAGGGGGAAAAAAAGGTAATGAGACTTTTGTAACTTAAAAATCCTCATAAACTCCAAACACAAACTAATTCTCATCTACAATAACTGTATTTTCCAGTTGCCTGTTTCTGGGCCACCGCAGCTGAGCTGGAGGCCAGTGGCGCTGAGCAAGCAGCATGCTGCCAGAGAGATGAACTGGACGGGATGTACATGCTCGGCTGGTGCCAGGATGAAGCCCACAGCTCTGCCCAACCATTGCATGTAGCTACTGAGCGATTAATTGGACAAATTAATTAGTTAATGGTCCTACTGCACTTTGAAAACAGTGAATTGCTAAGTAAAAGCTACGTATCATTCTTTTTTTCTTCGCTCTATATCACTAGGTAATTGCCAGCACCATGGCATGGCTGGGTAAGGGAATAGCATTTAGTATACAGAAAAAAGCTTATGTTCAATGGCCGATGAACCTACATAATTCAATGTCAGGCAGGGAGAGCTGAATTTTCTTGGATTTGTGCCTTTACCTCTGCGCATTTTCAGGGAGGCGGATGTAAATCTTGTGCCATCGTGATGTCACCATGGCCACAAGCAGGCAGGCCAGGGACATGATCACAGGGCTGGCAGCTGTATATTCTTCAACAGGTCGAAAAGTGGCAGGACACTGAATGAAGGAGAAAGACGTCTGTATGATGACAGCCTGGGGCCACTGAGGTTGCTGGGACTTTTGCTGCTGAGTTCAGTAAAGCTGGGATTTCACCCAGAGCACTTTGTTTGTTTTGGTAATGAGGATTTTAAAGGTAACCTCTGAGGTCAGGTCTCCTCTGCCGATGTGATGTACAGGAAACGCTCTCTAAAGCATATACTCTTGTTGCCTCCTCCTACTTTGGCCCTAACTCAAGGAGGCACTTAACATATACATAAATACATTTCTTGTCAGCAAAGCTTTTGAGCAAACACCTAGTTTAAAGATTTGCTTATTTCCGATTCGTTGGTTAAGAAGTAAGGGATTACTCCACAAGAGTAAAAAGTGAGATAATTTAGCTGTAAATCCTTATCGTTTACATCATTTATAACCAGAGCTTAGTCATCTTTTGACCAGTGACGCACAGCACTGATTTCTTGCTGAATGAAATTTTAGAAGCACAGCCAATTTTTCAGAGAGGCTTGGAACTATGCCCTGTGTCAGGTTTTATGAATGCAAAACTCAAGGTCCACAGCATTCTGTGGATAACCTAATGCAAGGTCACGTTTTTCTAGAATAACAGCACCTGAATCCTCAACTGTGACAATGGGGTCCAGCCCTACTTTCAGATTTTATGAAATTTCATAGGGATTGTGATGTGCTGAACAAGTTCAAACTGTGATAGCAATAAAGGCAGTTGCAAAATGCTGAAGATTACAGAGTCTGAAACAGTAAAGGTCAGATCCTGATCTACACTTCCATACTTCTCACATGTATTTAGATCTGAGATACCCTGCACTTTTAGCTCTCCGCTCTGCAGTTCAGTGAGGTGGAAGAAAATCATCTTTACCTTTGGAAAATTCCATCACAGGACTACGTTTTCCTTCCAAAATTCCAGAATTTCGTGTCACGAATGCATATTCTGCTTCAAAGGATATCGTCTGAGAAAAAAAAATCCCCATGGCCTTAATTTTAAGCATATGTTTCTGTGACAACATGGGTGTGGGGTGTGGGGGGTGAAAGTGGACTTTGCAGGTTAACTAGGCATTCACTTTTGCATGCACACACACAAAAAGAGAAACACAACTGTAGGACATTTTCCTTTCCAGCCTGCCGGGGTGAGGCCAGCAGACTGCACACGTGACTGTCAGAGCACTATAATCTCTTCCTCTCATCACCAAGGACCCTGGACTGAGCACTCAGCTAGATTTCAGAATGAACTTACACTGTCTCTGCCTGTTTTTTCAGTTTAGTAGCCATAGTGGGAAAATTGGATCTTACTGAGTAAAAGTACTGAGAACTACTTGGTGTGCAAATTTCTCTTAAAGGAAGTGGAAGGAGAGAAGTCCACCGAGGGCAGAGTTTTTATAGCTCCTGCTACCTTTTATGAAGTTTTACTCTTAAATGTGAAGAGGCTTGTTAACTTTATGTGTTGCCTGAACAGTGGAGAATGTTTTAATTTTTCCAAAAATGTCTCTCTGAAGACAGAATGCAATTCACTTTTTCTTCTGCCATTGGTACTTAGAATGAAAACAATCAAACCCATGAGATGAGTCAGAATTAGCTCTTTTCCTGTACTGATGTTCAGGCTCTGGTCTGTATGAAATAATTTCTTGACCTTTGGCCAGAGAGGAAAAACTTTAAAAGCGCAAAATAAGCTATAAAAATGACCATTAAGGCATTTCCCCAGGAAATCTATTTAAATGCTGATGTAATTTTCTACAGTAAATACTTCAATTAAAAATAGCTTCTTTAACTGTGGGAAACTAGAAAGGCACCATCAGAATTATAAGGAGAGGAAGGTTTGCCGATGCGACAGCTGACACACCATGAGACACACTGAAGGCGCGATGCATGTACAAGGTGCCATGTGAAAGGGATGCAAAGAAGACCCTGCTCCAAGATGAATGAGCAATCTGAGGAAAGAAGGGTCTCCCTACTCTGCAATTTGAGGTGGATCCTGGGACATTCAGCAAACTTTGCTCCAGCTGTCCAGTTTTGAAGAAGCTCGTGTAAGCATAGAAATTAAATGGAGATCTAATAGTCCAGCAGGTGAGAGGCTGAAGAAAATCCACTTGGTATCATGACTAATGGAGTGAAGAAGAGGCTTCTAATTCAAGACACAGTGGTGAATGTCAGTTTATTGGGAAGCCAAGAGAAACCGGAGAAGATGTGGCCTCATAAATCTAGTTATATTTCCAAAAATATACCGTAGGAACATCAGATGCTACTGGGAACACACATAGTAGAGCTAAGTGCTCAGCAAAGCATGCTAACCTAATTTCATCATTACATGAAAGAAGAAAATCCTGACTCATATTTTATGAAAATTGTTATGGTGAATCAGCAAATTACTTCTGTTTATCTCCTCCAACGTCAGCACACTGAAGTCTGGAGCAACTCGAACTAATCTCAGGGCTCTTGTAAATAGAATATATTCAGACCAGCTGAAGCTGGGCTAAAGGGAAACAAGCAGTAATTTGTCACTGACAGCCAGCTGGGAAGCTCAAAAAAATGCTATTTCCTGACTGTCCTGTCAGAAGGAAAGACAAGCTCTGTATGCGCCTTTGCCTTTCACCTCTGACTCCTTTATCAGATCCCAAATAAAAAATCTTTACACTTAAGAAATGTGTGGCCATTATAACAACATCTCCCTTTATGGTAAATGCTGGTGTTTTTACATATATGCCCACGTATACACATCCTTGTGGTGGTACAAAGAAAATAAAACTGCACAGAAATGTATAACCTGATCTGGCTTGCTTCACTGCTAATCCAATCTTCTCTCCTAGTAAAGCTCAAATAATTTGATTGTGTGTGTAGGGCATTCTGGAGCACCTGAGGGATGAGAACGAAATCCTACCTAAATACTGTAGATGAGCAGAAAAGCTACTGAAATGCCTTCCTGTATCAGCACTCAAACTACATCATGAAATTTCTGCTGGTCACCCTCAGACCCAGGGAATCTCCTGCTGTAGGGCTTTTCCAGGCACCCCGGGGCCCTTGAGAGGACGGCATGAAGCACAGCAGCGCTACGTCCCTCCATGGCAGCTGCTTCTGCACTGGGGAGCAGTCTGCAACCTCACCCATGCACCTCAGTCCCCAAATGTGGTCCCGCCTGGCTTCACATCTTGCTGTAGATTTCTTGCGTGCTCAACTCATTGGTTCTGTCGTAACAGCGTTAACTGGCTGTAAATTCACATTGTCCACCGAAAGTTTTCTTTTGGAAAAAAAAAAAAAAAGATGCGCGGGTGCCACAGGATGTCATACCATCTCAGCCTTTATCGGTCTCATGACACAAAGATCAGGAGCAAGACTAAAGGTCCCATAAAAATGCCTCAGGGACCATGACTTCTGAAGCACTGTGGGCTCATGGCTCTGGAGTCAAGCGGCCTCTTAAACTTTTCTTTCAACAAGAGGGATGGAGGAGGAGAACAGGATGCAGCCCCAAAGGGTACCTGTGGAAGCAGGCACCAGTAAAAGCAGGCAGAGGGTATAGGGAGGCATAGAAAGAAATCAGGGGGAGTGAATGGTAAGGAAAGAAGCATCTGCTGATTTAGAAGATGACTCGGAGCAAGATCTGCTCCCATCTGAGCAATGCATGTCCTAACTGCTACTCTGCAAGACGGCCCTTCCCAGCGGTCCCGGCAGGCAGCAGAGGAGCGGGGCCGAGGCTGGGGGCTAGCCTGTGCCCATGCCCCAGCCCGGAGCGGAGGCCGTGGGTGGCGATGGCATTCATGCCCCAGCGACTGCGCCGTGATGGAGCAGGCAGCCGTCAGTCGGAGGTGACAGACAGGCAGCTGGGCTGCACGCGCTGGCTTAGAGCTCGGCTGCTGCTCCGGTGCGTGACGCCAGCAGCACATGAGTCACCCGGGGCAGACAGGAACAACGTTAGTAGTTTCCACATTTGCAAAGTGGAAAAAAGCTTAGATCAGATTTCCTGGTGTTTTTAACAGAGAAATGGCTTAGCAAAGCAACAAGGCTCTTCAGTAGTATTCATGTGCTACAAAGAATCGTTTCACAGGCTTTGTATGAAAAGAGCTGTATTGGAGCCTGATATTTTTATTTATTATGTTGTGCAATATTGCAGCAATTAAAAAGAATGACAAATACAGAGGAAAAGCGATTCCTTTAGAGAATAAACGATTCTGAAAAATACTGTACAAAGAGTTAAGATTTGTTTTGATTATGATTGAGAAAACATCTTTTAAATACCCAGTAAAGCACAGGCAGGCCTGGTAGCAAAACTCCGTCAATCCCTGGAGCAAGAGAGCTGTCACACAGGCTTCGTGGCGGTACCCAGTCACAGCATCCTAACTTGTGAGCTGCCAGCTCCTCCCGGCACCAGGGCTGCTGTGTCAACCGCAGCGGGGCCAGTGCCAGCTGCGGCAGGACTCCTTGCAGGACAAGGCAGCTGCCAGCTCAGCCCTAAATCTGGGAGAAGTTTTAGTAGTTTCTGCCGAGATCTAAAAGGTACAGCATGGAGCAGGAAGGATCACATCTGCTGTGTCCTGCTGCTCTGCCGGGGAAGCTGGAAGAAGAGAATGTGAGGGAGGCTCTTCTTGGCCTCTTGCTTCCCACTGGCTTTTCCCTGCTGCAGATGATAAGGAAATGAAAGAAAGGGTCTTCTCCTTCTCTTCCTCCCTGCACAAAATTAATGTGCTGGCCCTGCAGGGATGCAACAAACGGCTTTCTGAGCCACATACTGTCTCCTCCTGGAGCATGAGAGGACCAGGGAGCTTGGGAGACCTCTTGCACCGGGACCAGCCCCTACATAACTCCCTGGAGAGTTACCTCTTGGACAGCTTGGATCTTTTAAAATTGACACTAAGCTAAAAGGGCAGCAAACGTTAACTCATAGCCCAAAGCGGCAGGAGGTAGCTGGAGCTATCTCCAGCTCAGTGGGGCACTTCGAGCTGCAGGATGGGGCAGCTGTAGCACAAGTCAGGCTATGCCTTTCTCTTCCCTCACCCTCTCTGGTCTTTTTCCAAACTGGGAGATGTCTAAGCAGGGCTTCACACTCACCAAGGCCTCCGAATCTGAAACGAATATATTGCACTCTGCAGAAAGGAGAGATCTGTTAGCATTTGCAGGGAACTTTCACAGCTCTTTTCTTACAGGCTGCAACCTGTTGCAGTGAGGGTGACAGAACTAAAATATGTTTATTGCTTCACCCAGCAAGAAAGAACCCAACCATCAAAATTTAAAGAGCTTGAGAGGGGAAAAAAGTCCAGATGCTCTATCCTTTCACTGTAAGAATTCCTATATGATTTCTGAGACTGATCACACAGCAATCACTTTATGGGGAGCTGCCGAGTTGGTTTAGGATGTTCTTATTTGAATTATCCGTAAAGATTCATGCTTTTCATCGATCCCCACCGGTGGCTGTCTGCACATAACAGAAGTCTGCAGCCTCCCATAATAAGCAGGAAGATCCTACGGAAGAGGCTGCGACAATGCTGGGCTCAGTAAAAAAACTTATTAACTGACTCTTAAGCAATAATGCTTATTTCTAATGGAAAAGGCTGCTCACAATGCCAAAGCTATCATGCCATCTGTGAGGAATTTTAGGAGGTGCTGGCACAAGCCAGGTTGACCTGGGTTGTTTCGTTAAGCAGAGATTGTGTGAAGCGTTACTGCTCAGTTAGAACTGTGATAGCACCATGTGCCCCCAGCAGTTCCTGAGCAATATATCGTGTTCTGGTGGTGGTGGATGCAAGGGGTGTATTTGTTAATTTGTTCTTATATTGCTTTCACCTCCATGTTTTCAGAAACTCTTGCAAAAACACAAACTCCTTTGGAAGAAAATTACTTTCAGCAAAGGAGCTGAAGGTAGACGATGTGAGCTGCGTCATGTGAAATACCTGTTTGACTTCTCAAAATAGCAGTTTTAGTAGCTCGGAGAGTCCGAACAACCCCCTAAAGCTCAAGAGGCACCATCATAACACAAGTTTTCTAATAATACAACAACATAATCCTCAGGCCACTGAGGAATGGTGTGATGGTTTTCTTAGTTACACTGGCTTGTTGAGAGCTTGCATTGGGGGCACCTGCCTTGCTAAATCCTGTTCTTGTATCCACCTCACTAGTGACAGCCTTGTAACATCTCCACGCTATTCCCCAGAGGAGGGAAAGTAATCATCTGTTGAATGTGGTTTTTACCTTGTGGTACAGCCTTCCAGCTAGAAACCAGATGACCACCAGAACACACCTCATAGAAAGCTGGAGTACTGGTTAGGAATCACTTGAATTTAAGGTTTTAAAAGCTGTTCTTCAAAAACTAGTAGTAAACACCATTTGGTGCATAACTTTTTATATAAAAATAAATTTGTTTTTTACTACCACCAGGTATTGGTTTTCACCTGTAGAGCAAGGAAACATTAAAGATACATAAAGGAGTCCAACTAAATGGTGCTATGTTTATCGTAAATCTGCAAAATGAAGGCTTGGGATTTCTGGCGTGTGTATGGTTAGAAATCTCTAGCATTGTTTGAAACCACTCAGCATTTGATTATGCAGGAAAGAACCACTAATATTAACACCGGTTGCGCTGACATTGTCAAAGTACACTTTGTTTCTTTTCATACAGGTATTTTCTTCTACCAGGGAGTTGAAAACAGAAAGGCTGATGAAAGCGAGGATCAAAAGCTTATGCAAGCTGGATTCTGTTGGTTTGTTCTTTCCATTACCATGACATCAAGGCTGCCTCAAGGATGAGAGAGGCACTGTGCATAGCTCTCATTAGAGGTCTCTCCCCATGGTTACAAACCAGATTTGTAATGGTAAGGTCTGGGAGAGTACAAGAGTAATAAACTATGAATGGTGCTCTCTGTCCCACGCTCGAATAATCAGATCCACCGAGCATGGGGTGGAGAGGCATCCTGTCAAGTACAGGTCACCGTGCAGCAGATCCAGCCTGGCAGGACGGGCTTCTGGATGCACAGGCAGGTCCTGTAACACACCCAGCTTGCACGTACAATGCCTCCACAAATGTGAACTGCTGCTTGTCCTGCTGCTGCCAGGTGTCCAGGGCAGCAGTGGTGCCACACGGATGAGGAAAGGCTGTGCCTATCCACAAAGAACTCCATGTGGGATGTATTATGTGAGCAAACCTGTACTATACAGGGCATCTACCAACCTCAAAAGGAGCTTATGGACCTGGGTCTGGAGATGGCACTAATGGAGGTTTCTGAGGTTTTGCAGTCACTAGTTGCTGAGGAAATCACTACCTCCGAAAAGCCAGTTCTGAAGGATCTTAGGGTCTTCTCCCAGTCTACCCTCTGCTCCATCAATCACACTTCTGCTGCAAAACCAACGGCTATTTTTTTAACGCAACCAATTTCAGCTGTTTTAAAATTGATTTTAGAAATATATATGATTCTCCCCCCTCCACCCCCCCCCACCCCCACGCCCCAAGCTAATAATTACAGATTAAAAATCACTGAAGCTTCAAAAACTTTTGACTAATTTAATCAGCCCAGCTCTACAGTGTCATTCACCTTGCAGAGCCGACAGCTAGCTGGGAAATCATAGTTTCAGCTGTGAAAAAAAGGGGGAAAAAAACCCTAGAAGTATCGGGTATGATTATTTCTCAAAAGTGCCCCAAAATTAAATGCAAAAATGTAAAGCAAGGACATAAAAATATCTTTTTCATTTGAAAAAATATGCTATCCCAGATAAAAGGTTTTGTGTCCTGCAGTCTCCACAAGCCTTTGGAGGTCCTTGTCTTACTCCAAGGCAATGACTGAATTTAACCACAGCTGCAAAACCTGTTAAGCTGGTGGAGCCATTACTGGGTATTGTACTGATCTATTCTTGAAAGGAGCATTCATTTTTTAAAATAGATATTTTTGTATTTTTTATTTCTGTGCAGGTTCTTTTAACTGCCTATCTCCTCTCATCTTTTTCCAAAAGAAATATCACTTCCCCGTCACATTAACTGAGTTTAATTTTCTCCTTAAATCTGTCACAGGCTTCTCATTTGTTCGGTGGTTGACAGTATTTTCAAAGTTTAAATATTAATCTATTTAAGAAAAGAAATGAAGCATTTTGAGGAAAACATAAACTTTCAGATCTTTTTCAGAACTAGCAGTCTATTTTCCTCAATCTGTTTTTGATTTCAGTGAAACCCCATGTCCTTATTTTAAATTGGCTATCAACATCCCATTACAGAACACAACTGTGATAGCTCAGTAGAAGGTTGTGTCAGTGTTACTGGCAGAGATAAGCTGGAAATGTTGCTTATTCAGTAAACTCATGGTAATAGAGCAGAAACAAAATTTATATATAAAAAAAATCACCCCAGTGATGTAGAGTCCTTTGGTTTTCACTGTACTACTGACTTTCAAAAAGATTTAGCTTAGATATACACCAATTCTTAGAGTGACCTGTTTTCATTTACAAATCAAGTGCACTGCTCTGGTGGACCTCAGAGGTAGAGAATCACATAATTAAGGCCCGTATTGGAGAGTTAAATGGTTTTATTGAACTGATTCTTTTGTGCCCTCTGGCTGCCTGCTTTTCAGATCCTGGCAGGCTAGGTCTGAATACCTAAACAGTACGTCCAGTTGCAGAGCTTTTACTTTCCTGTTTTCCTTCATTGTTCTCCAAAGAGACAGGAGAAATCCCTCTACTACTTCATATAAAGAATGCCTATATTGGAAGAAGTTTTCTTCCCATTAACCTTTGAAGGAGAGGGTGACATTTCAAAGGAGAGCCAGAAGGAAAGAGAGGGAGAGGCTGGCACAGAAGGGTGTTGGGAAGGGACACCAGGCACCTCTGAACCAGTAACACAAGGTGCTGCTTTAGCGTCTACCATAAGCATGTTCCCTGTATTCCCCACCCCTGAACTGTCACCTCTATGAATTATTGAAGCGATAGGAAATCACTGGACATTAACAGTCCAAGTACACATTTGCTGCTTCTAGCCCTGCGTTAAAGATAACGTATATAAACTTATCTGTAAAAGCACATGCTGGGCAGTAGGAGTAGATAAATAGATCAGTTCTGTTTCTCAGTGCTGATAGAATCATAGAATCATCAAATTGTTCAGGATGGAAAAGACCTTTAAGATCATTGAGTCCAACCCAGCACTGCCAAATCCACCACTAAGCCATGTCCCTAAGTGCCACATCTACACGTCTTCTAAATACCTCCCGGGATGGTGACTCCACCATGTCCCTGGGCAGCATGTCCCAATGCTTGACAAGCCTTTCAGTGAAGAAACATTTCCTAATATCCAATCTAAACCTCCCCTGGTGCAACTTCACACCATGTCCCATTGTGCTCTTGCTTCACAGCAATGAATGGTGCCCCGAGAAGGGGGTGGATGTTTCAGGAAAAGCCAGAGATCACAGACCCCACACAGGCTCCCACAAGGGCTGCTGGGCATACCCCAAAGAGAAAAGTACTCAAAGCAATGGTCAGGTTGGGTCTATTACCAGTGATTTTTGCAGGCTTGAAGGGCTAAAATCTTACATGCACAAAATCTTTACATCTATAGAGTCTCCTGATTGTAATTTTGTAATTTGTTCTTCAGCCACAAAAATATAGTTTGGTTGCATATGAATTATGGATGAAAATGTGAAGGTATTTACAGCGAGTCATGTGAAAAAAAAGCTGTTTGTTGTCACCAGGTCTGTCAACGGCATGGTCTTCTAGAAGAATTACTAAACAGCAGCCCGGGGATTTGGGTGGTTATCTGCTTATTTAGCATGGATGCTATGTACACCAGGCTCTTCTGATTAAATTTACACAGCTTGTTATTAAATTAATACCAGCTGTGACAAAATAAAACTCTGCTGCATGATCGATTTGACTCATAAAGCACAGAAAGTTCTCCTGTTCCCAAATTTGTTATTTTCAGTTCTGCCTCCTTCCACTCTACTTCAGCTGGTGCAGAAAAGGCCAAGACTGAACGACAGAGCACCTCCACGCACCTCTCAGCCTACGCTGATTTCTGCTCTTGAGGATCATCCGGAACGGCTGAGCTGCACAGGGCACACAGCGCTGCCTCCTCTCCACGTTACGGGGTCGCCCTTCCTCTCTCTCATCCACGCATGCAAAAGGGAAGCCAGCTGGCTGCAGGCACTTCCCTGCTTCAGGTTGCTTTTGGTGTTGTGTTTCCCTCGACAAGAAAGTCTACAATGTTTTAAGAGCATGAAATATGACTAAGAGGAGTTTTTTAAATATATAAAAATATATGTATTTTTAAAAAAAATTAAAAAAACCAACAGAAAATGAGCTTTTTATAAAACATGAATTGTTGGACTATCCTTTCCATGGAAAATTTTGTAATTTCTGGTATTCACTTTAAATTAGAACAATTTTTGGTGAATTTTCTGTGGAACAGAAACTCTTACAGTGGCATCTTCTAAGTCAAAATATTACAGAAGTAACTCCATGAAAGAAGAACCAGTACTTCAGTACTGAATGAAGCAATATTCATATTAAGTCACCATCACTGGCAACCTCATTGCCTCCTGTTGCTGCCTTATATTAACAGTGATTGTATTGAATCATGGAAATCCTTATTTTGTGATTTATAATCACACAGTATGTGGTGCAAAAAATTGCCTAGATTAACAAACCTTTTTACATCAACAGTTACATGGCCCCCTACAGCCAGAACATCTGTGCTTACCCAAGTACACAAAGTGTGTAGACCTACACTTTGCCATTTTCTCTCTACTCTGAAGCAGGACTAATTGCAATTTGTTGTTAACTCTTTGAACTTGACTCATCACGGTTGCCAACCATTTGCAGTGGAAATCTGGTGTGTTGCCAATGTTTCGGGCCATCAGTAATTCTCTGTTTCAGAGTCCATCTGCTATAATGAATATTGCTGCAAGTAGAAGAGCAAAGTAGAGAGTGGGCAACGCGTGCACGTTCCTGTGCCAGTGCTCCTCCATCAGAAAACACCGAGGAGGCCAACCTGTCTGGCTCACCCTGACAGGTAACATCATTCACCCATCTGTAGCCAACTGCTTTTGCTTCAGAGATGCATAAAGGCATTGCCTAGCCAATATCCGACATTCCCTAATGTCTTTATCACTTTAATTTCTTTCTGCTATGTGTAGACTTTAAGTACAATGTGAGTCAAATCCTCGTATTGCTTTTACTTGGCATCTGCTAAGAAAACTGCATTTTAATTACAACAGTGTTCTCCACAGCTTTAAATTTATCAGTAGCGTTTGTATCATACCTAGATTTACTTGTTCTAATGTTCTATCCCCTGAACTTTTGAACGTTTAGTTTCTTTTCCACCGCATGTGTGACTGACATTAGGAATGACTAAGGGTACAGATCAATTATTGTGATTAAAATTGATCCTCACTGCAACGCACTCCTGGCGTCACAGTTCACAAACGAACGCACATGAACTCATTTGGCTTGGTCTTCCAACCATTACCTACAGTGAGAATTTCACTGAATAGAGTAGAATTATTGCTATGTCAAAATTACAGTATTTGATCATCAGAGGAATAAAAAGCAAGCTGTGTTTATGTACTTTATACCAAGCAGTAAGGTCGTATTTAGTTCTGAATGCATTTTAGAAATGAGCCATTTTATAGCAAAAGCTGATGTTTGGGAGGTTTATGCAATATGGGACCTCAGGTATCATGAAAATAAAATGTACCTTTGTTTCCTCTTACAAAACGTGAAGAGTAACACCTATTTCTGTAGGCTTAGCTGAAAGGCTATTTGTAACACACTGCATTGATGAGCTCATTATAAACAACCAGCCTGTGACAGCTACTGTACTGGTCTATACCTGCATGTCAAGATACATAAGAAAGGGAAAAAAGGGACAGAAAAGGGGCATGATGAAGGAAAAACAAGAGCAGGAGAAAGAGTGAGCTGAAACACCACTGAGAGAGAGGGAGAATTTTGTTTATGTAATGAATGTTTTAAACCTCGTTGCCCCATTCCTGTCCTAAAAGCCATCACCACCTCTAAGTGTATGCATTAAAATGGCAAACCCATATACCTCCATCGTGTCTGGAAATTGAATTCCAGTGTAGTTCTTCAGCACTCTTATTTAATAATTCTGGGGGTTTTTTTCCTATTTTCAGTTCACTTCTTTTCTAGCTCATCCTCTTGTGCAGCTTAGTTTGTCAGTTTTATTTCCTCAAAGTGCTGTGGAGGGAACAACATATAATTCACAGCTCAATAAAATTTAAGGAAAAATAAATGTTTGCTGCATCAAAGATGAGATGGAGATTGTGTAGGAGGGGAGGTGAGGGGAGGAAGCAGGAGGTAGACTCTAAATTGCTTCTTTTGGGAGAGGTTTGAGAATTGAGAGTTGGTAACTCAGAGTACAAAATGGCTGAGGCTCTAAAATGGACATCGCAAGAATTCGAATGCAAAAAGCAGGAGCAAAGCATTCGGGAACAGTGGCTGCGCAGGGTAATTTCAGCCTAAGGAGAAGTAAGCCGTCAGTACTGGAAATCTATGATTCGTCTGAAGTAAGGTAAACCAATTTGTTTACAATTTTATTGGCTGGGAAAAGCCAACAACTGTTTCTTCATCTTTCAAAAACACAGGATACAGAAAACTCCTTATTTTACAGAGGCAGAAGGTCTGTACTGATAGTTCAGATATTAGTCAACAGCTTTATTCATTTCAAAGGGGAGGTCATTCAGATGCCAAATAACAGTGACTCAAATGTCAAAATTATCCCTATTCTTTTTTTCCTAGAGGAGACAGGCTGGAGGGTCTTAGCACCGCGTTACTGTCAGTGGTGCTTCATTCTGCCCCCAAAACGCAGCTCCTGGCCAGCTGGAGAGTTACTAAAATGGAGCTGAACTGGAAAAGCCCAAAGGCAACGCAGCTGCACAGCACAGGTATTTTGCATCGGTATGTTATATACAAGGCATTTCTGTTGGGGGGCAAACTTGCCAAAGCAGGGCCATTTCCATTTCCCTTCCACACCTGTGACAGCAACACAGCTTTCCGGGCAGCAGCAGGGAGAAATCTCACACGCAGGGACCCCCGCTGCCTTCCACGTGCAGTGCTCTCAGAGTTTGGCCCTGGCTGTATTCCTGGCATCAGAGATGCTGCTAAGAGAAAGAGGATGAAAGAGAAGCTGTGACTCTTCTTGCAGCAGTCTGTGCCGAGGGAGTCAGTTGAATCAAAGTGCTAACACAACTGAAAGAGTTTGCGTGCACTGGATCTTTCAGGGAAGACTGGGCATTTCAGACATAGATGCTTCTTCCAGTCCCCCTCCAACCTTTTAATCTGGAAAAGCAACACCACACTGCTATCCTGCTGCCACAAAGAGTTCTTCCTGTCTTCTAAGCACTGGATTTTAACTTGGATCTCCAATGAATTTTAAAAAAAAAAATACTAAAACCTTAAATGGTTATGGAATTCAGAAGCAAATTCTCAGCTCTGTAGCTTTTGTGCAAACACTCCAACTACAATGGCAGCAATGGGATTACCTTTGGTTGACAGCAGCACAAGGAGAAACAGAAGTTCCCCCATTTTTGCTGAGGGAAAATGTATCCGTCAGAGTAGGCTGGACCTGGATGGGGCTCTCTCCACACGAGCCAGGGAGGCGCGGAGAGGAGGTAGCAGCTGCCAGCAAGAACTGGGGGAAAGAGTCTCCCCGTCTATGAGTATGATGCAGAATTGTGCTCCCCCTCACATCAACCCCTGCACTTGGACCTTTGAAGAGTAGAACCAAAATGGATTGAACTCTGCCTCTTCCAGAGGCCGTTTCCTGCAGGAACGTGCAGATGGAATGGAGATCAGAATTATCCCCACACGCCTGGCAATGGCACCGGACTGTGTGCCTACACATTCCCCTGAGCTGCGAGACCAGCGTTCTGAGAAGTCTCAGTTGATATAATTTGCCCTGCAATATTTATTCCCTTCTTCATGAAATAGTAAATGTCAAATGAAAGCACGCAGAGACTATGCAGTTTATATATTTTAATGTACTTTCAGTATATTATAATGAAAAAGTTTACAAATATATAAAATACATAAATTTATACACCTATATATTTTAGTGTAAATATCTTGGTATGTCTCTACATCTGCACCCACAGTAGACAAAATATTTAACTTAGGTTGCTGAAGATAAATGCTTGGTATGTGTGTCTTCCAAATTTCTTTGTGTTTTTTTAATCATGAAAATTCAGTGATGTGTAGCAGGAAAAAACCCAATAAACTGCATTTCCCTAGTAATGCTGCTTGTCTCTTAATCACTGCAACACCGATAGGATTTGATAATAAACAGGTCAATAATCCTTAAAATCTTCTCTGCAGTTTAATCTTCTTAAAAGCAACAGGACCCTGTAGAGAATAAGCCACACCATCTGCAGGTAAGATCAACAACAATAGATGGATGAAAGTGCGGAGACCACCTAAAGCGTTCACTTCTGCAGTTAGATGTGGTACTACAGCATAACTATACTTAAACAACGCGGTGCTTGGGTGAAATCCATCTCCCACTGAGTGAACAAAAATTCTAGTACTTCACATGCTGTATACTGATATATAGCCGACCAAGTAATCGCAAAGCAATAAGATCTATTTTTCTTGTGACACAACCGCAACCACAATGTTGCCATGGCAATGACTGAGCTTCATCGGTAATATTTAATTTACAATCTTCCAGCCATTTAAAGGTTTTTTCCCAGAAACATTGAATAGAGTGAGTCAAAAACAAACAACAGAAAAGCTACTTCCTCTAGACTTTTACTGTTTTAAAATTAGAAAGCAATAATTTGCAATTTTTCATAGATGTTATACCTGGTTAAACTTATTCTTCAAAGCGTTCAACTGACCAGCCCTCTGAACTTTTGAGATGTTACATTTCACTTGAACTACCACCCAGCTTTTAAAGAACATCTTCTCTATTGGTGGTGTCATGGTGCTCCCATGTTTTTCGGTCTGCGAGGATTTCATAGCTTGATTATCTTTCTCAATTCCCTCTGGCGCTTTAATACAGGAAGCTAGCAGTGAAGTCAGGGGCAAACATACGGATTTCTTAGGGCCATCCATAAAGCCCTCTCCCTCCTGACTCTGTTTTTCTAACGCCCATGCAGGATGTCAGGCGAAGGACATGAAATAGTGTCCACATTCCCTCTGCTGCCATGAGCAATGTAAGAGAAAAGGAGGGAAAGCCGGTGCCATGCCTTGGTTTGTAACTGCGCAGCTTTGCAGGAGGTTTGTGTTCTCGAGAGAATGGGAAAGACTGCGAGGAGCCCATCACTAGGTGGATATTTTTTCAGCAGTGAAAAGGGAAGAGGGATTTCAGCTGGAATTTGGCTCTGTTAGCTTACACCCTGAGCAGCGCTGAAGAGGCTGTAGCCTACTTGGCTCCCTCCTGTGTCAGCTGTGTGAATCTGATTTATACTTTTTCAGGTCTGATTGAAGGAAAACCTTACACGCTCCTACTTCTCAGCAGTTTTTCTTCTTTGCTCTCTAGTTTTGTTGTGGATAATTAGGTCAGTTTTACTTCTCTTTGACATCACTGAAATGAATAAGTTTATTTCAAAGGAGATGATCACTCTAATAGTTCCTATCTAATGTTGCTGCCACCTCCAAATCATGTCCTAATTACAGAGTTCCAGTAATATAGAAAAAGATGCGGATATTCAATGATCGTGTGTCTGTTTCTGACCCTGGAAACCTTATTCATTTAAGTAACTATTACTCACGAGAATTATTACACAAGCTTCTGGGAGGTTGATTCCAGTAGGACTGTTCACACGGGAGCAGCCTGCTCACAGCTAGTTCTCTATATTAAATATGTTAAATCTCTGCTACATCTCTCCACAGACTTGGTTGTAAAACCATAGACAATACTACTTGCTTCTGTGCATTAGTGTTACTGAGAATTATCTACCAACGTGCATCAGATCCAGAATATCATAAACTGTAATCGTGTCTTTTCCCACCTCCTGCAAAGGCACTTCACGTAGACCTCTCCCATGAAAAGCACAGAGCAGCGCAGCTGCTAGCCACCGCACACCCCTCACCAGTATGTATTTCAAAGCTTTTACAATCAGGATTCAGTGAGCTTTATCATTATGAATTCAGACTCCCAAGACGCAAGCCAGAATAATTACTGTTACTAGCTTTGCTCAAAAGTGTCTTCTGCCACACTTATTACAGTTCATTTGCTGTAAGTACTCCCACATTATTACCACATCTACAAGCTATTCATATATGAATTTCACACCGTGGGGGTAAATGAGGGAGCTGTCAGTTCAGATACGTCACTTTATTGGCAGGGTTTTGCCTGAGATGCTTCAGCAGAACACAACATTAAAAATGCAGCACGGAAGCTTCGTTTCCCAGCGCTGCTGTGCCTGTGACCAGCCCGCGGGGCCATCACTCCGCCGCTGCCCGCACAGAACCTCCCGCCTTTGCACAGGAAGGTCAGCAAGGGAGGTCCTCTGGACTCCTTGGCCCAATCTCAAACTTCACATTCTGGCCCCAGCTCCAGGAATTAAAAGTTTTCATTTATAACTGTTTTTATATAGTGTTTTCAGAAGTAACAAAATTAAGTGATGTATTCCTGCCGCCTTCCCATAAAAAGCAACAACTAAATAACGCTCCTAGGCACATCTACGGAATTCTGTTCACTATATCTAGAATTTAAAAGGCACAGAGATTGATCCTAATAAACACTGACCTGAATTATCATAAAGCAAGATTAAATTCCTTGTTCCAATACCTTTTCTAAACACCCTATTTACAAAGAATACAGTGTTTAGGACTGAGAGGTAAGTTGGTTCTCATGAAGAAAAACTATGATTTCATGTTTGAAAGTGTAGCTAGGTCTGAAGTAATAAATAAGCATTTTTTCCAAAGCATTCTGGCATCCGAAGAAAGCCTCCTGACAGAAGTAATGAAGATCAACCTTCTTAGCACTGTCCAATTTTCACCACTTCTAACAGCTTCCAATTACCAGCCCAAAGACATTAAAAGACTATACTCAGTTTGGAAGAAAAATCAGAATCTTATTATCTATTTGTCTAACAAACAGATGACTTTGCCTTAACAAGGACTGTTGTACACTATAAAGTTTTATACATTCCATTTGAAATATGTAGTCGCTTCCCTACTCTGAAGGCTCATGGCACTCAAAGTGAATCAGTAAATAAATGAGCAAGAATGTTCTTCAGATTTTAGCAAGATTAATTCAGTTATATTAGCTAGAAAGATTTGTTAAATAAAAAATAAAAAATATTAAAAAAAAAAAAAAAAAAAGCTCCCCGGTCTGCTAGTTTATTTCATCTAAGGTAAATGATGAATGAAACCTAAAACCCTCTGTGGAAAAGCAGGTCTTGAAGAGAAAATATCTTGGCCTAAGTCTAACTGCAAGCTATACTCCTCTACAATATGGTGCATTTAACTCTGAGAACCGTCACTACATTTACCTTGTAGCAAGCAAAGTCTGACCATGAAAAAGTTAGGGTTTGGAACTTCAGGAGCAGAACATGGTCGATATGAATAACAATACTTTTAGCTTTTAGATTGAGTAGCTGTCAATTTTGAATAAGTCAAGTGTTATCAGAAATTAAGCTTATGACACTTATCAGATGTCGGATGGCAAGACTATCACTTTCAATCATCAGATAGCTGATTTTTTCTCATTTGCTGCTGTCAGACGAGATGAGAGTCAAACAGCAGTGATGGCAGCTGTGCTTCTGGGAATGATTGGGAGAGGATTATTAACTACCCCAGTGTTCTTCTGGGACAGTGACAGACATGCAGATTTACTTTATGGTTAGCTGGAAGTTAATAAATGATTGACTCAAAAGGTCTTTTAGTATCACAGAAGATCAGAGCCTAAATCCTCCGTTGCTGTAAATGGCTGACAGGCTGTTTGGAATGCCAGCCGGTGAGAATCTAGCCTTGTTTATCTAAAGAAATGAAGGCAATGGGGAAAAATTTACATCTGAAAACATATAAACTGTATTTTGTATCTAACTAGGATGTATAACTTTATACTAAAAGTCTTCATTTTACTTAATCCTGTTAAAAATAGTTATTTAATTAAAAGCTGGAGGCAATCAGAAATACATTCTCTTAAAAGTGATTTGAAGGGTGACAAAAGCCCTTCAGCTAACGATATGCTTGTGAACTTTATTTTTGGAAGTTCTGTTCCTATAATTACGTTCTATGTCACAGTGAATTCAAAGGCAGAAGATCTTATTTTTGCAGTCTTTTCTGGGTGTTGAACAGTTTATTAGACATGATGGACACTGCTGTCACTTCGTTCTTTCTTTTTTTGGAGAGGTGGGGTTTGGGTGGGAGCCTTTGTCTTAGAAGAGATCTGTGTATAAAGTTACACTGTTGTTAACATACAATAAATGAGAGTCCTCCTTAGTTCTTTCAAAATTATTGGTTCAGACTCTCCACCTTGTACTAATTACACATCGCAGCACTTAATGTTAACAACTTCTGCCTGAAAGATACACCATGAAGAAAAAACCTGCATCTCAGGATACCAGAGTGACTCAGCAAGGTGACTCAAGAAAATAATTTAACTTGCTGGAGGAATCACCACTTATTAAAGCAGACTGTCACGATCTTATGAAATGACATCTCCAGCAATTCAACAGCAACCACAACTCAACGTCTATTCTTTGTGCTCCAAGTGACCTAAAGAGAAATGCTGCATGCTCAGTGGGGTATCTTTTATTTCGGTATAGTAAATTACATGCAATAAACTGCAGAATTTTGGAACTTTTTGATAAATATGACAAAAACACAGTTTGATATCAAATGCTCGTACTATGGCTTTGTACAGGTCATGCTTGGTGCTCTGAAGAAGATTAAGGTCTCTGTTCTTCAGAACATTAACCTTGTTCCTGTTGACATTTACACTAGCTGCAAGCCTGTGAAAGTTCTTCTAGTAACTCCAGTGGGTGTTAAATTGGTATCTTTTTTTCAGATTATTTCTCTTTTTCTCAATGTATTAAAATTCTGCAGTTTAGTCTAGCTCTGTTCTGTTCAGCCTCAAAGGGAAGAGCAGAGACTGTACTATCCCCGAATAGCCTACAGCTGCAGGTAGGACATACCTGCAGGGAATTCAGTGGAAGGACACAGAATTTATAGAAATATTGCGTGGGGTTTATAAACCATTCATGTAATTAACTTCATGGAATAACATTCTGCTTCCTTTGAAAAGTAATTCCACGAGTTTCCTTGGCTGTTGGAAGACAAGGAGGAGTAGCAACAGAAAAATCTGATGTTACAAGTTTTCAAAGCTTTCCTCGGTGCATCAGAATTTTCTTACTTGCAAGTTTAAAATTTATTATCATTTAAAAAGTATTACAGTATTATATTTCACTATATTTCAAATGAAACTTAACACCATAACCTGAGAGGAGGTAATCCTAAAAACAGAATGGAATTTTTAAATGAAAGTATAAATAAATTATAGGTAAGGCCTATAAATAAATTATAGGTAAGGCCTATAAATAAATCATAGGTAAGGCCAATACTGTGTTATCCTCGCCCTACATATATCAAGATTTCATGTATGTGTGTGCGTGTATAGATACAAAGAGATACATATATGAGCTGCTGTATAATAACCTAACTTTAGCCAATAAGTGCAGTAACATAAACTATAGCACTGTGCAGCAACTGAATATTTATTTTTATAAACTTCTGAATTAGTCCCATTGCTCTCTTGGTTTGTTTGAAGGTTTGTTTACAGAAGCTTAAATACATTTTCAGGTTTGGTGAGCTAAAGATATATGCTTAGCAACAGGTAGGAAAAAAAATTGGTATGACATGCTTCCCTGCCTTCTTGGTATGGTCACATCCCTTGTTTATTTTGTAATTTTGTAATAATAACATAAAGTTAATTTATATTAAATCTCTTTTGACATAAATAAAAATATTCTGAGCTATTCTGAAACTTGGCATATAGCATTTTTGTATTGGAACCTAATTGGAAATACCAAATCAGCATTTTTCAGCTGACTATTTTTTCATGGAGAAGGCATATCTAATAAACTTATTCATCTTCTCCAAAACAAATAAATATAATCTTGATTTTGTAACAATATTTAGCCGGTATTTTCAAACCTTGAGGTCAAATTCGCACTAGTAAGACCCTCACTCCTCAGTTATTGTTACACGCTTCAATTTACACACAAGGAGTCGGTTTATTAGCACCCATAGGATGACACAGAGCGCCTATCGTTATGCCTGTACGTAAGGGTCTACAGGACCAAGGCTTTAAATTGCATCTCCTTAGAACAGGGATCCCATTTCATTTTGGTTTAGGCCGTATTTGGTGCGGATGTTATTTAAACTGGGAAAGAACAGCAAGGCCGCAAACTCTGCTCAGGTCGGTATGTTCTTGGCAGAAAGGCGAGAGCTGATTGTGGAGAACCGCAGACAGCGAATGCCTGCCTGAAAAGGAAAGGCAGATGAAATTCAGTGCAGATTTATGTGCCACGATGCACGTGGAGAAATCTGATTTCATGAATAAAGAAAGGTTCTGAGCTGTGTGTTACTGTGGAAGGGCAAACCCAGGAGGCTCGTGCCGGCCTCGCAGCACGCCCCGGGCCGCGGGCGCCGCTTTGGCTCGGCCTGCACACCCCGACATTCGCCTGGCGTTAAAGATCACGCAGACGCACACGTGAGCAGTTTGACGTTATACCACAGATTTCTTGCTGTCAGACCGAGGACTTTTTATATTTCTCCTCAAAAAGTTACTAACGCCCTTTGCGTTTCTTCCTTAACCACTGCTAAGGTCTCACTCTGTTCGGTGCATGAATAACACACTGAAGCTCCCATGGTCGCTCCAGATACACATTCAGTGGCCCTCAGGTATTACAAAGCAAACTTGTCTGCTCTTAATGTCTTTATAAATTGATAGACAGGAGCTAGAACTGCTGCCACAGGAATCATTTCTATCTACTGGTGCTTCCAGCAGCCGCTTTCCCGCTGCCGAGGCTCCGGGCGCTGCGGGGCCCGCTGCTTAGCACG
>JAVJGI010000037.1:22081786-22102112 GCA_035590275.1 Ibycter americanus
CCGCCCGGGGAGGAGCCCCGGAGCCGCCGGGAGGGGCGGGGAGGTGGGTGGTGGGGCCGGGGGCCCTGCCTGGAGGGGCCTTTCCTGGGGCTGGGGGTTGAGGGATGGGCGTGAAGCTGAGAGGAGCTGTGCTTCCTGAGGCGGGGGCCGCCCTCCCTGCGGGTGGAGGAGGAGGTGGGAAGGTCGGTGCTTCTTTCCAACCTTAGCTGGGGGGCGAGGAGGGGGCAGGTGGGCTCGTCTCTCCCAGGGCTGTGGTCCGCGGGGGGCCGGCCCGGAGCCTGAGGCAGGAGGAGCAGGGCACAGTGTGCAGCGGGGCGGGCAGTGCAGCGGGGATGTGCTGCGGTCAGTGCTGTGTAAGGCTGGGGTGATGGCAGCGCGAACTCGTCAGCTGGCCCCCCCCGACGGCGGCCGCGGCCAGCTGGGCAAACCCGGCTGTGTTTCCTGGTGTTGAAAAGAAATTGCATGTAGGGAAACCCCTTCTGGGCAAATTTAAACTTTCTTGCTGTATAAAACTATCTTAATGCACAGGGGCAAAAAAGCCTTAAAGGTTGTGGATGTCTCGGTGGGGTTGAGACGGTGCTCGGTGTTGCTGGTTGTTGTGGGAGGGCTGGAGCAGGTGACTGTGAGTCACAGTTAATGGTGGAAGGTCGGTTTCACTTGGGTTGTGGCACATTGAGAAAGACACTTCAAGGGAGGAGCGAGTACGTGTTCATCGTGGGATGGGTGAGCTATTCTAATTTCAAAGGTAAATGCCCTAAGTGAGTAGCTGAGGAAGTTATTTCAAAATAAGCTGCTCTGAAATGCTGCTTCAGTGCAATCGATGTAAACGGGTGTTGTCATATTTTACCTGGTCATTCTGATCTTTGACCTGAAGCATACCTGAATGAACAACCTGAAGGTATTTTCCTGTCTGGTAAATTACCTAATCTGTGGCTCAGTGCAGTACACTTATTGCTGCTGTGAAAGGGATGATGACCTAGGTTTTAAAGCAAAAAAATACAAATACAAGCAGCAATCTTAGTGTTACTGGTAGCTACTGTAATAGATATATAGGCACAGCTGTTACCTTTTTGTGGCTTGCTTGTGGTGTTAATAGGATAATTAATATATCAACAGACTTCCTAATGTCTTCAGGTTGCTGTCAGAGCTCTAAGATGCATGGCTGGCCTTGAAAGGAAAAAAAGCAATTCTGGAATAATTTATGTACTTGAAATATTAAAGAAACCTCAAGTACCTCAGAATGTTTAGCTTTATGTGCTTCCACTTAACTGTTAAGCATCTTAGTACTTGCTGCATCTTCCTCTTGAGATATCAAAAGGTGGCATGAAAGAAGCCTATAAAGCTTTGTACTTCCATTTTGTTTGAGAAAGACTGATACTATTTGGAAGCTTTCATCAACAGTATTTTAAGAGTATGGGGTTTTAATTGTTATTTTTACAACATGCACTTTATTCTCTGTCAGTAACAGTTTAATGCAGTCATTCTAAGCCACTATGAAGGCTTGTTCTACTGTTGTCTTAGAGCTTTCAGCTTAAGCAGGACTTAGAACTTTTTAAACAGAAAAAGTTCTCTTGTTGACTTAAGTATTCTTTCCCCAGAAGTCAGATGATAGGGCTATCAGGGACCCCAGAATCTCTCACATGACCCAGGGCTGGGAGGCTGCTCTGTAAAGGAGCTGCATGAGCAATTTAAGCCCAAGATCATGCCGTGGCTTGAAAGGGCAGCCTTGTCTCCTGGTTTGTACCTGGGCATGGCCAGCCAAGGCAGTTTGCTGTGGCACTTAATTTGTCTTGTTCCTCAGTGGCTGGTTTGGTTTTTTTTAGATGGCGAGGTTTCAGGCAGGCCAGTAAACTGCACTTCCATTTCACTGAGAGTTGAAGACTCTGGATGTGTGAGTGAAAGTAGTTGGCAGAGTAAGACTTTCAGTTCCTCCTAGAGGATATTTGGTTTGTTGTAATTATCAGTGTGAAATAGGTTTGATGTTAAATTTAGCGAGCTTGGGATCTGAACTTATTTTTTATGGCCTTATGTTTTAGAACCCAGATGATAAGTAGCATTATATTTGTAAAGCAGCTTGGTAGGTCTCCTGATTGTGTGAATTTCAAGGGCTGACTTAAATAACATTGTCCAAGTTTTAACAGCACTAACAGAGAAACACAGTATACGCTAGGTTTGGTAGCACTTCAAACAGGAGGGAAAAATACTGCCATGAAAGGATTGATCTTGTTCCTGAACCCTTAACTTGTGCTGCAGAACACCTCTTTAATTTGAAGTTTGCTGCAAAGGAACTAAACAGGAACTCAAAAAAATGTGACAAAGAAGAAAAGGCTGAGAAAGCAAAAATTAAGAAGGTAAGCAGTGTGTGTGAAACAAGCTCTTTAGATCTGTTGTTTACATATTGTATCAGGAAAATATCTGGTGTTTTTACTATTTTCCTAGTACACATGCTAATATTACTGTGGTAGATGCTTGTGATTTAAAATACCTGACTTATAAATCTTCCCATACTTATTAATAAATGTGAGGATACATTCTTGTGTATCTTCTTGTACAACTTGTGGCATTTGCTTCCTGAGAAGAATGTCTTGCATGTATTTTGTTAGAGAGTGTTGTCCTCGAAGCTGGAAATATTTAATGTTTATCATCTTGTATTAAAAGGACTTTGTAGTGGGTTTGCACGGCACGGTTTTGGTAGCGGGGGGGCTACAGGGGTAGCTTTTGTAAGAAGATGCCAGAAGCTTCCCCCGTGTCTGATGGAGCCAGTGCCAGCTGGGTCCAAGACAGACCTGCCGCTGGCCAAGGCTGAGCCCATTAGGGATGGTGATAGCTCCTCTGTGACAGCGTATTAAGAAGGCGGGGAGGGGGGGAAACCAACTGTGCCAGTGAGAGAGAGGAGTGAGAGTGTGTGAGACCAAGAGCTCTGCAGACACCAAAGTCAGTGAAGAAGGATGAGGAGGAAGTGTTCCAGGTGCCAGAGCAGCCCCTGGAGAAGACCATGGTGAGGCAGGCTGTCCCCCTCAGCCCATGGAGGTTAATGGTGGACCCCACGCCAGAGCAAGTGGATGCCCAAAGGAGGCTGTGACCTGTGGGAAGCCCGCGCTGGAGCAGGTTTCCTGCGAGGACCTGTGGCCCTGCGGGGGACCCACACTAGAACAGTTCATGAAGAATTGCAGCCTGTGGGAAGGACTCATGTTGGAGAAGTTCATGGAGAACTGTCTCCCATGGGAGGGACCCCACGCTGGAGCAGCGGAAGAGTGTGAGGAGGAAGAAGCAGCAGAAACAATGTGTGATGAACTGACCGTAACCCCCATTCCCCATTCACCCTGCACTGCTTGCAGGGAGGAGGTAGAGAAATGAGGAATTTAAGCTAAGCCCGGGAAGAAGGGAGGGGTGGGGGGAAGGTGGGGGGTTTTTTTCTGATTTGAATGGTAACAAATTAAACTGATTTCCCCAAGTCAAATCTGTTTTGCCTGTGACCGTAATGGCTGAGTGATCTCCCTGTCCTTATCTCAACCCACAAGCCTTTTGTTATATTTTCTCTCCCCTGTCTGGTTGAGGAGGGGAGTGACAGAGCAACTTTAGTGGGCACCTGGCATTCAGCCAGGGTCAAACCACCACAGGCTTATGAAGAGGAACTTCAAAATAGTTCTTGAGTCCTTGAAGTAGTGAAGAGGGAGACTAAATTTAGTTGGCTGTGTTTTTGTCCCTGAGATACAACCATACCAACTGTATCTGTGTTTGTGTCTTGATACAGAAAACTTTTAGGAATGAGAAAATTATGTTTCTGTAGCTCTGTAACACCTCCTACTTGAAGTGTATGTTAGTTACCTTCCTTGGAAAGAAGTTAGGGGTTCACATCTTGAAAAAGTTTGAGGACTATCAGGGGAGGAGGGAGGGGTTTCGTTTCTCTTTTAGTAAAAAAGACATTGTGATGAATTAATGCTTATTTAAAAAATGAAATAGGCTATTCAGAAATCATGTTTACAAGAGCAGGGAGGGTTAAAATGGTTTCACTTTTCCTTCTTTTTTCAACAGGCAATTCAGAAGGGTAACATGGAAGTTGCACGAATACACGCAGAAAATGCAATACGCCAGAAGAATCAAGCCATCAATTTCTTGCGGATGAGTGCCAGGGTAGATGCTGTAGCAGCAAGAGTTCAGACCGCAGTGACAATGGGCAAGGTAAGCCTGTTTTCACAGATCTGTGGCAAGGATGAGACCTCTGATCTTAGAAGTGACTTAATTGTATCTATAATGAGCTGAAAAGTTTCAGTTTTGGTTCAGATGTAGCTAATAATACTGGAATCCCCCTGGCAGCTGCTGCTTAGAAATAGATTGCTATCCGCTGTTTTGTAGCTAGTAACTTCTGTTAGCTGTTATTACTGGTGCTCCTAGGGATACAGTGTGTTTTAGTGCTTACATGTAAGATTATTTTGCAAAGACGTTGCTCCCTTTCCAAATAAAGTCATAACATAGGACTTGTGATTCCAGAAATCTTTCTTAGCTCTGTTAGTACTGCTGTACAGCTCTTCAGCCAGAGAGTTTATTCTGCCACGTGATCAGTATACCAAACACATCCCTTAACATTTGACAGGTCTCAAGACCCAGAAAAGTTAATGCCACATACACCTCAGTTTTTAGTGAATTATGGGTCAAAATGCATATTTCAAGTGGTTGAATTAATTTATAGAATTTGGAGTGGTAGGATCTATTAAAAAAAGTGGTGTTATAGATGGCAATAGTGTGTGCCCAACTGCTTGATACTGTAGAAACTCTGTGGATAGGGATAGGAGAGCTTGGTAAGAAACTGCTCATTTTTCTTTGTAATAATTTCCTTTACCTCATTTCAGGTAACGAAGTCAATGGCAGGGGTAGTTAAGTCTATGGATGCCACACTGAAGAGCATGAACTTGGAAAAGGTAAATAGACTTACTTTATTTGGAGCTGCACATCAAAAGCAGAAAGGGCAATGGGCACAAGTTTTAAAGAAGGGAAATTCCGGTCAAGAGGAATCAAGAGAAGAGCTTTTGCAGTGAGGTTGGTAGATCCTGGAACAGGTTGACCAGTGTGGTTGTGAAGTTCTCATAAATGGAGAAGCTCAGAACTTGACCGGGCAGGGCCCTGACCAACCTGCTTGAACTGCAGTGTTGCATCCACTTCAGAGTTGACACTGGGAGGAGACGGGGACGTCCTCTGATGTCCAGAAGCTGCTTGCCCTTGTAGCGTGATTCTTTTGCCAGTTGAGATACATTTCTCTCCTATTATCTGCAGATCATTGATTTAATTGGTATTATTTCATAGATATCTGCACTAATGGATAAATTCGAGCATCAGTTTGAAACACTAGATGTTCAAACACAGCAGATGGAAGACACAATGAGCAACACTACTACGCTAACAACGCCACAAGTAAGAATAGTAAATTTTTTTAAAAGGTGATCTTAAAGTGTCTAAGCTGTATGGTAATTAGTCTAATTCTCCTCTTTCTGCCTATTTCGAGACACAGCAGCAACTGGAGCCTTTTCACTTTTGCTTTGTGTTTCTTTGTGATAAAGAGACTGTTTCAAATTATACTTACAAGTACAGAGGATCACATATATGTATTTTAGTGTATTTCACTTTTATAGAAGGCTTTATATTATGTTTTGAAAACTTTAACTCTCCTACTGGATAAGCAGCATTTTGATGAGTTCTTAATGAACTTCTGAACCAGAAGACACTGCAGCATTAATTATCAAAGCAGAATATGCTGTGAGAAGATCAATAATTCTAACTCACTGTTAACAAAATTATGTTAGTCACCACCAAATTAGTAGTAGTGTATGCAATGGAAAGGTTATTAATTGCTTACTTTCAGTTTATGGACATGTGTTTACTGAAATAAATCTGTAAGCAATGCTTGACATAGCTAAGAATTCCCAGCAACTGTCCCCTTGTGCTATCCCACAAGGAGCTAAACGTGCCATTCTAACACAAGTTTTGTCGAGAGAGAAGTTTACTGGGCATAGTACTTTGTAAATAAAATAAACAAACCTAACCCCAAATCCAACAAAACAAATCTCTTTGAAATGGTTTTGTTTCCATGTTTTGCAAAGCTAATAATCAACACTTGAAATATTCCAGTACAGATAAGTTTGATTCTTTAGAAGCATTATTTCAGAAACTAGACTTCAATTAATGGGGTTTTAACAGGCTGATCACCTCTACTCGTTATTTTTGTGTTCTGGTCGTTAAGCACAAAAATGTTTGTAAAAGGCATTTACCTTTAAATCAGCTTTGTTAAAATAATTTCTGTTCTCTCAAGATTTAACAGAAGAGGTTGTTATAAACTACAATATGCAACAATTAGTTTTGTTTTCTTTACTCCAGAATCAAGTGGATATGCTTCTACAGGAAATGGCAGATGAAGCAGGGTAGGTAAAATTTGGAGTGACTATTTCTTGAATAAATCTTCATGCCAGCAATCCTTTCTGGTTACCTTGAAGGTTAGATACCCTTGTTTTATATGTCTGTTCCTTGGAGGCAGAGAAGAATCACCATTTTCCTTTCACTTCTGGACATCACTCTCATAAGAGTTTAATTGCCAGTATTTCATTCTGTTTTCACTCAAAGGTAGTGTGAGTGTCAGGACGCAGGGGTAGTTCTGCAAAAGCCTAAAATCACACGTGACTTGTCATGCCAGGATAGCATTTTATTATTTACTTGGATTGGCTTTAGCATTAGCAATCCTTGCTATGTTTCTCCACACTTTTCCTCCCTCCTGCCCCTTACCACATTAAAACTTCCTGTAGCTCTGCTCTCACAAGCTAGGCATTGCAAAACAGGTCGTCATGATGTATTTAAGCCTTGGGGATATACTGAAATATTTCAGAGAGTTTTACTTGCTTTCTTGGTGATGCATAAGTTGGAAGTGTTGCTCTGTTGGCTTGAGGATAAATACCTCAATATTTAGTAAAATAAAAAGTAAAACTTTTTTTATGAGTGACCTCTGTTGTTCATATGTATACCACGTCTGATACACCTTTGTTAAACAGCAATCTTGCTCGGTCCTGATTAAACAGAATTTATTTAGCTATTGCTAGTTATATGACTTGTCGTCTTGGTAATGAGTCAGATTTACTGAGCAAGTTGTCTAACTAGCTGGAGTATGGTGTTCATGGGATGCTGGTGGCCTCATGCTATCTCAGTATTCCTCTACTTGTCAGTTACTGTGCTGCTTCCTTTAGCCGTGTATGCCTGACTTGGGTTTTTTTGTTTTGTTTCCTCCTATTAGTCTTGATCTGAACATGGAACTACCTCAAGGACAGACAGGTTCTGTTGGTACAAGCGTTGCCTCAGCAGAACAGGTAAATGTTAGATTCAATTGAAACTGATGTTTTCTGGAGAAATGTGGTATGAGAATTAATGCTTTGCTCGATCAAAATAGGCCTGCTCAATTGTAATTAGATTTTAGCTGTCCAAAAGAAATAGTGTGCAGTTAAGAGTCTTGCAATCAAAATAATTTTAACAATACGTTTGTCTGCTCAGTAAATCCAGAAAGTTTAGATGTTTCAGGTGTATTTTTGCATGGTTATTTCAGAGTTCCAAACAGTTGACTCTCCTACCTACTCCAAATTTAATTAATCCATCTCCCATAGCATACATGAGGCCTTTGCGGGGCGGGGGGGTTCCCTTTAATGTGTGAAAGGTCTTAGGGGGCTAGTGCAAAGGAATCCACATTTGCTGTAGATGGATAGCTTAGCATTTTTTGTGCATGAACAAACCCTGATGTCAGGGTTACACAGATGTCTTGGTGAGCTGCTTTCCCCATTCTAGGGGAATATATTTGAGAGAATGGAAAGAGAACAGTTTATTTCTGTCATTCCGTCCTTGTGGAGAAGGCTATAGGGAGCCTCATCTTAACTGACTAATCTTTGGGAAGCCCTGAGGATTCAACATTATTTGAAAAGTTCATTTTCACCTTGTACCAATCCCCCTAAAACAGTTACACCTACTGCTATCTCAGTGCTTGGTTGGATACCAACCTTGGTCACTCAAGGCTGCATCCAAGTAAGGATGCAGTTCTGTAAGAGCTGATTTGCACTTGCAAAAATGATACATTAAAAAAAAAAACCCAGACAGCCCTATCTCTGCTTGCTGTGTTCTGAAACTCATTCCTAGGTATCCACTGCAGGAGCTAAGATAGGTGTGTGGACCTCTGGTGTCGCCTGGTACAGCCATTTGTAAGGTCTTAAGCCAATCTTGTTAGAATTGTACATGAGATGATTTCCTATCATCTGGACGTGAGATTGCTTGACCAGTGCAGAACTTGGCAAAAATGAATTTTCATGTTACTGATAACTGGTTTCTTTGTGTTTTACAATTCTGCAGGATGAGCTGTCACAGAGACTGGCCCGCCTACGTGATCAAGTTTAAGTTAAACAAAGTTGCTGTTCTTTGTACATGCTTTCAAAATACCCCTTCTGTAACTAACCCTCCGCTACCCTAGAGAGGTGTATACAGTATGGCGTAGGTATTTGAATATTTGTAATATAGGGTACTTCACTCCTAGCTTGCTACTCTTTCTAAAATACATTAAGTAACCCAAAAATATCAGCTCTCTAATGTCCTTTTCTGTACATTTTGAAGTTGATATATTTTTTGCAGGCTTTTTTCACAAAATCAAGTTGATATCAAGTCAGCTAGTAATGTTGGTACATACTAGCTAATAGACGAGCAGAGTGTCATTGATATATATTTTAAATTATGAAGTGATTTTTTTAAATTATGAGAACAGTTTATGGTTGGAGAACTGATGTATTCGGTTCAGGTGATTGTTGTAGATAACTTTATTATGTGGCCAAACTCCTGGAACACGCAAAGGTGGACAGTGTGGACTTCATGGAAAATATGCTTGTTAAAACAGATAAGTGGACTTCAGTCTGAACTTTTTAGTCTTTTAAAGCTAGGGTAATCATGCTGAAATTAGTGGGTTAGTTCAAAAATTAGTTACCAAAAGCTGGTTTCATATAATTGGGAACTTGTCTGGCATCATCACTTTAGTACAGGAAGAATAAAATATATTTTTCAACTCTATGTCAATTCTGTTGAGTGTTGCAGCTTGCTCCTTGTTTAATGTCAAGTGCTGTAGCTTCTCCGTTTTGCTTTCTTCTGGGTATCCTGGGGTGCAGCATAACAGGCTCTATTCTGCCGAAGTAACATCTAGTTCCTTGTTAGTAGGGAACTTGTAATATGTGTTTTCATAGATTCAAGCTGAGAAGCCTTATGTGAAGTAACTGAAGCCTGCTTTTTGCATTCCTTCTTACTCTGTCTTTGCTTTTAATCTAGTCACTTTTTTTATAAGTAAGGACAAGTCTCGTGATCATACTCCATGCTTCAGTGTTCTTCCATATATGAAAAAAATACGGAAGTGCTCTTCCTCGGGTTCAGATCTTCACAGTCCTCCTTCATGAGTCAGTGTCCTGCCCCTGTCTTCTCTAACTGGGGCACTCCCTTAGTTGAGCTTTTCTTCCTCTGCATCTCGTGGCAGGTGAGAAGCAGATGAGTAGCGTCAGCCAGCTTGATCAGAGGGGGTTATGTTGGGTTAAGAACAGCCGCTTTATTTTTTAAGGTATAATGTTGCTCTCTACAGATAAAGAACATTTGTCATTGCGGTTGTGTGGAGAAACTAATTTGTTTTAGTGATCCGTTTATATTTCTGCACAGTAAGAGAATCTACTGGCTGCTTTCAGTAGCTTCAAACTTTTGCTGCAGTTGTGAAGTAAAGAAATGGTTGTAGCAATTTGTAGCTGAGACTGCTTGTGATGTGTTGTGGTAAACAGTGATGTTAAAATTATCTTTATGACTTTCTGGGCTCACTTTTTTATGTTTTATCTTTGTAGGGGTGAGGGAAAGTGTGAAGCACTAGACTTGGAATTAGTTCTTAATATGCTGGTGTTCCGGATCACATGGGTTTTCCTAGCGTTGGGGAAATAGGGAAAAAATACTTCTCTTTTTTAGTCAAGCAGGATTTTTTCAGTGAAAAACATGCAAAAATGATGAAACATTTCAAAGCGGTTTCAAACTATATTTTGAATGTGTTACTTAAATCACTTTGAAGGTTTAGCAGGATGCTACATATTGAAGTATTCAAGGCTACTGTAAAAATAAGATAAGGAAAATAAGATACACGAAACAACCTAAAATATTGTGCAGTTGTCTGTCACACTGGCAGCCTAAATTTAAACAATTTCACATGTGGTCTTTTCACTTGTTTACCTTTATTTTCAGTGCAGCTTGCTTTTAAACACCTTGAATGTTCCTCCTGTCAATAGGAGAAATTAGAAGATGTTTAAAAACCATGTACTCACAGCCGTAGTCTTGGTACAATCCTTTCAAATAATTAATAACACATCTTAGGATAGAGGCTATGTACTACATTCTTCTTCCCCCCCCTTAGCTCCTGGACAATACAACAAAAACGTAACGGTGTATCTATGCAACCAGGTTACCCACAACTGTGGTAACTTCTTGTGTGTGTGCCTTTGCCCTGCTGAACTTACTGTGTTTTGTTGATATTCAGTTACTTCGTATCATGATAGGATTGGAAACTTAACTGTTGTGGAATAAATCCGCATCTGAGTATACTTTGTGGTTGCTTGTTGATGGAGCTGTACCATAGAGTACTAAAGTTTTCAGTGTTTGCTATTAGACAACTTTAGCCACCTTGCCTGGCTTATTTTAATGTGCAAGATTATACTGGTTTTAGACTGTTCCTGGCCATTCTTAAACTATTTGAGGGGGTAGACAGCAATTCTGATTTTGGTTTTTCTGAGTATGTGGCCTTGCCATGAGCCTTGGGGCTTTGGCGGAATTTAAGAAGACGAGACTGATTAGGTTGCTGCAAGATAAATATTAAACGAGCTTCATTATCCTACTGGCTATATACAGCCTGTTTCATAGTTTCGATCTTATCCCAGGCTTGCAGGCTCCAGTACCAGAACAGATTCCCAGTATCATTTCTTTAAGGGATTAACAAGTAAACATAAAGGCTTGACTGACATAATTAACATTACCTCTGCGGGATTATGATGCAAACAGGTAGGCAGGTGTAGCTGACTTGGGGAAGAAGTACATGTTTGAAGCAATGAATTCTTGCTCTGCTGACTTCACTCTGCAAATCGCTGTGTATTTCAACGGGGCCAGGATTTTGTACTGGCTGCTTCTGTGCATAGATCTCCTGCCCTCTCCTGGGGAGAATGATTTCTCTTTAGAAGCACTTGTGTGTGAGAGCTGGCATTCATTCAGAAAGTGTTAGCAGTTAACATTTTGAATGTATGTATTTTTCTCAAGCCTTTTGGAAATGCTTAAAACTGGAAGTCACTATTGGAGTAATATTTGAGTTTCGTATGCTTCCTCCATTGAGGGTCTCCTCAAAACATTTGCTCTTTTCTGAACAACTCTGGCTTCTCAGTGCTACATTGCTGTGCTTCTTCTAAGTTGACTGTATGTGTTTATAGAAGTTCATTTCGTGTTAAATAAATTGTATGCACTTTTATGTAACCTTATTACCAGATAATATTTCAATATTTATGCTTATGAGCAGGCACATCTAAAGTGAAACATTACTTGAAATGTTGCAAGATGGGTTTGCTCGACTTTTTTTTTTTTTTTTAACCCTTGTTTACTAAAACTGCTAGTGTGTGGTAGCATTAGTCTTCATTTGTTTGAATTCCAAAACAGAAAACCATGAAAAGCTTCAGATGAAAGGAGAGGGAAAGGAGAAAAGAACAAGAACGTTAACTTTCTTGATTACAATGCGATAAAGTGATCAAGTTACCTTTGTGGAGATCCTCAGAGCCAAAAAATAGTGAAATTTTGCTAAAATATAATCAGCAGTTGTGTACAGAAATAAATTCTGAAGCTGGTGACATGTATAGAGAAGAGAATAATTTTTGTAGCTCTGGTAGAGTTCATTTTGAAAACTGCTTTACTTGTATGGGACAATTTGTAAATGTAACTGCAAGTGGTAAATAAAATTGTACAGACAACTTATTTCAGATGTGTTCCTAGGTTATATGGCTATTTGGTGGGTCTCAGGACATGGATAAACAAGCAGATGTCATGATGTCATCAATATTTTCCTGTGAGAGGATAATCAGAAAATTAAATCTTTATGGAGACAAAAATAAGAAAGTACAGTGGGTACTATTGAGAAAGGTTTCTGACAATAGTTTAGGGAGTGATTAAGTATAACAACATAAAATATAATTTAATTTTTTTTTTTTTTTTTTTTTAATTTAGTCTGGCATGGAGTTTATCCCTCATGCTTAAACCTCTTAAGAGGGTCTTCCGCCATTACTGTATATAGCAAGGGGTCATGTGGAAAACTGGCAGGAGATGGTGTGGGTTTGAGTTTGTCCTCCCCAGAGCGGAAAACCTTCCGTTTTTATTTTCCTCTTCCATCAGTGCTTGGGAACAGCAGAGGGAGCCTCAAGCTTTGTATTTCCGTAGGTCCTACATAAATCATTAATTTTTTTTAATTCTTAAAACAAAGAGCACTTTCACAGAGTACTCACTAGCTGGCTTAAGGACCCGTCTCCCCTGTGGAACCTTTTGTTTCTGGGCAGGAATCGGGGCTCGGGTCCCTGCCTGGAAGCTGCTCTGTTGCAGAAAATACAACCTGGCAACATGTTGCACAGGGCCATCAGGTAATTTGGGTTAACACCTAGCCCTCTTTGCTAAATGCACTTCAGAATGTTTCTTTGCTGTCTTTAGGCGTTAATCTGGGACTCTGAGATCTACTATTACAAGTGTGATAGTAACTTTGTGCTTAAAACTTGTTTTAAATTGTCCAATTTTTAGTTAAGTTCTCCTGGGTTTCTTCAGCTGTCATCGTTCTGGTTTTGTCCTGTGATAATTCTATTTTCTACAGAAGGATGTACACACTGTACTGCTGGAAAATGTATTTTAATAGTCAATTTCATTTTCTTACTAGAAGCCTTGCCCACACTGAGAATTGATTTGATGAAGTATTTGCTTTAGTTTCAGGATTCTCTCTGTCCGTGTAGTGTGCTGCATTTTTGGCGTTAGCATTCGCATGCGGCTGTTGCAGAGGCCTGGTTTGAACTAACGGCAGCACGCTGCTCAGTACTTGCTTTTTTGTCAAACAATATTTTCCCAATGAAATCCTGAGAAGGGTCAGTGGCCTTACTTGTATCGGAAGCAGCTCTCTTCATTACCGTTCAAATAAAGGAAAAGACCGATGCGAACAATCTGTAACTAATTTCAAGTGCCAATTGAGCCTTTTTAACTTGGAAGAAGATGCAGTAAGTGAGTCTTACAGGCTCTTGCTTGACCTTTACTACTCTTGATTAAGAAAGTCATGCTGAATCAGCTGTGATACACAGTACAAGATAGAAAATCAATGGACCGAGGGATCCCAGCTCTTTCCAGTTCTTAGGAAAGTCTTCCAACAGTGCCGCTTGCCAGAAGGTTGTGAGCAGCAGCCAGAACCAGACCATCTCGCCGCAGAAAGACGCTTTCAAGCTCTTACTGATCTAGGTAAGGGTGATTCGGGAGAATAAAAGAACCAAAGTATCACGCGTTTCTAATCTGAACGGTGGTTTACTCTTGCAACAGCCTATGCATATTGCTTAGGCTATTCTAAACTTCTTAACTCTGACTGAAAGAATCTTTTTGTGAAAGTCTAAAGTAATAAATGTTACATACCAACTAATATGTGTACCTGACAAGATAATAACTTAATTTAATATCCCTACTATCTGGCTCATAATTCTTTATTGCAAGCAATTTCTGTCAAACTGTCAGGGGATAGTAAAACATTTTAAAACTTCCTTTAAAAAAAAAAAATTTTTTTAATTAAATTTTTTACAAATTTTTCTTTTTGCAAAAGTTAGTTTAACATAATCCTGGAGTCTCTGTACAAGATATTTAACTTTGTTCTTTTCACGGTCAGGATTTTGCTTCTTTTGCTGCAAAATGGGTTGGTATTTGAACCGTTAAGCTCTGGGTCTGTTGCTGGTGATTTTTCAGTTCCAGGTACCGGTATGAAGCCCCAACATTTGGCTTGAAATTCATAGGAAAAGCAGGCAGTCCCGTTCATAGTGTTGTAAATTAGTTCCAGTCTCCAAGAGACTGCTGTAACTAATTGATATGACCTGGAAGTGGATAAAGTCCATAACAGTAAGATCAGCTTTTCCTCTAGTAATTTGACAAATAGAACCCCCTTTTTTTTTTTAAAGTCCCATGTAGGCTACATACCCCATTTGTTCTTTCCTGATGGGCTTCATTTCTGCATTGAAGTGATAATGATTTTCCAGATTTCTGCTGATTTGTATAGCAGGTGCCTTTATTAATGCCAGAAGAAGGGAGAGATTCAACAGCAACAACAACAAAAAAAAGGATTCCAGGCAGCAACTGTATATCAAAGTCATTCCTTATCTGGTTACGTTGCTGTAACTATTTGACCACTGCTTAAAAACTTGGTATTTCTATGCAAAATGTATACTTCTAACAACCTCTTCTGCAGAGACAATTCTATTTGCAAGGATAGCAGCAGTATCAATGTGTATTAGTGGTAATTATTACATTTAACAATGGCACTGCTTTTTCATCCAATATTTTAAAAATGCACTGCAGAGCAAGGGTTAGTACTTACCAAACCCTGAATTGTCTTGTGTATAGTGTGTTTAAAGCAGCAAATATAGAATGTCCTGGGCTCTCTTTCAAAAGTAATGCTTTTGTTCGTTTTACAATTTCAGTTAGCCTGTGGTTAGAGTATTAAACAGACCAGGTATTCCCAAGCTCTTTGTAAAGGTTTACAGTGATGTTTGGAAAATCTGGATGCTTTCTCAGGATGCTATTTACTGAACCGTACAAACATCCCTCCTCCTGCTCTATAAAAGATGTGCAGGAAGACCAGTGGTTTGTGGAGTCGCTGGATCTCATTTATTTTCTACAACCACACGGAAATCAGGAACTCTGTGTTTGTGTGGGGTTTGGCTCTCACAGAGTAAGTTCATGAAATGGGACCTGTGCAATGGAAGCTGTTAGAAGCTCTGCATCAGTGCCTAATTAATTTTATAAGAATGATCTTAGGCAGTCGCTGTAAGTGCATGGTGCTTTCTGTACGGGCAGTGGTCTGAGGAGTTTCTTTGTGCATCTCTGCTCCCAGCCCCTTCAAAGCCTGCATCCCACCCGTTGCCTCCCATCCCTGCGACCGACAAGTCTGTCGGGCTCTGAAATAGTCTCACTGCGAATATAAACCCACCAGCAGTGACTCGAGGGAGTCCAGTCTCCTATTTATTTGTGCTCTAGTGGGATGTGATCCTTGGTCTTCAAGGGTGAAAGGTTGAGGGATGTGTGTCTTGTTTACCTGTGCTTTTCAGATAATGTTTTCCTTTAATCTATTAAGCAGACACAGCATTTTGTCCCATGGCGTACAATGGGATCGCTAATGATGCGCTTAATTACTACCAAACCACATATGAGTGACCGATGCTGGCAGACAAGCAGAGTCCAAGCCTGGTCTGTCAGCCAGGAGGAACCCAGCAAGGCTTCCCCACCTCCAGTGTTTAATAGAAACATCTTTCTGCGAGAGCACAGCAATGTCTCCCTGATTTATACACCGCTTCAGCGATGGGATAAAGTCATATCGGATGGCTTTTGTATGAACTCTGACTGATGGCTAAGGGGAAACCAGGTACTCACAAGTAGGAATGAGGTGATCCCAAACTATCAATGGGTTTGAAAATCCAAATCTGATTCTTTTGAAAGTTATTTAAAACAAACCCAAAACCCCATAGGTGTACGGAGTTAATTCAACCACTGTAGCCACTGCTGCCTTTCAACACTTTTGAGGTGTTTTCTCTTTGCTGAAACTGTTACATTTAGACATTTGCATGTCATTGCATACTGAAGAAGGCATTTGGACTTAATTTTTTGGCACTGGTGCAAAACTGTTGCATACTTTGATCAGCCAAGGTATATGGCTCGATCACATGCTATGCTGGGGCTGGTTCACAGACACAGCAGGATGGAGAAGATACAGCAACACAGCTGCTAAACATATTTACCATCGAATAGTTAGTCACACTTCTGGAGTTTTAATTGAATTACCTTTGACAGTGAACAGCAAACCTGGTGGGTGATCTACTAAATTTAACTGATGAATGGGCTCCCTAAAATCAATTAGCATCTAGGGCTGTGAGCATGAACACATCCTGTCGCTCTGCGGGGACCGGAGCAGGATCAGAATGACAGCAGCAAATGTGAGACAAAGTGAAAGCATGCATCTCCTGCCGCTGCTGACCTCTGCTACCCACATGAAAGAAAAACAGGAGTCTAACAGGAGCTGAAAGAATCTGACAGTAAATCATTTAAGCTCTGTTTTGCAGAACTGATATAGGATGCTTCTAAACTGCTTGATTAATGCTGGGCAGATCTATTAAAAGCAAGACGCGGCGGAGCAAGAAGGCTACTGCCCCGTTCCATCGGCACGCCGAGCTGTAAGAAATATCATCTGGTTGTTTTATTATTTTTCAGAGGTTCGGGGCAGTGGGTAGCCAGGAGGAGCTGGCTATCTTCTTTTCTTTTGCTACAGTGATAGGGTCCTGTCTGTAGGCACAGAGGAGCCCTCAGTCTCTCGGATGGTGATTTGTTATCTGAATAATCAACCGATGGCAAAATGCGGGCTGGAGGTTCCTCTGACCTTTGCTTCGTCGCAACCCGACCCCGCGCGGCGTTCAGCTAGAGCATGTAATGAGCTACAGATGCGACAGATCGGATAATTGAATACACACAAATATTTGAGGGACTTTCAGGTTGTGACAAACTGATGAAGGCAGAAAACTCTTGATTGGGGCTGCTATCTCTGGGCTTGGGGGTGGGTGGGAGGAGGGAGGAAGAGGAGCGAGCAGCGCGGTAGCCTGCCTGCCTTTCACCCTGCTTGGCCAGGCAACCAGATAAGCGCTTCCTCGGGTGTAAATCTGTGCAAACGCTTGATTTATTTGGTTTTAATATTGACTTAAGTGAAGTCTCAGTTTGGACTATACCACGTGTGAGTTTTGGGTTTGTTTTTTTATTATTATTTTATTGCTTAAATGAAAAAAAAATATGTTGAGATGCCCAGACTGAGACCTGTCCAACAGCCCTTGCAGGCACTGTCATGTGAGGCTGCGATTCAAAAACCTTGTTTTCTCGGGGGGGTTCCTCCCCCATACCCACCTTCCCAGGCTAGTGCCCTGGGTACCACCTTACAGGATGTTCTGAAGTCAGTGTAGGGCACAGTGGGGCTTTTCTTTCCTTACCTTCATCGGTGGCTAGAGTGGAGAGCATTTTTTTTATTTTTAAGAAAAATGATATTAAATAGTACTTTTTAAGGAAAAATTCTCAGGGGCTCTGCAGCAAGCATGGCTCTCGCACACACCAGGCAGTACCGGCAGAGGTGACTCCATGCAGCTGTTGCAGGTACATAGGAGCATTCGGCTGGTGCTGTGTCCTCAGCTGAATCCTCATCTGCTCACCCCGCATTTCCCATGGGATGTGGGAGCCTGTCTAGCGTCATCAGCTTTTTGCAGAGCTGAAGCCATCCCTTCCCTCAAGGTAGGCATCACCCTGCAGCACCGATACGTTGCTCTCGGAAAGGACAAAGCCAACAGGTCTCACTTGGTACTTCCCCAGAGAGACCGTGGCTGTGCCACCAGGAGGACACAGCTCTGGCTGCAGGTTACCTTGGGCAGCCCCGGGTCCGCACGTCGGGAGTACAGCTCAACTGCTGCAGCTCCCAGCGGCCTCAGCCTGGCCGTGATGCAGGTCAGAGTGAAGCCAGCTGGAAGGCTCCTGCCAGCTCCCAACAGGCAAAACCTCATCTAAACCCCCAGAGCTGTGCAGGGAGAAGGTGCAGCGCCATTGCCACTGTGAATGAGCGTGGGCACGGCCACCACGCTGACCCCATACACCATCGCCACTGGGAACGGATGGGGCCAGGTCACCGTGCTGACCTCGTACAAAATAATTCCCAGCAGTGATGCTGGCGTGGGAAGCGATCTATCCTCACCTTACACGAAGGGTCCAAACCTCTCAATGGGAGATGTTTGACTGCAATATCCCACAGCTACAGGGCCTTCTGAGCCTCCACAGCCGAGCTGAAGAGCTCTTGTGAGACTTGGCACGTCTTCTATCTGGCTGTAGTCTTGGGAGAAGAGCGTGACGTTTGGGCCAGACCTGGAAAAGCCTCAGCCAGGGAGATGAGAGGGGATGGGGTGAGCACCTGAGCAAGTCTGGGAGCAGCGCCAGGCTGTCTCCAAGTGTTTCACGACTGCTTTGCAAATGTGACTTTTTTCTTTCTTTCCCCTGTGAAGCACCAAAAAAAAAAAAAAAAGAGCATGAGGTCCAACATGGTCTGACGTTCTATATAAATTATTTTGTGCATGACAAACGTACTTGTTAATTAAACTAATTTACAAACAAAGGGCTACTGCCCATGCAGAACAGCCTGGGAAGTCCTGCGCTGTGTCTGCAGCGCTTCCTGGTCTTGCTTTCCTCCTCTCATCCTTTCGGAGCTGCCCCGAAGTTTCCCTCTGAAGCCCAGCTGCTGGGTCAGCTCCTGCCCAGCCCGAGACAGCGCCGTGCTGACAGCCGTGCTGCACAGTTCAACTTCAAACACACCATTTCGTGGCCCATCCAGGTATTTGGCTTCAAGATGAATACACGGGAATGCGGCTCCAAGCACCCGCACCAATCCCCTCAATAAGATTTCATGCATTTTCACGTGGTATCTGTCTTGATTTGGAAAACAAAAAGCAAGGAAAAGACAACAGCTAAAAACCTTCCCGGTGCGCAAAGTGAGAAATGTGGCTTTAATTTAGACAACTAATCGCTTCCAGCTGAACCGGCCATTAAAAACAGTTGAAGAATTACAATGTAAATAGATTAATGCAGACAAAGCAACATGTGCGCTATTCCATGTCTTCTTGTTACCTACAAAATACTTGGGCAGTGACACACTGTTAGTCTAAGCCACTTGTTAGGTTCTGTGCTAATCAGCTAAAATTAAATAAACATGACTGATAAAAATGACTGTTGTGTTTGAAAATTGATGCACCAACAGAATTTACTCCAGGAGATAATTACAGATGATTAAGTAACAAAGAAATAATTCCTCCAGCGAAGGGGAGAAGCCCGCGGTGCAGGGAAGGGGCACTTCTTCGTGTGCTGTCCCTTTCTCTTGGAGGGATGAGCCGAAGCTGCAGGGAGGTCTATGGGTGAGCAGAAATCCCAGAGGAGCCTTTCTGCCCTGGGAGTCACCAGTGACAGACTAAAAAAGGTCTGGAAAAAAATCAGTGTTTTGCTGTTGGAAGAGCACACACCTAGATTGTAGCTCCAGCATCCCACCCCAGGGATCAATCTCTTCATCCAAGTTTATCTGTTTAAATGTGAAGTATTGCACAGAAGCGCTCACAGGTGAACCGTGTAAGTGACAAATATGTTTCTAAATAACAATGTTAATTTAAATAATAAAGCCAGTTTCCTTTGTCATCAGAATGAGAGCCAGTTAAGACTTGTCTTCTAAAATGGAAAACATTCTTCAGGTTGTCTTTAAGTTATTTGTTCTTAAAGCAATTTATTATTGGAACAATAATATTGAGTGGAAGCCTAAGAAAGGGAGTGTTTTCCAAAATGTAGAATAAATATGGGGAGTGTGTGCATTTTTTTTTCTTCTCCACAAGACCTGTTGGGAGGAACTTCAGACACAAATAAATGAAAGGCATCATTTGCAAAGCAGGGATCATAGTGATGGGAACAAAAAGGCCCTCGCTGGTCATATCTGGACTTGCCCATCGCCTATAAGGCCACCTGCTCGCCAGGGGAGTGAGGAGCACGGTGTGGTCCAGGGGCCATGTTTTGAGCCATGCCCTGGTGCTGGGCTCGCTCTCACAGGGGCGATAGCTCCCGGGGGTGGGTATTTGTCACAGCACAGCAAAACTATTAAGCTGCAACAAGGCTTTTACTGTCCCATACCAGCCCTCTCATGCCTTGGTACCACCACCAGTCTCACACAAGGTTCCAAAACTTCATCTACTGTCTGTGCTATTTCTCCTTCTTCCTCAGGTCAGTCCACCCTGCTTCTGCTGCATTCAGGTTCTTCCTTCTCCTGGCTCCTCTTCCAGCCAGCCTCTCCTCATCCAGGCCCCCTTCTTCTCTCTGCTTCTCCTTGGGCCTCTTCTTGTCTCCCCTACATCCAGTCCCCTCTCTCTTCACCCAGTGCTCCTTCCCTTCCAGGCTCCTCAGTGCTATTTAGCTACTTAGCAGGAACAAGCCACAG
>JAVJGI010000037.1:22106529-22120413 GCA_035590275.1 Ibycter americanus
GAAGCAGGGTGGACTGGCCTGAAGAGGATGAAGAAGCAGCATGGACAGTAGATGAACTTTTGGAACCTTGTGTGGGATTGATGGTGGTATGGGATGGTAAAAGCCTTGTTGCAGTTTGATAGTTTGGTAGTGTTGCAACAGCTGATGGATTTAGTCATGTCAGTTAAGGCTGTTAATGAAGTGATGATGCTGTTATGAAAGGCAAACTGACAGGCAGAGCTGACCCGGTCTGGGAGAAGACACTGAATTACTTTTTTCCATCACTTCAGAGGCAAACAGCGCTCAGTACATCATAGGTGAAATGAAATGCTACCAAGGACACTAAAGTGCTTTTTACGCAGTAACTTTAAAATACCAGAGCAGAGGAGCTGCATCCCAGCACCGAGCGTGCCACCGGAGGATGCTGCTGAAGGAGGGAGGCTGGGTGTGTGGGTGCAGAAACCATGTGCCATCCATGGGAAGGGGGTTTCACCACCAATAAGGGTTTGGGGGTTTCAAGGGGGCTGCTGCAACCTGCAGGGACCATCCAAACTCTGTGACCCCCAGCCCCATGGTGCCTGGGAAGGGGAGAGTGGTGCCTGCTGGCTGGGAGCGCAGGAGCAGGGATGGGGACCCACCACCGGCATGTGGTGGTGGCACCTGGGGAGCAGCGTGGGGTGAAGATCCATCGTGTGGGGAGCACTGGGAACACCCCCAATTCAGCACATTGTTTCATAGCACTTTTGGTGCACTCATATGGCATTCAGGCTGTGCCATGGGGACATGGAGGGACACATGAAACAAATTACCAAATTGCAGCTCTGCCTCCCTGGTTTCCCCCAGCCCCGCTTCGCCCCAGGGCTCCCTGTGTCCTGCAGATGGATTTGCAGACACATGTCAGCGAGTCGCCTCGCACAGCCCCGGCATTTCCCGGTGAAGTGCTTGAGCGGCGGGTGTCTGCTGGGCAGGGGTATCCCCTTGCAAGGAAAACACAGGGCAGGTGCACGTGTTGGGGCAAGAGCCCATCAGAATTAACAACCTGAAAGAATTTGATTTACCTCGATTTATCAATTGGTGCAAACAAGCAAAAAGTATGTTGAGGTGATCGAATGAGATGGGGTCGTTTTTTTGTTTTGAAAGCGGTGAAAAATACCAAAGGCATGACCGAGGAATTAATGTGCAGCTTATAAACACGCTGCGGGGAAAAGTCAAGGGGAAGCAAACAAGACCCAAAATAGCTTTATCTCCAAATGTCCCGTGAAGCCAAGGAATCTGCTGATATAAACACAGGAATTGCAACTGGCCACATGAAACAAAGCCCCACTTTCAGTGACACCTGGGGATGGCGAGATGGAAGTAATTCCTCTTTAATGAAGATATTGTGACGTGTCTGAAGCTTTCGGCAGAGCAGCAATCTCCGCTGCCTGGGAAAAAAGGGGATTAAGTTACAGACCGGTCTTGCTGGAGGAGAAACCCCCTGTTTTAAGTAAAACCTTAGCTGGCGTTATCTGTTTAATGTGTTGCACGCCATTTGCGGCATAAACATTTCCAGTTCATTTTAATTTCATATCGTAGGAGAATAATAAAGACAGCAGGGTTATTGGTCGCAGCTGCGCGAATGTGGCAAATGTAACTTGAAGAATTATTCTGTCAAAGAGACAGAGCCAGATATTATTGTTTTTTCCCTTACAGTCTTGCCAGCAGTTAAATAGGGGATTTTATTAAAAATATTCATGTAATTAAAATCTATAGTCTTGAAAGCTGTTATGGGAACTGGAGTTAAACCAAAATAACACATTTACATTCAGATGTTGCAGGTTTGTCACAATATGAGACCGCCCTTGGTTCAGAAAGCAAAAATCCAAGGGGTTTTGACTTCAGTCCTACATTTTCAAATTTTGGTAGCTTGGAACTGTGCAGTGATTGATACAACTTAAAAGGACAAACTTTCTAGCAAACATTAGATTTGGTTATAGAAATTCATTCATTATGATCTGGGTGACTGGTGCGTCCTGAGAGGGAGAAGTGAGTTTTATTCAGCACACGTGTAGTTTTAACAGCCACTGCCCAGGTTTTCAGCCGTTGTCCATCAGCGTGATGGATCGTCCTTCCCTTCTCTCACTTCCCAGCCCCAGCTGGAATGGAGAATTTTCCCAAAGTGAAGGAAACACCCCTGGTGAAAAGCAGACCCAACAGCCACCCAGAGCCATTTCTTTTTTCTTCTTTTTTTTTTTTCTTCTTCTTCTTATTCTCAAAGCTTTGTCCAGTAATAAACAACTGCTTCAATCTGCTGTGCTGATCAAAAGAAATGTTTTAATCAGTCCCAGACAAAATATCATGCTATTATGTTATCACTGGAGCAAATCATCAAAAATACAAAACAAAAATATCGGTTTAATACGCTCCAGATCAGGAATGTCTTGAAGAAATTTGCCTTCCTCACAGGTGTGTCCTATTTTAAGAAAAAAAAAAAAAAAAGATCTGCAGGACGGGGCTGGGGGCTGGTGCTGGGGCGAGCGTGGCTGTCAGGGCAGAAATGCGGAGATCAAAACTGACCAAGCCCAATTACTGCAAATAAACCACTCAAAACGCTTTCCCCTACCCCGGGGAGGTTTTGATTAATTTTTTTTAAACTGACAAATTATCTGAAAATCACCCATCTGCGCTTTCACCTGCTGCAAAGCAAATCCACGGGGAGAGCTGCGGGGACACTGACCCGGTCCCTGCTACCGCCAAGCCATGGCTCTGGCTGGTGAGGGATGCAGCCCCAAGGAGACCCACATGCTTCCAAGTTTTGGAGGCAATTTTCCCACCGGGAGCCTGAGCAGGGTCCGGATCCAACATGGGATGATGGGAGCCATCAGTGGATGCAGGAGCATCCCTGCCTCTTGAGCCTGATGGGTGATGGCTAGCAGAGGTACTCGCCATCTCCTCCGAAAAATTTCAGCTTGAGCAGAGCTGGATCTCATTTCCACCCTCTGCTCTGTTCTGTGTCCAGGAGACCTACCCAGTGAAATTCCTCCTTTTTACGGTCCATGACTCCAGCTGCACAAATGATACTCAAAACTAATTTAAAAATCCGTGATCTTTCGGTCGTTTGGGGAGCTCAGTTTGGAGCTGGGCGCTGTGGCTGTCTCACCAGCCACACCTGGCAACCCCGCTCCTCGGAGCAGCAGCTAATGGATGCGCTCTCAGATGGACCTTTCATACACGTTGGATTGAAGAAATCTTGACTCTCCATAGGGTCCTCAAAGTGATGAGAGGAGCCGGCCAAAGGGGAGAGGTCCACACTGGCACACGTGCCTCTCAAGCACCCCCCAAACCCATCTGATCAACAACCCCCTCAGAAAATGGGGACACGGGCTTGGGAAGGAGGAACAGGGCAGGGGGGATGAAGCACCTGGAGATGGCTGGATCCAGGTGAGCTCTTCCCTGGCCTCTCCTCCACATCCCTTGCCTCAGCAACCTCATTTGCAATTGCAGCATCCAACATGACAAGCGCCAGCGCTTTCAAAGCGCGCAGGCTTTTGAAATGTCGGGTTTCATTTCAGTTGGAAACAAAGTCTGGGGCTTCGCTTTACTTTGATTTCATTTAATCTCGAAAATCTCCAGGAAACAAGTTACATTTCTTCTACCAGTCTGAATTCTTAAATTCTGGTAGTATTGAGAAGCGAAGAAAAGGGGGCTGATGTTATCCGTTAGAATAGCCCAGATAGAGACATTATCCTGCTTTTATGAAAGCCAAAGGCCGAATTCATGTTTATTTGAGCTGCAGCAGGATCTGGCTTATATCCTGGACATTACAACATGCTGTTTCAATCTATATTTTTATTAGCAATATTGATAACGTTAGAAGAAATACGATACAGGAAATAGCTTATCAACTTTGATTAATTTTACAGTAAGACTTTTAATGAAGATAAAAGAAGAATCCAGCAAAGGGCTGAAGTTAAAAGTGTTGTTGGTAAATGGAGACACGCGGTACCCGACGTCCTGAGCGGGGCGGCTGGGCAGTCAGCAGGGTTTTTACTCCATGGAAGAAAAAATGTTGGTAATCAATTTTTTTTAAAGACCTTTGGTTCTTCACTTTCAGTATATTAACACTTTCATACATAATGAATCACCGCAAGACTGCAGAAACGAAGGTATTTGGGTAAACCTAAATGAAATCTGTTTGTTGTACACAGGCAGTGGTGCCTGTAGATCATGCTCCTGGTTTGAAAGCTCCGGGCAAATATTCATAGGGAAAGATGTGAAACGCTTTCGTTGTGAGGAAAAACCCTAATACCAGCCCCTAAACCTCAAGTCCTGCGAGAGGATGGGATCTTACTTGACTCACTTGAAGGTGCCTTTGAGACGGGGAGGTTTTGCCTTCGAGCAGCCCCACAGCTTTGGGGCACGCAGGAGCTCTCCAAGCTGCCAGGCTCCCCTCTTTGCGCTCCATCATCTGATATAAATTCTTAGTTTTAACACGGTATTATGAACAGTTCAGCACTTGAAATGTTGCTCTGTATCTGGATTTATGCTCTTTTTTGTTTATTTATTTTAAAATGGCAATCTGCATGGAGAGCATCACAGTGCCGGTTGAGGATAAACCAGTCCAGCCTCCTGGATCGCTCCATTTTGTCCCGGCATTGAAGCCACCGACGACACACAATCCCATGCCCCAAATTCACCAAACTGCCTTAAACATACAGGGCTTTTTCTGCCGTGCATTTAGCATCCCATCTAAAGCAGAAACTCCAAGGCACTTAAAGTAACGTATGATGGAAAATGATGGTTAAAACCACTGAGTGGTCGGGGTGAGGTGGGCGCAGGCAGGGCAGCATCCGACTGTGCAAGCAGATATCGCAGTGCTTCCCATGGAGACGGTGACTGGTGTGTAATATTGTGTATTTGAAACCCTCCTGGTGAGGGCAACAGCAGCAAACACCTCCCAAACCTGAATAAAAAAAAGAGGATTTCTGCTGGTTTCAGGCTGCAGGTCCGTGGTGAAGGGATGCAGCAGCTCACTGCGATGGACCGGCAGCCAGGGCAGGATGCAGCATCCACCCCTGGAGCATCATCTGAGTAACAGCAAGAGTAACTTTAAGTAACCATGCAGGTCCATTACTCTCCTCTTCCTTTTAGAGTCGAGGCCCCGTTTTATTTGCAGGCCTGACTGGAAGCAGATGGACCTGTCAGGGCTTGCTCAGGCAGGTGAGCCGAACGGGGCGGATGAGCTGCTAAGTGCTCCCAGCTGCTGGGCAGGACCCGGAGGAAATTGTTGGAGCTGGGACCCAGCTCCGAGATGAGATCTGGAGCCAGCGCCAAGAAGGAAAAAGTGAATTTCTCCAAAAAGCCATTCTCTAAAAACCTGAAAGAGAGAGGGTTTTAAAAAAGAGAAAATATCTGAAAACCTTTTTAGTGCATCTAATATATCTTCAGACTTCAGAGCGCCAGAAGCTATCTCGAGCCCCTGCCCCCATCTCTGGTTCTGTTCAGGATTTGCCTCCTTAGACAGCAAATATTATTTTTCCTGGGATTTTTCCCTTATCGCTGGTGTTTTCCTCTTCAGAAAGGTCTTGAATTTTACTTGCTGGTTTGTGTCGTTTGATTTATAAGCTCAAGGGGTCCTTCACAAAACCTGGACTACTTCTTGTACTTAATTGCTACAATAAACTTAAAACTTGGTGCTTTAGGATAAGTGATCTGGGAGGAAATTGTTTGATGTATGGCAGTGGACGGTAGGTCCTTCTTGTGAATGTCACCGAAGGGATGCAAGGAAGAAGTGAGTTTATAAATAACTATAATGTTCAGAAACTCCACGAGCTCGGGGAGAGTGGGGCTCTGTTAAGCACGAACAGCTTGCAGTGCTGTACCCAACATCTGCAAAAGTCCTTGCAGCCGGTATAACTCCCAACACCCTCGCCTGCTGCATCCAGGCTGCCCGACACCGGCTTTAACTCCACGGGGGCCGGGAGGCTGCGACTTGCACAGACACAGCCGAGCACAGAAAGGGGTGCCCAGAGCTTGCACCCGAAAATGCAAACCAACAAGTGAAAGAAAAGGTGGTTGACAAGTCGCAAGCTTTTATTCACATTGCAAGGGAGGTGGTTTTTTCTTTTCAAAATTATTTTATAATAAATAACCCTTTACGTTTTAAAAGCTGGGTTTTTTCCAGTGCTCTGTGGCTGCAGCATCGGTGGAGCACAGAGGCTGCTGAGCCGGCGTGGATGGGGCTGCTGCCGTGGCCGGGCGATGCTGTGGCCGTGTGCCATGGCTCCGGTGCCTCCGAGTGACATGACGATAAAGAAAATAGTGAAATACATTCGGTGTGTTAACGCCAAGGAGTGAGATACCACTTGTGGCGCTGCCAAGTGCGGCTCCAGCTCGTGGCACAAGCCCGGGAGGAGTGGGGGGACACACCCCCCTGCAGCCGGTACCCAAAACTCAGGCAGGGCCAGGAGCGCTGCCGCGGCGCTGCCCATGTTAACACTGCGCCTTCAGATGCTGTATCTCTTATTTGGCTTTCTGAGCCGTGTTTTAAAAGACTCACCGCATACTTTGTGGATTCTAGGAGGCAAACAGACACCCAAAACTAAGAAGAAAGCACACGTAAATATTGCGGAGTCATCTGTTTCCAATAGCCTGTGTTTACATATTAATGTGCAATACAAATTTGTAAACATGAGCATTTGAAACTTTTGTAGGAACCGATACCGGCCTTTTCCCTTTCTGCAGCTTTATTGGAACAGCATGTCCCCCCGGCCTCAGCCACACATGTACATCATTTTAATACTGGATGCATTTCAAATGTTCTGGGTGCTTATTTTTTCTGGTCTATCTTGCTATCCAATCCTCGTTTGTTTTGCATAATTGTGATACAAATTATCATCTAATTACAGACCAAACCTCAGAAGATCAAATGTAAACCAAGGCACTTCGATCAGAAAAAGCTACATCTGACGGTCCCTCTACACGTTTGGCTTCCCCAATAGATGTATTAAATTTGGGTGAAACTGGATAGTAACTGCACTTTGATTAAAAACATTATCACTGGGCTTTTCTGTCCCCTTGATTTTTAAATCAGCCTCCCTGTGTCTGACCACCGAGCCCATGCCACGTCCCAGTGTCGCGTACGGACACATCGCCCTTGGTACGGCCAAATTTATTTGCTGAGCACTATAAATGGGATCAGACATTTCCAAGTAACTTCAAACTCCTCTTTGTTTTCCCAAATGACTAATAGCAAAGATTGTTCAGCATGTTTAATCTTAAAAAACCTCTTTGATGGTTTTCTCCCTGTTCCCATTTAAAAATAGCGCTGTGATGCTGGGTGCGTGTTTGTATCCCTTCCTGAAATCTAAAGAACTCTGAACTTTTGCAGTTGCCACAGGTTATCAAATAATGTCCACGGGAGGAATGGCAAAGCAGCATGTAATGTATTTGTATTTATAGGCGTGTAGTCCTGCTTGAAATACTGACCTCGATTCGCCCAGTTTCCATTTAATAACTAATAATTTATTGTGCTGACTTACTCTGCTGAGTTCTGCCGCTCGCCTCTCACCAGCAGCCGTTTTGCAAAGCACCCCCGGAAAGCAGCGTGCAGGTTACCCACTACGTGGGGCAGAGAATTTCTCATGTAAGCAGAGCGATGCGTGTTACAGTGTGAGCGATGCAGCCGAGCCGCCCGCGGGGAAGGAGCACGCCGCTGTGCCGGGGCGGCCGGGGAGCCTTGGCCGGCACGGAGGTGACCGCGGGGAATTGAGAGAGAGAGCGCTACGACGGCCTGAACGTACCACTGGCGTCTTAGTCATTTCTTACAGTGATTTTTGAAGGGATAAAATCGGGAGATAAAGGCAAAGGAAACAGAACGTAACCTCAGCTAACGGAGGTCAGACAGTGCCTCTCGTGCCGTGGGGACATCTCGTAGGGAGCACGTTGGGATCCATACATCTGCCTGCACCGCTCCGATGGGCGCTGCATCCTGCCCGCAGCTCGGTGCTGGCACCCAAGGGACCCGCACGTACCTTGCAGGGACCAGGCTCTGGGCATGTTTTCCCTGTGCCTGTGACCAGGGAGGGTGGTGAAAACAGGGCTCCTACGGGACCCACGTAGGCGCATCGAAACCCAACCTGATTCCGCTGGAGTGAGCCGAGCGTCGCTGTGGGAGCGGATCACCCCGGTGCCGGGTCGGTAGTTTCGTGCCAAAAGGCACAGGATGAGCAGGCAGCTCTGGGAAGCCCCGTGCCCGTCTGCAAACACGCTCGGAGTAGGCATGAGGCGGGTCCCGTCAAAGAGAGCATTTGCTGAGCTGAAGTAGCTGGAATTTATGTGATCTCAATTTAAATATCCATCCCTGTAAAACTGTCCGTACTGAAAATATCTATTCTAGTCATTATCGGTCACGTTTTTAACTAGACAAACACCGATTTGCTGGATCACCAGCTCATGGCAGCAACTCTGGAATATCTTATGCAACCGCAAATATTTGGAAAATTGGAAGTTACCCATCGCATCCACCCACGAATCCGTGACTGATCTGGAAGAGCCTTCCAGCTCCCCAAAAGTATAACCACATGTGGGGGGCGGCACTCGGTCACTCGGCCCACGGGGAGCAGGGATCTGCAGGGCTCTGCGGTGGATTCGCCCGCGGGAACTCGGCCCCTACCCGTGATGAGGGATGACTTGGAAATAAGGACTCCCGAATGAAAATTTTTGTAATTTTTTTTTTTTTTTTTTTTTTAATAAAAGTAGTGAAATAAACTGCTAAGAAACAGCACGAGAAAGCAGGTTTGCTCATTTTTACAGTTCTACAGACCATTTAGCAAGGCAAGCACAGCCCACCGTCTCATACTGGTATCGCCGGGGGGCTCTGTGAACACTCAAAGCAGTTAAATTAGGGAAAACAGCGTTGTCTGATTTTTAGCAAAGTCTCATGAAAGTAACAGTCTGACTTCTTGTTATTGTAACAGCTTTTGATACTGCTTGTTCTTTTCTTAATTTGCTGTCTGTTAGGGATGAAAATAAACCCAAAGCTCTGATGCCAATTTTGATTCTTCAGCCTGCACTTAATCCCTACACAGTGCTGTGTTATGTTTGTAAATACAGGATTCTCTTAACTGAATTCCAAAATGCAGCCAGTCCTAGTCAAGCATTATTTCCAAATTTCTGTCATATATCAGGTAGCAAATTTGGCTTTAGGTAGGGACTGAGCACCGATCAAATCAAGACTAAAACCTGTGCCCCAGCTTATTGTGGATTATATTGTGCCCTGGGGAGCTGAAGAATATTTACAGGAATAACAAGAATATCCACGGGTTATAGTAAAATAAACAGGGCTTTTAGAAGGAATTGAAAATCTCATGTTTCGGGGCCCTTAGACATCTCTCCAGAAGGGATCTGCGTTCTCCAAGGGACCAAGCCAGGAGCATCCCTGCCCCTTCCCTCGGGCACAGGCTGGTGGATGTGATCCCAGGTGGACTTTCTGTGTCCCCCAGGGCTCCCAGAGGTGTTTCATCCCACTCAGCTCTCTGAGATGTATCCGCCAGATCCGCCAGCATGGAGCTGTCTCACCATGGGGGAGATGTGTGACCCCCATCCACTGTTCCTTCCCACCACGCCATCAGCGCTGGTGCCGCTCTGCACTACCACCTCCTGGAGATCCCCGGGAGCAGGAGCATGGAGAGGAGAGCTCTTGGGACACCACGGCATCAGGCTCCACTTTCTCATCCCCACAAGGTAGGAACACATCCATCTTCTATCCTGTCTTTCTTTACCTTGGCAGCAAATACTCAGATTTATGTCCCCACTCTGACAACTCAGTCATCTGGGTCCTGAAGAACAAGGCACTTTCATGTCATTAATTAGGACCCATTAAAGCCACGGGAACTTGAGAACATGCTCAAGCACTTGGCCAAATACAGCTCCAGGTCTGGAATACTCCCTTTGAAATTAGAGGAAAAACTCAGGTTGGGTGAGCAGAAGCTCACTAGGGCTTTGAGCTAACTAGAGGCAAGCTAGATACAGCGTTTCGAGAAAACATATTTGTAGAAATGTATACGTCTACGTTCCCACTTCAGAGTGCAAATATTAAAAATGTGACTGTACAGTTTGCTCTTAACCTAACAACCGTGACATAAATATTACCAAAAGGTATCACCTCGCTGTGGATCACCTCAGACCCTCCACACTCCCAGATCCTCCACCACCGCCCCCCACAACACCACACGTTTGCCCACGAAAGAAATTAAATGCCTAGACATACCGCTCCTGTACCATGCAGTATTTCATAGTCAATAACTAGCGAGCCCTTGGGTATGAAGGAAGGAAAGGCTTGCTTTACATATCAATGCTTAGAAATATTACATAATTCCACTAAAGGCAATGGTTAATTGTCGGGTGCCAGTTAGAGTGATTACATCTGCCATCTCTCAGAGAAGCCGGAATGCTGTCACTCACTTTGAAATGGCTCGCTGCATTCATCAGTCTAGATGGCACAGAGAAGTTATAGCCATACAAGCCATATGGAGGATGTAAAGAACAATTAAGTGCTTCCCGAGCAATGGGACTTGATGGGAAAATGTTTCCAGATGCATGTAATCCATACAGCATTTGACTAGCAGAATTGGGTACTTGTAGACATTGCCCGTTTAAGTCTTCAGCTTTAGCATTTTTCAGATTGGCTATGCCGAGGGAGGACAGTTTTGGCATATCCACCATGAAGTGGGGTAAAAGATGCGGGTTGGTGCCTCCCAGTTTTTCGTGGCTTGGAAGGATGAGAGACTGTTGTCTTAAGAAGCTCGTAGGACAAATCTTGTAGTAGAGGGGCAGGCTGAGGTTGTGTAGGTAGGTCTCGGGGCACGACACGCCAATGTTGCTCGCTGACAAGTGAAACGTAGGAGGGGAGCATGATGGAGAGAGCAGGGGGTTGAGAGGAGAGGGCGTCCCACCGCTCGAGGTCACCGGCGAGGAACTGGAGCTCCCACCTGAAAATGAAAACAGAAATCGTCCAGGCTGGGCTAGCTGATGCTCACAGCCAAGGAACCCTTGGAGCACTCCTGCTCCTGCTCCACACCTCCCTGCTCCGGCGTCCGTCCAAGCACAAACCCCCTCCAAAAATCAGCTCCTGGAAAATGGGAAGATCTGCACGTCAATGATTTGTTGTTGTTACTTGGCACTTGTCTAAGAGCAATATTCACCCATGCCCAATCCCACTCATTTGACCAGTACAACTGTGAAGTTCAGCTCCACATGCACAGGTACCCGCCGGGTCTGCGCCCGGCTACATGACCGATAACCTTCCCCTGCTATACGTACGTCATTGCTATTTTAAGTTCCCTGTTTTTTTGTGCAAATTACAGGCAGCTTTTCCCCCTTGTATATAAGAACAAAAAAATGTATTCAGCCTGATGGAGAATTTTTTTGTACCTTCCTGCTCACAGGAATTAACCAATTTTACTTGGCTTCCCATGCAATTTGAAACATACCCTTGAATACTGTAGGTGTCTCCAGAAACCTTAAATGCACATGTCATTTTAACATTCTCCTTTCTGAAATGAATCAATGAACACTTTCATAATTTGGTAGAAAAGTGACACCGGCTCGCTTCACACGTGTGAGCGCTGCTGAGGCCGCTGGTGTATAACATCACTGTTCTGCAGCGCTCGGAGCTCCTCCGGAGCAACATCAAGAGCAAAAACGAAGAGGCAGCGGCTGCTGTGGCGTGGGAATGGTGCTCTGGAGCGGCCGGCCCTGGTGCTAAACAGATGCTGGTTTCATCTAACACCATTTAAGAGCCGTATGTCTCTGCTGCACATCCATTACCGCATTCTTCCAGAGCCATTTTCCGCCCCCCCTTTATTTTCATTCCTTACCAAAGTCACTGGGAAAGAAAGGAAGGGAATGTGGATCCATTTTCTCTATTTACATTTAATTCCAAGGGATTCGCTGCCTGGATGTGATCTGGTCAGGCTTTACATGCCATCAGCAACACACGATCAACTGTATAACCAAGCCATAGCTGCGAGTATTTTGGACCTTAGAAGAACACCAAGGTTTTGGACACTCTGCAAATTAATTTTGCAAACTCCCAGCAAGCAGAGTATCTTACAGGTTGGGTGACCCAGCACCTAGTTGCTATAATCCAGGAGTGTTTTCTGGCTTGAAGGTCTCACCCTTCCCAGCTGATGTCAGCGGCTGTTTCAGTACTGACAGCAGCAGGAGTGGATGCAGGGCAGGGATCCGGTCCTCTCCCGATGTACACGTCCTGATGTCCTCCCAGGACTCAGGGACTTTTGGTCATGTAAAATGATGTGACCGAGCCGATATTTGTGAGTGCGAGGCAGCGAGTAAATCCCTATGCAGCTGGCTATAGCAGAGTAAGCGAGCGTTAGTATTTGCTTCAAGGCATCCTAAGCAATAACATCGCACAACTTCCAGGACAAGCTTGGGGATGGGGATTGCAGCAGGGAGGACAGAGCAGCTCATGGAGCAGATGCTTTCTGCCATTTCTATCAGCCTCTAAAATCCTAAGTTTGTGGCGAAGTCTTTCTTCAGCATATTGTTCATGCTTTCTTTTAATTTACCTTCTGGTTTTAGGGCTTTGGGGTTTCTATTTTTTCAGCATTTCTTCAGAAATAAATTTTTATTATTAGTGGGATTAGAGATTCTGTTATATTTACATCAGTCCAGGAAAATGACCCTGAAGAAAAATACCAATTACATTAAGAGGAGAAAAAAAAATAAAATATATCCCAGGAAGCCCTAATACTTTAGCATCTGTAGGATAATCATTGCAGTAGATGCTCTCATTCCCCCCTGCAACCCACCCACCAGCTCCTCTTGCCGGCTCCGCAGCGCAGCCAGCCAAATGCATTCAAAAGATGCTTTTTTGCATAAGGTCTTTTCTAAATAAATAATAATAAAAAAAATCTAGTTCTCTTCATAACCCGGAAACCTCTCAATTTCTCCCGAGTCTGATTTCTTATGTCTCCCCATTTCTGTGCCTGTACAGCATGAATTTTTGCTGTGATTTCTGCAGTATTTCCCTGCAGAGACAGGAACGATTTGGTGTGCCCAGCACTGAAGAGTTCCGCACATCGATGGGACTTAAACTGGCGACTGCAAACCCAAACTGGAGCGCTCCAGCGCTCAAATGATCTGTTAGCTTTCCCCCCCCCAGCGCTTTGAATAATCAGTTTCCAAATCATGCTTCCAAAAGCTAGGATTTTTTTTTCTGGAAAAGAGCTGTAAAAGACTGGCGTGCGCTTGTCGGGCGGAGGGAGATCGTTTTCCCTGAAAAACTTTTCCCTTTTCCCTGCATTTCTGTGGAGTTAACGGACTGTCGGGCTGCTACAGCCTCAAGAACAGAGAATTTTTATTTCCTGACGCACCAGGCGTTCGCTCGCCCAGAAGCAGCCGGCTGCAGAGGCTTATTACCCCGGTTTTAGCTAATATTTTCAAACGGGTTGGAAACAATTAGCGTAACAGGATCCAAGCCACAACAACCCGACTTTCAGTTAGCCTCCTGCACGGTGAGTTATTTTTTTTCCCTGCGCATCCAACTGCGGATTGTGCCAGGCGAAGGCAGACCGGCACCCTCCTCCCGGGCCGGCTGCTCTGCTCCTCACATCGATTGTAACAGGACTTTTGGCCGAAAACACGGGGAATGGGCTCCCCGAAGCGTTGCGCTGGCCGCCGGTTCCTTTTCTGGACCCACCTCGTTATCTTAATGGCTGAAGCCCCCCCGCCCCGGCGCGGTCCCCGGCCGTGCAGCCCGGCGGGGGGGGCAGGGGCAGCGAAGGGGACTCACCCGGGCTCTCTGCGCCGAACGCCTTGAAGTCCAGGGCGAGGGGGGGCCGCCACGGGTAGGTCTCCAGGAGCCCGTCCAGGACCCCCCTGCGGGGCGAGACCGGGCTGAGC
>JAVJGI010000037.1:22140002-22172993 GCA_035590275.1 Ibycter americanus
GGGGTGAACAGCTGTGAAGCGCTTACACTGGAGTTTCAGGGTGCTGACGTGGGGATTTGGAGATGTTAACATGGGGATTTAGGGGATGCTAGCCCAGGTGTTTGAGGGATGATAGTTCAGGGGTTTGGGGGCAATGACACTGGGGTTTTGGGGTGCTAACACCATGGTTTGGGGGATGCTAGCTGAGGGGGTTTGGGGGATACTAACACCGGGGTTTGGGGGATGCTGGCTCAGAGGTTTCAGGGGTGCTGACACGGGTTTAGGGGTGCTAACAGAAGGCTGTTGGGTGGTGCCAGCACCATGCACATTTTGGGACAGTCGAGGTTTTATCACACACTTAATAAAACATCACCGCTGTGTCCAAGTCTCCTGCCTGCCATCTTGAGGCAAGACCGTGCTTTTCTTTAGCCTCCCAATCCTGCAGGAAAGCAGCTTCCCTGCAGCATCACACATGTTTTTCTGCATCTGGAACTTGGTCTGTATTCTTGTGATGCTCGTTGCTCGTGAGGTTTAACGTGAGTGCTCCCCGGCACAGGCACTTGGGGTTGGAGGGACAGCGCGGTGGACGGCACTATAAACCACCCTGGTTTACTGTTTTCCAGTGAACACTATTTTTCAATGAATCCCAACGACCGCATGTGCAGTCCGTCCTGCTGAGCCGAGTGGAAGCAGCGCTGCAGTTGGGTTATTTTTATGATCGGAAAAAAAGATTTCTTTCTCCCTGTTTTCTTTTGTGGGTGCTCTCCGGAGTGATAACATGGAATTTCCTCTGAAACTCGAGCAGGGTGAAGGAAATTAATTTTCTCTCTCTTCCCCCCCGCCCCCAATATAGAAATTATTTCATATGCCTGAGACAAAGTGCCTTAATAAGTAGACCGGCAAGCTTTAAACTCCAACAATTTTCAGTGGTGCCATTGCTGGCACGGGGAGAGGAGGTGGCCGCTGCTGCCGATTTGGTTGTGCAGAGGAAGGGAAGGTCTCGCAGTGACGGGTGGCAGGGACAGACCTGGGGCTGGGCTCACTTCTTTGCAGTTTCTGCGCTGTATAGTTTTACGGGAAAATATAGAAAATTAATTTGCATTCCTGAAGCACGAAGGTGAAATGTTTACCTCTAAGAGTTGGTGACTCCCTAGGCGTATTTAACACCGGTTATTATTTAAATCACATTATATAAAACAATCAGTAAGATACTGCTCTTAAATCATATATTTTCAGCCATGTAACAGAAAATCACAGGGAAAAGAAAATAGCCCCGATTTAATTCCCAAAGTGAGTGATTTAGTACTTTTGCAAGCAGAGGGAGGTAGGTGCGTTAAGAGAATGACGGTAAGAGGAGGGCGAGTTAAGCCACAGCAACGACGGCGATGCCGGCTGGAGCGCGGCTGCTCTCAGCTCTCGGGGCCGGGTTTGCATCACGGCTTCTGCTGTACGTTGAAATACTTCAAGACATTATTTTACATTTGGTGCCATTTACACTATTCAGTTTAATATAAGACAAAGGGAGGGAATGTGGGGCTGGTGATGGAGGACCAGCCTGAGCCGCAGCTGGCCACGGGAGCTCGGATGAGGCTGGGAGAGCAGGCGGCTCATTTCTCCCCCTCCTCTGCCCTCATTCCTTCAGTCAAAATTCAGTGAAATGTTTGGGTTTTAATTGCCTGTTCTTTTTTTAAACATCAGCAACTTCTATTGTTTTTCATGTTAAACTGCAATCTTTGGATAAAATGCCTTGTTCATCAAATTATATTAACAGTAAGTGCTCGGAGCTTTAAGTGATAAAAATGGTTATCATTATTGCCCAGATTTTTCCTAAAACTACCTTCATGTTTTAGGACCTTTGTGGCCAGTTCTTCTCTTTCTATTTAAAATTATTTATATTTTTTAATTGAAATCATATAATTAATTACAAGTATATCTTTTCTCCCTCTCCCCATCCTTATTTTATGTCTTTTTCTTACTGATTCTAGGTTTGCTGGTGTAAATTAGAGTTCACTCCATTAAATTTAATCACTTAAACATAAACTACCATGAAAACACCATAGGACCAGCCTGGATTTTCTCTGCCTTTTCCTCTAAAGCCATATTGATTATTGCAGTAAGCTGGAGGAGGTGAAGCGACATCAGTTTTGGGTTATATTTGTCTTAAATCAGTCACCTACCCTAATATTACATGTTGAAGAGGTGGCCACTGACCAGCAAACCCCATCACTTGCTCCTTGATTTTTTTTAACTTAATGCATTTATTTTCTTTTCCTTACGCCGCAGCCAGTTCTCCTGCTGCCCTGGGAAGGCTTGCTTCACCCGCTGCAAAAACACGTTCAAACCGACTGGAGCTGCGCAGAGAAAGGCGATACGAGGCACGCGGGTTTGTCAACGTATAGTTTCCTCTGTTTTGTTTTCTTTGTCGTTCCAACTCCCGGTGCCGAGGGGCAGGGTAGGCAGGGCTGCGATCAGGGGCAGGAGATGGGAATCTACCTCTGCCTTCTCCGAAGAGCTCAACCCCAAGCTAAAGTGAAAAAATACAGTATTTCCGTGTCCTGGCAAAATTCCCCCGCTCCCTTTTCCATGTTTTCCTTCAAAAGCCGGTTCATGTTTGACAAAAATGGCCACTCCCGAGGAAATGTAAATAATTTACCTTTTCTCCCGTATTTAACAAAAAAATTAAACTCATAGAAAATGTTGCCATTTGTCAAATCCCTGACACGAAGCAGCCTGATTTGGAGGAATTTAAGTTATGGTTTATTTACCAGGTACTCAACACTCCATGAGCCGCTCGTCCCGGCAGCCTGTGCCAGCCAGGGATGCTCCGCCAGCATCTCCCCAGGGTTCATGCTGCAGGAAAAAATCCCAACGGGGCTATTGCAAGATTTCCTCTAGGTTTTAAGCATCAGCTCTTCAAAACTTCAAGCTCTTAACTCCCACGTTTACATCTTCGGAGCTGCGGGGAAGGAACGGTCGGGGCACAGGCAGCTTAATAGCTTAAGTACATAGAAATTGTCAGGATGTGCAAGATGCGGAGCCTGCTAAGTTGCCTTGGCTGTGTGCCCCGGTAAAAAGGTTTTTCCTTTCATGGCCTTTCACAATACCACAATTTTTTTTTCTCCTGAATTGAGCCCTGAAAGGAGTAACTCTAGACAGAGCAAAATTTTCCAGTCCCATAGCCCTTTGCCTGCCCTTTGACAGCTTCCCTGTTATTTTTGCCCTACAACGAAATATTTTTGAACTGATGAGAACAGAACACCCACTTCTGCTGGGATCTGAAAAATATTATTTCACAAAGTGAAGCAGACCCTGGTATTCCAGTTATGAACCCAAAACCCGGGAAGGCACGCGAGCATCAGGCTTCCTCCCTGCACCAATAAACTGTGATAAAAATCCATCTGCTAGAAGAGCAAGGATCACAGCGGGGTCTGCTAATAAAAAAAGTATCAGGTTTTCACTAATTTCTGGGCAGAAACAATTGTTTCAAACACTTGGTATGTGAATTATTTTACGCTTTGCCGATGTGTGTTTTTGGCAACAGGAAAACAGGAAACCAGCTTGGAAAATATTAGCAAAATGGAAACTGAGATCGTAAAGTATTTCAGTCTGGAGAGCTTTCGATTTTCCAATATGCGAACGCAGCAGAAGCAGAACTGTAAACCAATTAAAGGCAATTTAATTTAAGAGGCTTCTCACGGAGGGAAGAGATCTGGCGTGTATATGGTGATGCAGTGAGCAGCGAAGACAACACAACCCCCAGCACCTGCGGAGGTTATTGCTAACAGAGACGGCGCGGGGATTTGATGCAGATGTGTCCCGGCATCCGCCTCCCGCCCTTCAGCTGCAGATACAAAAGATGGGCCAGTTGTGTCAAGTTCTTCCCTTAATTATTAGGGAATTTGAGGCAGGTTTTTAATTGCACTGCTAGATATTTTGGAAAGGTTTGGATTTAGGGCTGAGTCCTGCTCAGCCGAGCCGGGATTTTATGCCATACACGGTCTATGCACCAGCCCATGGCAGCATTCAGCCTAGCATGGGGGAACGCTCTCTGATAGCAAAATATTAAAAAAAACCCCAACAATAAAAAGGACAGAACAGGGAAATAAAAGGAGTTTGTGGGTTTGCTCCACTCATATGCACTGGTGAGTCTTCACAGCACAAACCACAGGCGCTGGACTCATGCTGCCCGGCAAGCGAGCAGCTCTGGAAGATATTCCTCACGTGCCTCCTCTCTTCCTCGCTTCTCTGATGACTGAAACATAGTTAAAGCAAAATAAACTCCTGTTCACGGCCTCTGCTGTCCATTCGTACGCAGAAGGATGCAGATGGGCTGACTTCGCTCCTGTTTCGGGTCAGCTTCTCAGCAATGTGATTTCCGTGCCACCTCCTGGGTGTCTGTAACACCCGAGGGAGCTGCAGCAGAGCCAGGAGGGGCCGGCTGGGCTTTGCCGTCCCTGTGCGAGCCCTGGCCACGGCTGCCCGGGTGATTTACTGCTAATCCCACACCCTCGGGAACCTTCCCCAGACCCAAACACCCTTTTGTCAGGATTTGGCCCCCTCCCCTTAGAAATTCTTCTAGCTGTAACAACTCCCCAGCTGAAACATCACTCTTGTAAGTCATTTTTCCTCCTCAGAGTCCTTGCAGAAATTTCTTTTTCCCCCTCGGCACACAACCCGGTGAGCACTTACAGCCCACTTTGCATCCTGAGAACTCACCAACAAATTGCTTCCACACTACACCCCAACTTCAAAAATTGTGCAGTACAAGGGTTAACCAACTTAAACATTTAAAGAGTCATGAAATGGACTGTTTCCGCTTTCCATCTGGCTTTTATCAATTTTAAGTCAGTTTCAGAAGTACTGCTACACAATCAAAACACACAATCTCCCTAGTCAGATAATTCAATTTTATAAATGAATTACTTATGTGCCTATAAGTAAATACATTCCTAGGCAGGGAGATATTGACTGCTGTCAATGATATAATGAAGTCCAGGGGAAGTGACCGTGGCTGGAGCACCGGCCCCTTGGCGACGTCCTTCTGGGGTGCAGTGGGATGCGGGTGGAAAGGAGGGGCTGCCCAGCAGGATGGGACATCTTGAGCCATCACTGAGGACCATAGTGTGGACCATGAGCAATGTCATGGAGATGAAGAGAGGATGGACTTGACTATGTTTGCGATATGCAGTATCTGGGGGGAAATGCGTTGAAAGAGATAGTTGAAAGGGAGACACAGAGCTCCTGCTGAGGGGGTGCAGAAGGTCCCAGCATTCCCACGCAGGCATGTCCCCTTCACCCGTGCTGTTTCAGCCCCACCTAGTCCAACAGTGTGCTAAAGGAGGGTGAAAAACTGCTCTTAGATATATCAAACCTCATGCAAGAAGACCTGACGCTGCAGGAAATTACTCTTCAGTTATTGCATTTTGGTGCATGGGGTCTTTAGCTAATGTGGACCTTGTTCCAGCGCAGAAGTGGACACAAACACACATCTATGTATCCCAATGTGGTGGGGATCCAGTCTGCTGGCACCCACTTTGGGTATCTCTCAGTAAAATGTTACACAAAGGAAAATACACACTCATGGCACCAAGTTTACCCTGTGGCAAGGGAATCTGTGAGGATCCTCTGACGGCTCTGCATCTCAGGCATGGATCTCAGTCAGGTGGCTCGTGGATTTCTGCTTTCCTTCTATTTTCATTGGTTTTTTTAACAATGAGCTAGGGGTGCCACAAAGCCTCCATTGGGCTGGGAGCGAGGAAGGGTTTCGAACGGGAGACTGGTCCTGCCCCGATGGCCAGGGCAGAGGATGGATCCCAGCTGAATCAGGGCACAACTTTTAAAGTGCAAATATTTTGTGATTGACAAGAAAATGGCAACTCCTTGCGGGCAAAGTAACTGTTGAAGCGTGGTTTTGTTTCTATTCGCTCTCCAACTGCTTCAGACTGAGGTCTGATGAGGCAGAAAAGGTCGGCAGTTCCAGCTTTCCATGTTTTATGACCAGTTTTGGCGAGTATGAACACCACATTTAAACTAAAGCTGCTCCCAGTTCCCGGCATGCCTCAGTTCCCCATCACCCTGGGGTCCCTGTTCGCTTTCTTGTGGCACAACTGGAAAATATGACTGAAGGCAGCTTGGACTTGGACTGAAGTAGCCCAGGTTGAGTAGTGCCGCTCAGCCATCCACCCGAAATCCTGGCAGCAGTCCTAAAGGAGGCTGCGCTCTGCTCGTGGTGAGCCCTGGGGAGCTGCAGGTTTCTCTCTGTTCCTCCACGCTCCACTACAAATGGTCCCATGGCAAACCAGCCCAACCCGGAGGGATGCAAGCGCTAGAGGTGGAGGATGAGTTGGATCACGGGGACCACCTGGGGTAGGCAGCAGCTGGGTTTTATCTTGTCTTTTGAAGGCCTGTTTAATAGGAGGCAGGTCATTGCACTGAATCACTTGAGGAAGGGCTGCCACGAGCACAAGCTGGTGCTGCCAAGACCTCGTATAGTGTTTCCCACTCTGGACATGCGCCTACTCGGACTAAACCTTCACTTTTTCAGTTATTTCCCTTTTCTGCAGCAGCTATTTGACACCAGCTGAGCAGCCCTGGCTGACTGGGTTGTTTCACTGGGAGCTTTGTGTGGTTTTCTGCTGATGCTTCATCCACATCAGAGGCAGCACGCAGGCTTTTTCAAACTCTTTGCAAGCCCCTGCAGCTAAAAGCAGGGTTGTGCTGTGAAGACCCATACCATAAGTCATAACACATTCTTGAGAAACGTGGGGCTCTGCTGAGCAGCAGGATGCAAGCACATCTGTGAAGCAATGGCAGACCATGACCTGGCAATAAGATTCGCATCCCACCCAGAACAGGCCAAAATGAACCCCATCACCGGTCCAGCTGGGCTCTGGAGCACGTGGGGTGCTGGGTTTTACATGGACGCTCACTTCCAGTAGCAATTTCATCTATGGAAGTGGGCTCCTGTTGCTTTGTACATGCTTTTCTCCATCATTTTGTCCTGGTCTCCAAAGCAGCTGGAAGGAGGAGAAGCAATGGAGTCTTACAGCAAAATCCACATGGAAGTGACCACACAGCAGCCTGAACCTCCCTGCAGAAACAGCTCCCAGAGAGGTGGAATAATTTGCTGGTTTAACCACCCGGCTTAGGAGAGTTCCCTAGGCTAGCTGAGAAAAGCAGCTACTGCTCTGCTGTGTCCTCAGGTCCTCTCTGCAGGTTGGGAGGACCAGGGCAGGTCCATCCATCCCTAATGCAAGGACAAACTGACCTTGAGATTGCTCCAGCCAGGCACATCCTCTCCCTCCCAGCAAATCTGGCACATTTCTGCATAATAATGCAATAATTCTTCTTTGCTGAGAGGGGCTGGGAGCAAGGGTGATGTTTGCTCTCTTATGCGGCGAGTCAATTACTAAATAAATAGAGTGTTGAAAGCCTGGAGAAATTCGGAGACAGGTCTTCAAAAGGACAATTTTAGGGGGTACAAATTGTAACCACAAAATCTGCATTCACATTCGGCATCTGCAGATAATTGTAAGCATCTGTAGTGCCAAGTTTGAGAGTGGGCGGGAACAAGGTAGGCAAGGGTAAAAATACATGGGCACGCTCCTCTGGATCCTCGTCCGAGGTGTAAAGGTTTGGACACTGCAGGGATGCTGCATGTGCCAGGGAAGAGCCACCATCACATGTACTCGGTAAAGTGCTAGGCAAAGGCATGCCTCAAAGGAAATATGAAAAATACTTAATTAAAGTAAGTAATGAGTTGAAAATAATAGCATAAAATAGTAAAGTAAAATGAAATGAAATGAAATGACATTAATAAAAATAAACTACACAATTTTGTTTTAAATGCAAACTCCAGGTGTGCTTAAATATTATGCAGCAGACTTGTAGCACTTCCTATCCTAATCCTCTCTGACCTTAGAGGGAATCGACCTGCCAGAAAACACAGAAATCCACACTACGCTGATCTTTTGAAAAGGACTTCTGCCTCCTCGTCTTAAAAATGCCAAATCAACAGAGTCCATTTTCTCTTTTGCTCCTTCTGTTGGTGCTGGCAAGAAACCTTTGATGCTCAAGTCCTGTTTTTCCATCTGAGAAGCTCCGTGGGCGCTGACAGCTGACAGGCATTTTTACAGCCATTATGCATTTGGAGGGTAATGTGCATATTTTGGCACTTTCCCTTAGAAGGGAACTGAAGCAAGGTCTTGCCAATAGCCCACTAAATTACACCTCTAAAGATATTTTTTCTTCTGCCTTGTGATGGTTAGATTCTTTTATTATAATGTTGCAGGAAAAACTGGCAGAAGTACAGTTCGACATTGCCCGAAGAACAGCTTCCGAGCAATCAGCTCTCTGCAAAGTTCAGGAGGTCCTTATTTTCATGGGGGAAGTGCTTTAATCAAGATTAATTTTTTCCAGTTTTCAGTAATCGGAGCTCTTCCTGAGTTTTCCTCAACTCTCCTTTAGGATGAAATTATCGAATTTCCATGCCAATTAACAGAGAAAGTTTGAGCAGAAAGATCGTTTTGTACAATGGATGGCAGGGGACAAGTGACATTAGGTTGGAAGATCTGCATGAGGGGTCTCTATGTGATGTTGTCCCATAAAACGTGTCACTCTGCAACGCGCAAATTTTATCCGAGGTGTAGCTGACCTCCTGAGGCTCACGAAAATCTCGGTTTTGCTCTTCCAATATGTGATCCCTCGATAAGACTGAGAAGGATTAGCAGAAGCAAGCAACTTTGACCTGGATTTAGCTTTAGCTGAATATCCCCCAAATCTCCTTTACCTTAAAGCCACCTCGTGGCAAAGCCCTGGTGCCAGCCACCCGCGTGGGGTGAGCTTTGCAGGTGATGTGGAGCAGCCAGGGTGCACAGCCCGGCCTCAGCTGCGGCCGCCACCGTCTCCTCGAGGTGGGAGCGGGTGCTCGGAGACGTGGGGCTGCAGCCCACTGTGCTCAGGACCTCTCTGCTGACTCGGTGGCTGAACATCCCTTGTGGGAGGACCCAAAAAATTGGATCATCTGCCACGTGCTCCCTGAGGGAGAGCACACCGAGCTCTGCAGCGGCAGAAGAGGGGACTGAGGGAAATGGGGAAAGGAGTAAAGGGAAGAAAAAGTACAGATTCACAGAGGTTTGCACCAAAGCAAAAGACACATTTCGGTTCTGTGCTTCGTGGTTCCTGGGTGTAAATTATTACTTGTGAGAACATGGAGAGTCCTGGGAGTTGTGAAACAGCTCGGGAATCCCAGGAAGCTCATGAGCCACCTGGACATGTAAGCCCCAAAATGCCATTGATTACCCGCTCCATTTTTAAAAGTTTTGGTCAGGCTGAGGAGGCAGAAGCACCGGCATGGTGCAGCTGCCCAGCGACAGCAGGGAGCAACCTTGCTGAACGGCAAAACCGCCATCGCATCTGGCTGACTTGCGCTTGGAAGTAACAGATGCATTTGGGATCCGGGTGTCAGGTCACATCTCAGTGGCTGTTTTCAGAAAATGTGGGAGAAAAAAGAAGAGTCCTTACTCTGTAGTTACATGCCAGAGCCCCAGGTGGGAGAAGATGAGGTCAGGCTTCTCCGGGCTTTGCTTTGCCTGGCAGGGAGACAAAGCCGAAGCAGCGCCGCGGAAGGGTGGCTCCAGAGGCTGTGCAGGGTCCGGCCGCAGGAAGGCAGAGCAGCTTTTCTCAGCTGCCTTCCCGCTGTGGTCCCTGTGATGTATATTAAAATATAGCTAACAGATCGGCAGGGTGATTTCTCTCCCTGCCGGGCTCTATCCCAGCCAAGCCTGAGAACACCCCAGTTACCCTCTCTGCTTCTCTGCCTGCTTTAAAACAGGGCTTAAGCCACCCCTATTCCACAAAGCCTGTTGAGCGGCGGAGGTGTGCGCAGGATGGCGGGGAGGGGAGGGGAGGCTTTGCTGGGGCTGCAGCTGCCGCAGCTGTGCAGCTGATGAAGTGATAGCAGGGAGGCAGTTGCCCAGAAATAATGCACACATCAGGTGAGGAAGGAGGACAGGGCAGCCCGAGGAGGTACCTACCCATAATCCAAACACGACACCCCTTCCTACTCTGCCCTGGGGAGCAGGCGGGGATGCTGAGTGCTTAAAATTGCCGGTGATGGCCCAGGAAAGCAACAACACTGCACCAACCAGTGCCCACACGCTGTCCCCTCAAACCAAATCCCCCTCCAACACCAGCAGGGACTGACCCCCGCCCTGAGCAGCCCTGTCCTCCATGGCAGATGGCGATGGGGTTTAAAACACACGTATTCCTCCAAAGCCCAGCAAAACACTCTCTAATTCTGTTCTATGGCTCAGCTACTCATTTCTGAAGCTGATGAATAAACACGACTGAAATATTTAGCAGAGGCAGCTATAGGAGCTTGGGTTTTTAAAACATGTGCTGCTTCGGTAGGGCTTGGGTCCTGCTTGTACCCCGCGGTCCTCAGCAGCGGCAGCGCTGCCCCAGCCTTGCAGCTCCTTAGGGAAGAAGCAGGAGGAGACTGCGCGGTTCTCCTGCTCCGTTACGTGATGCAGCATCTGGAAAGGAGGAGAATTGCTGTTACGTGATGAGCAAGCCATGGAGAGCAGCTTAGGAGCCGAGAGGGAGGGTAAAGAGCAGAATAACTCAGCGTTTACCACACTGTTAGAAAATATATTCAAGAAAAAAGCCCTGCAGAGCCATTCAGTCAGGACATCAGGCATTTTCTCTCTGAAAGACATTTCAGAATAATCACTTTTTAAATTTAAGTTACAGTTGCCTTTTGCACTGTATTAAATGCCCAGAAAGGGCTTCTCATGTCTTTTTTCCCTTGCCTTGGAGGAAATGGTGTCCCCTGCAGCAAGAGCCACCTGCAGATTCAGCCCCAGCCCGTTGTGGGTCTCCCCAGCCATATGAAAGACATCATTCCTCCTCTGCGTTCAGCTCAGGATTGTGTTACCCTGTAGTAATTCACTTACAGTTAGCAAACGATAAATCCTTGCACAGTTGGTTGAGAAATCAGGGCTAAGAAGGATGGAAGTGTATTATTAAATCCAAATGGCTCTGCAGCCCAAGCCTCTCTTATTCACTTCATAGCAAAATTAACAATATTACAGGGTATGATAAACTGCAGCGCTGTAATAGCTGTTCCCTAAGTACACCTTAAATAAAGTGATCACTTTTTCAGTGAGGTTTTTAGCCTGACGTTAACTGGATGTTAGAAGAAAAGAAATCTTTAGTATTTTTCTTCCATTTCAGTGCAAATCCTTTAAGCCCTGTCCTTTTCTGTTCAGGGTGGCTGGTGGCAGGATGGTGTCTTTGGAGTGAGCCTGGGGCTGCCCCTGACATCGGTCTGAATCAGGGCTTTGCAGAGCAATTTGGAGTAGGGGGCTGCAATGTCCGTAGCAGAAGAAATCCTTTAAAAGCTGAATTTCAGGCGACAGCACTAGCTTTAAGATAGGCTCAACAGGCATTGTGCAGGTAGGACCATGGGTCCTTGAGCGGCCAAATGCAGGGTGCTCAGAGGCATCATCTCAATTTCTCGTGGCCAGGAAGAGAGGTGTGAACCGTCCCTTGGTGGGTGGGTTTCTCTCAGCCACTGTCACACTCCAGTGAGCTGCTGCCATCTGTGTGATTTATCACACAGAGCAGAGGAGGGAGGAAAGCCACTAAATCCTGACATTTGCCCCTTTTTATCAGACATTTGTGCTGGCTTATGACTTTCTGTTTATCTCCCAGCTGAGCTGCCGGCTCTATCATGACACAGTAGCATTATCTGTTCAGCCTTTCCAAAAATAGTCTGGGTTCAGGTCAGCACGAACACAAGAGTATTTTGGCCTTTGCTTTGCGGGGAAATGAAGGCACAAGGGTGAAAACTCAGTGACTATGTTGGCTCTGACTTGCAGTGAAAATGGGTATTTGTTTGACCTGTTCATCCCCATCTATGCTCACATTTTAGCCATACAGATAGAATCAGTTCCCTTGACCTGGATGAATTCTTTAGAGGCTGACGGTCTGCCAGGAGCACAGTGCAGCCCCCAGGAAACATCAGGGCTCCTGGCAGGGTACCACCAACGGGGACCCAGAGCTCAGCCTCCCCAGGGAGGCTTGAAATCATGCCCAGTGCCTGAGGTCTGCCAACTTGCCATGCATTTCTTCCTCCTTAGGGCTCCCTGTTCCCCTCTTGCCTCCTTACTCCCATACTGGGTACTCATCTCTGAGTGGGTTTGTCTTAGCAAGAGGTGATGGCACATGGTCACTGGCCTCCACATGCTGTAGCTTCAGGAGAAGCATCCCAAGACTTATTTCATAGAAACTTGAATTGAAAAATGGAAAAACTGGCAGTGCTACTTTATAGAAAACAACACAGATTTTTTTTTTTTTTTTTAATCTACAATTTGGGTGTGAGCTGCTGTGCTGTTTTGGTGAATGCATGATTCCCTCAGCAGGACAGCAGTGCTTCAGGAAAAAAAAAAAATTATGAAAACACTAATTGGACTTTCTCAAAGGTGCAAAGGCAAACAAGAAAGATGGAGGTGATGCTGGAGAGCTGCTGTACAACAGGTGAAGCCTGCACAGCGAAAACCAGATTTGTTTGTCTGCTTGCTTGGTGTTTCTTTTGTCAACGTGAATATCACATGCAGAAAATCAGGTTTCAGCTGGATTTTTTGGGCTAAGGAACCCACAGGATTTGTGACTGGTGTCATACAGCGCTGACCTCTCACAAGGCAAAACCCGAGCATTTCCACCCTCCTGGTTCCAGGACAAGGCTCATGTTGAGAACAGATTTGCTGAGGACATGGGACACCAGCACTGTATTTCTCCATCAGCATGGAAGGAACCGAGGTAACTCCTAAAGCCAGGTCAGGTAACACCACACAGTGGGGAACTTAATAAAATGCATTCAGCAGGAGAAAGAGCTCGGATTTGTTATATACCCGATTACTAGAAAAACAGAGCACATCCCAGACATGGATTTGACTACCCCACACGACAGAAGGTTTACCCACCTTTTTTTTAATGAAGAAATGGGGCACGGAGAGATGGAGTGACCTACCCAAGGTGGCAGAGGCGTGCATCCCAGACCTGAGTACCAGGGCATCCATAACAGCCTTCCTCCACAATGCTGGAGGGAGAAAGAAAAAGTATGAGCTGGCTCTTTGCTTCTATATATTTGTGAAATATTCTAGTTCTGCTGACCTGTGATGAATGAAAAATGCAGATCGAGGAGATCAGCCCTGTAAAACCCCACCTTCCTGCCCAGATCTCGATCTATGCCCAGTCCAGACTTGCTGTGAGGTTTGCAAGGATTTAGGTAACTTTTTCAGGTCTGTTTTTGCCAGCCTCTCTGCCTTTTGGCTTGGCTTGTGTCCAGAAGGAGCCACAATGAAGCCACTGGATGGAGTGTGTGTTTCCAAGGATAATCATGAGAAGATGGGACGGAAAGTCTTTTTGCCAGCTTTTGGCATAAGTAGCCCGTATCTGCAGCCTGCGGAGCTCACCCTCGGCTCTCACATGGCAAGGTGTCCTGCTGCACGCATATACCGTGCAAGGAATTCTACTTGCATCAGAAATCCCGGTGACTTTAGTGGGTCATCCTGCATGAGCGAAGCTGTCTGCATAAACAAATGATTGCAGATTTGGGATTTCACCTAGGTGGTAGCTGGTATTCCAGGATTTCTGGGAATCAGGTTCAATCCTGATGTTGTGACATCCATAGTGACAGAGTCATATAATGGCTGACGCCACGCCAGAATGTTTTTCATAGAAAACACCCATATTGCAGGTTGATGCACATGGTGTTGGATTTTTTGTCTGTAAGTCATTGCTTTGTGCAGCTCCGTCCTGCAGAGCCGCTGGCCCACACCTGGCCAAGCCCCTGAGCATGTGAATTATTTTAAATATATGGTACAGTCCATCTCTGTTCAGCAAAGCACTTAAGCACATGCTTAGTTTTTACCTTAACCCACAGGGCTATATCTTAAATCAGTGGGACATTCAATCAGTGGGATTTTTTTCCTTCCTAAGGACTGTGGGGTTAGAATTTAATACGGAGAGTCATGGGGATTTTTCCTAAAGACTAAGTTTATAAAAATGAATATTATAGCATTGTTTTCAAACTTATTAACTGTGTCATACTGTTATTGCCTCCAGTCATTTTTTTAGAAAACAAATAAACAGCAAGTATTTGTCAGTCTCAGCAATAAACTATAGTGGCAGCAAACTTAATCTGGTGTTAATTAGGCTTGTGGAAAACTAAATCAAGCATCAGAAACCACAGATTATTTTAGGCTTCCTCTAGCATAAACACAAAGGCTTGAGGATCCATAACATATTATTTTTGTTGACAGTTTTCCACTTTCCCCCCAATTTATTTCACATATCCAATAGGCTGCTCCTTGATTGCTTTTAGCTCTGTCTTCTTTTGGCCTCAGTGTGGCAGTTTGTTAATCCTTCCTATTTTTGTGTATTTAAGCAGGATTACAAACTTCAAATACATTGTAAAAGGAACCTGTATACAATCTTTCAAAATCATTTAAGTGGGCCAATGACAGAAGTACCAGCCTTGCAAGTAAATACAGAACATTTCGGAAATCATCCCCAGTGTTTATTTATAAGCCATTTTTAATTACTCAGCAGGAATGAATGAAAGAACTAGAAAATGGAGAACGACAGAGGGTTTTGCATTAAGTTACAGCTCATGGAGAACAAGGGAGTGATCGTCATGCTTTCAAGTCCAGATAATTTTGGTGTGTAATTATGCCCTGCTGGTTTATTGACAATCTAATAAAATTAAACTGCACACTATTTTGCAAATAGCGTGGGGATCTCTTGAAAAGCTCCACGCAGCACAGAGAAATAGTAGATGTCTTCACCCAGGGAACAGCAAGTAAAGAAGCCAGGTAAGTTTTAGATTTAGATTAGATACTGGGAAGAAATTCTTTGCTGTGAGGCGGCGCGGCGCGGCTGCCCAGAGCAGCTGTGGGTGCCCCATCCCTGGCAGTGCTCAGGGCCAGGCTGGACGGGGCTGGGGGCAACCTGGGCTGGTGGGAGGTGTCCCTGCCCGTGGCAGGGGGCTGGAGCTCGGTGGGCTGTCAGGTCCCTCCCAGCCCACACCATGCTGTGATTCTATGAAGTCAATGGCAGAAAACTCACTGAAAGATGAATTTAGGGTCACAAACGTTGAGAAAGGCAGGCCAGAGCCTGGAAGCTCACTCAGATACAGACCCAAGAGGAGGGTGCTCATGCCACCCTCAGCACCTGCCTGAGGATGCTGCGGCATGGTCCAGCACCACTGCACCCGCATGCCCGGCTCCCTGCTACGGCTGCCCATGGTGCTACCAGAAGATGGTGGTACACCAACACTGTGCCAACTCATTTGAGATTGCAAACAGCAGGGATTTAAGACGGACAAATGTGAAGGCAGCTGGTGTAGTGACAGCCACAAGCGGAGGCAGGACGGTGGGGACACAGCAGCCCAGGGATGAGCAGATTCCCTGGCAGGGTTCAAACTTGGGCAAGGTGTAGCTGAGAAACGAAATTGCAGGAGGTGAAAAGAGCATGCAGAGCACTCCCTAATCTGTATGAAACAGAAACCAGGAAGCTTCAGAGTGGGACTGCAAATAAAACAGAGCTGTCAGTATCTTTGTCAGCAACCGCTGGGCTGCTGAGCTGTAAGGTGGTTGGGATTTCTTCAAACTACTTCCCAAGCTTCAGCCTCCAAAGCGATTCTTGCACCCGTGGCTGGAATTTGTTGCAGGTGCCACTCACTGAAGGCCCATCCTGCCTGCAAGTTTCCATCTGGGAAGGGCCACTAGTGTGGTGCTTCAAAATAAATACAGACATGGCAGTTATTCAGGGCTTGCAGAGCTCCCAGGCACTGGCTGAAGTCTTGCCAGCGATTTGGTGATGTTGTGACTCCAAGATGGGGACAGTGACCATTACAGAAGACAGTTTGAGCAAGGTTGGGGTGGTGGGTTTCCTCCAGATGTGGCACCCCTGCCCTAACAGGAAAGACATCCCTTTGGAAAAGCCCTGCCCATTCCAAGCATCAAACCAGAGTGTTTGGTGAATTGATCCCAGGGCCAAAGTGATGGAGTGGGCACATGATGTGTTGGTATATGTCAAAGTGTCCCTGGAACCTCTGTCTCTGCAGCCCAGCAACGAACAAGACATGGTACATGGCGTCACAGAAATTCAAGGATCAGTAAACAGGTAAAATGCATATAAAATTCCAGTTTCCACGAGACTGATGAATAATTAATCAGTAACTAATAAAATAAAAAAACACATGTGAAAGAAACTCAACCTCATTTCTAAAACAAACAGCTCAGCAGACAAAAATGAAGATCAACATGTTCCCAGCAAGCATGAGACCAGCCCATAAAGACTTGTCCTGACCATTAAGGCACAAGGATGGGAAATCTCTTACAGATGATGGTGGTTTACTCAACAGCGTGAACACATTCCTTGTCTCATTATTCAGCAGCGAAGACAAAGATCAACCTGTCTCAGATGAGCTGATGTGTTGTGGAGGCAGAAGGAGCAAAGTTCTCCATGAGCTGCTGGGAGAAGCACACTCCAGTACACTGGTGGAAACCAAAACTCAATGCTTGCTGTCCTTACACAATTCCTATTATCGTGTTTAACTGCATGTCTTTATTGATCATTTATAAAGAACTTAAAAATAGTAAGTTGTAACTGAGAAGTACCATTTAAAGCTTGCTCTTTCCCCAAAGTAGAGAGTCAATACTGTGACCCCTTGTTCAATGAGTTTTCCTACCAGGCTGGAGGGTGAATGAGATAGTGCCAATGATGCCGAGAGAAAACCCAAGTTCTCACCTCCCAGGACAGGCAACCGCCACCCCCACACTGTGAGGGCACTGTGGTTGCTCCTCTGGCTTCCTCTGAGCCCTCCCCTCTCATCCCCAGCATCACCTGCACCAAATCTAGATGGGATTCATCCATGTCTCATCTGTTACCAGATACCATGAGAGCAAAGAAACATTAGCATCTGAATTAGATGTCGGGAATTTAGAAGCTAATTAAGCATCATTAAAGGTTTTTAAGCAATAGCCCATATATTTTATGGGCTGGGAAAGGCCAGAGGTACCCACGCTTCCTTGGCACACGCACACATCCCTCTGCACAGCCACCCCAGAAAGCCAAGCCACTGCCATGACTGCCTAAAAAGTTGCAAAAAGTGATGCAAACAAAACTTTGGGAGTGTATATGCACGTGCATGGTATGCTCGTCTGCCTTTAGGGCAGTTGTCTGGACAAGACTGTGATTTCTGCTCGGCACGTCTGTAGGGAACAAATATGCGAGCGCAGGAGACTGTGCTAACTGGAAAGAAAGGCACTGCAGTGCTGCAGGTTTAGCTCAAAAGTGTGTTATCCACAATTCCCACAAGAAAACACAAGACAAAGCAGGCTGACAGAGCGGGACAACTCCAAGGGCTGAGAGCTCCACTCCAAAACCACCACAAAGAAATAACATTAAATCTTTTTTAATGGTACGTGCAGGTTAGCTGTAAGAGTAGGGGTGGCACCCTCATGGTGCAATGTGATCTGCACAGCCAGAGCAAGCTGGGATCTGAGCACCCCAGGTGCTTCGAGAGACCCCAAAACGGCACGAGGCTGTGCCAACCATTTCATCCCTCTGGTCCTTTCCAGTTGCACAGCTCTAAAGCTACTACGATGATCCTGAAGATACATATGAAGTCATATGAGAGCAAACCATGCCTTGCCTGGTTTTGATCACTTGGTTTCCCTGCTGATGACAGTACCACAAAGCATTCAAAGGATTTTCTGGCAACTCAGTTGTTTCTTACTTTGTCATGTCTAACCTTAACTCTGCAGTTTCAAATTCGTACCTCTTAGGCTGGAATAACTAAAATATCCATGCTTTACAGTTTAGTTTACCAATACAATTCTCTCAAACATAAGCCCACAATGATGCAGGCTTTTTTTGCATAAGGATTTCCTTTGTTTTTTATAAAAATTCGTTAAACATTTATGCACAGATGCTGAGCAATGACCCGAACAGAATAGCACATGCAGTATTTCCAGGATAAAAAAGACAGGGTTTTTCCTCACATGGCCAAAAACTGTGTCTCTCTTTGGCAGCTGAGCTGGGCAAGGTGCTGTGCTCTGCCTGGCTGTGTAAATGTGCATGGATGGTATGCAACAGCAAGGCGGGCTCCAAAGGAGAGACCTTGGGATCTGGGCAAAGGGACCAAAAAAAGTAAAAAAAAAAAAAAGGTGGGAAAACCCCCAGACCCATAGCGGTTTTAGATGAGCAGCCCTGTGCCACCCCTTCCCTGCCTGTGCCAGGACACCTGGGCAAGGCCAGCGGATCTGGAGAGCGGTGCCAGCTGAGCCGTGTCGGTAATGTGAGCTGTGCATGTCCCCTGCTCCTCGTGCCAGTTATTAGACCTTGACATGTGACATTTTTTAGTGTAAAAATAAAAAAGTCAGTGTAGGTTGTTTCTAAGAGATTTCTTATGGCAATCCCTGCTCTTGCATGTTTGACTTAGGGTTAGCAAGGTCCTAGGTGTAATAAACCAAGACTTGTAAAGAAAAACATCCAAATAAAGTAACAGAAAATTGTCCAAGCATTTCTGTCACTGTTCAGCCGCAGACGGATGACAAGCTGAGGAAGGAGTCATCCCCACTCCCCAGGCCACGCGGCATCAAGGGTTTGTGATGGGTAGAAATTTCTGGCCTGACAAAATCACATGCCTTTGGTCTCTACGGCACACACAGAGGCTACATCACACAGCAATGTAAATATATATTACACATACACCTTCATGTGGGCATGGTTTTCTTTGGAATTCAGTCTGTAAGAAATCTGGGTGAGGCAATAGGAGTAATAACAAGCTGTGGGGCAATTTTCCACCTTAAGCAATATCCAATGTATAAGGCTGCTGCATCCTTGCTTACTTAAAAAGACTCGAGGATATTAAACTGGGGACTGCACTAAGGAGAAAGCTTTGCATGGATAGTTATTTCTCCCTTCTCAGCGTCAAGATCCCAGTTTCAGAACAGCCCCAAACAGGTAGCTGCAAGGATATATCTACAACACCTGTATGTACACTATACATTAACACTTGCCAGACACTACCAGCACCACCATTACAGACATCACTTTTCCCCAGTATTTATTCTTCCTTGAGTTTCTATTCCCATAAAAGTTAGTATTAGATTGCCTGAGAAAGAACAGAGTGTTTATTTATTGGGAAAAGATGATTTTCAAGCTGATTTGCATTAATTTTGAAAGTAAGATTTTTATTTTGTTCCCGTTTCTTTCCAGGAAAAACTGAAGTCATATGAGAGCAAACCATGCCTTGCCTGGTTTTGATCACTTGGCATACTTAGAACCAAACTCCTCAAAGTAAATATTTCCTATGAAGATCATTAGGGGTGTGACCAATATGTAAGGAACAGCAATAGGAAAATACTGCTTTAAACCTAATACCGCATCATGTTGCATTCATTAGTTACTTGACATTGTAGCTGGAACAGGAAAAAATAAAAAGGCATAGAGCAGAACAACATTTCAATTTGTTAAATGCTTCTGAATCAGTACAATTACCACCCCCCCACCCCTCCCCACCCCAAACCACAATAGTTCTCCACCTGTTTAGCAAAGGCAGAAGCTGCCTGTACCCTTTCAGGTGGGCATAGGAAGGCAGGAGGGTTTGAGAGTTTGTGCTCAGCTCATAACCGTGCCAGAAGCTGTTACCAGTGAGATATCCAACGCGGGTACCCGAGATATTATTTGGGAGATGATGCCTTGCTCCCTGCATCATGAAAGAGAAATAATGAATATATAAGATATAAATACATAAGAAATAAAAAAGAAATAATAATTTTACCAGGATAAACCTAGCAGCCAGGACAGCCAGTTCAGGAGCTGCACCCTCACCTCCCACGTGGCACAGCCAGGAGGTCCCAGGGCTCGCTGGCCGGCTGGGGTGGGAGCCCAGGGTGTGCTCCTGGAAGCTCGCCAGCTCCTGCTTGCTAAACCCCAGCCTTCATTTATATTTAGGGGGAAAAAAAAATATCGAAAAAAAAAATGTGTACTCCCACACAGTGCTGGAGGAAGGAAGATAAAGCACGGGTCCTCCTTCCACCCTGCCCGCCCAACGGAAAGCCCATGCTTTATCTGGCGAAGGCAGGGCTGCCCAGCTCCTGATCCCTGGCAAGGGACCACGGCAGCGGGGACAGTGTTTTTAAGAAATGACGCAGCAGTGTAAGAGCAGAGAGAGTAGCCAAATGGCCCTGGGTGTGAGCAAGGTGATGCCCAACCTGGCTGGGCTGCAGTGCATTGCTGGCAGGTTACACCTTCCCCCTTGTAAACCAGCTTTTTAATCAGAAACTCTGCTAACTGATCAAAAATCATTCATAGTCATCAAAACAATTTTGCTCTGCTTTACACCGTTGATGCAATCCTAAATGAAGGACTTAACGAGACTAGCCGAGAGATGCTAGACAATATTGAGTGCCAAATCCTACATTTTTGTGAGGTTTTTTCACACAAATGCACTCAAGCGCAACCATATTAGACATATAGATACTCAGAAAGTCAGGATACTTGGCATATTTCATAACTGTCACAACTCTGCCTACTGCTCTGGGCTTTCAAGGGTATTGAATTGAACTTATCACGTACGTGAGTGAGCAGCCTGCTTCATTGTCACTGATTGTGTGAGTTGCTCAGGAAATGCGTGTGTGCCTGATGTAAATGCATACAGCTTTAATATCACTCAAACAGCAAGAAAGACGTTCCCTCTGCCCGGCACTGCCTGCCCTTCTGTGCCCGCTTGGGTTCGGCTCAATGTACCTGTCCGCCAGCGTTAAAGCATCATGAGGTTATTACAGAAGAACTGGTGGAAATTAAGGAAGGGTGAATATTAATTTCACAAGAAGTGAATTTGCATTACTTTGCCACAAGATGGAGCCTTGAGATTAAACCATTTGAGATTTGATTGTTATTTAAGAAAATTGTTACATTTAAAGGTGCATGTTAAATTTTCTCAGATTATTATCTGTGGTTTTTTAATGAATCAGATTTTTCATCATCGCTTATTAGTCAGATATGAGGAAACTATGAAGACTCTGCCAAAATAGGTGCCACTCTGGCATAACTCGGTAGAGGAAGATGTTGAACAATGCGGCTTTTCTTCTGCAATAAGAAATCGTACTCCAATACCATGCGATATTCTGGGAGGGGGCAAGGTGGTAGAAGAAAGAGCACTTTGTGGAAATGCTGAGGCATGAGTGGGGATAAAAGGCAGGTGTTTGGGAGGCAGTAGCCTTGGATCTTTTTTTTTCATTTACCTTCTGGTTCAATTTTACTTCTGCAAAATCCCCTAGCTTTACATCCTACAGTTATTTCTGAAGGGCAATAGAAAATAATCAGCATAAATATTTTACTGAGTTCCAGCATTTGATATCAGCAACAGAATTTCAGCGAGTCAGCTGTCCCAGCAGCATATTCCTCCCTGACCTTTGTTAACAGGCACTTCCCTAAAATATAAAGCCTGGGTGTATAAATTTCATTTCTCTTTTGATTTCACTTCCCTTTAGCCCTTTTGTTTTTTACAGTGCTTTTCTGGTGGGTTGTTTTCTCTTTTCTAGTTGAATTTACTGTGGAAAAACTGGGAAAACAAGTGAGGTTTGGATTTTTCTCTGAGGGTATTTGAGCTCTAGAAAAGTCTCTGAAAGTGGGTTTTACAGGGGAAGGAAAAAAAAAAAGTCTTCTGTATTTGGGCATCACTCCTGAAAGCAATAGTTGCCCAGCTCCAATGGTCCCCACCCTCTGGTGCTGGACTTCAACCAGCAAGGAGAAGAGATGGAGAAGAGAGCCAAATTTTGAATCCAGCTCAGAGTTCAGCAGAAGGCAGGGGGCCAATAAGGCTCACTGTGCTTGCTACGTGCCTTTTTCTGTTCAGGAGTGACAAGGAAATGTCCAAATTCAGTGAGAGGAAGGCACAGTGGCAAATGTTGTTCAGTAGATAACAAATGGATGAATAACCCGCCTGCTCTGGTCTTTGCTGAGAGCCAGGGCTGGCTTGGCTCATTGTAAAAGAATGGTGCCGCTCGTTTTGTGGGGACTGTCCTCCTTGGTAAGGTGAGCAGGATGAGGGTACGGCTGCCCACAGGCTCAGAGACCTCACCTGCCAGACCCCAGGCAGCAGAGGACAGTACCAAAGTGTCTGTGGACTTCTTGGCATCCTCATTTCTCTGTCTCCTTTTGTGCATGGATCCCAAAGGAATGGTCCAGCTCATGGATCAACAGTCTCTCTAGAGTATTTCACCCTTAGCATCACATTATCTCTAGCTCAGAGCGGAGCAGCAAAGGCCTGAACCCCGGTTGCTTGCTATGGTCTGAGCAGAGAGAATGAGGTGCTGGATCAGCCCATCCGTTGCCATGGTCAACCTAAAACTGGGTTTCACTGCTCCAAACTTCCCAGTACTCTGCAGCTTAGCCTGCTGACACCCTTTCAGCAGAACAGCTGGATGACTGCTGCCTGTCACCCTGACAAGGGGCGAGCAAATTTACTTTGGCAGTATTTCATCTGGAATACGCCATGGTCCTCTGCCCATCGCTAGCCAGAGCCCAGACTCAGGAGCCCGGTGACGCTGCGAGGGGCTGGGCACCCTGCTGCCGCTGCGGAGGCAGGATCAGGCAGGCGTCCAGCAGGCAGCTGCCATCCCTGCCCCGCGGCAGGTCCAGCGTTGGGCAATGCCTCTCTTGGCAGCTCCACCCTCGGAGAGGTCTTTGTCTTTTTTCGATAAAAAGCCAACACCCTTTCGTGTGGTTTCTTGTACCAGCTTCCTTATATGACATAAATAGTTGTAAATAATGAACTCAGTTGTACTTGTACCCAAACCTTCACTTTCAGGCATTGTAAATAATTTCTTTCCCTTTATCTGTTTTCTAATTGCAAATGTCAGTGCTGCTTCAGTAAGACAGGGACTCGGGGAGGCAGGGATGTGCTCAGCTTGAGCACACTGAGGATGCACTTCCTTAGCATTAACAGGGCTACGAAACTGCCCTCACTCCAGTGCTGCCAGATGGCTGCAATAACTTGCACAGAGGATCAGAATGGCTATCTGGAGGGCAGAGTATTTTTAAAAGCACTGGATTTTACGTTATAGCAATACTTACTTCCCTCTTCCCCCTTCCCCTAGTGCGGCTCTGCACCACTTTTCCTCTGGTGCCACTTGTGCCTCTTGCCTCCCCAGCCCTCCCCCATGCCCAGCACTTTCCCAGCCCCTCCTGCCTTGCCGTTCCAGCTGATTAAAACACGATGAGCAACTTCATTATCAAAACAACAATCTGTGCAATGTCTTCAGTGGAATGACCATTTCCAATGTCTGCATGACGGAAACCAGGACTGAGGCTGCACCTTATCCTCTTAGTTCAGTAATTGAACAGAAACTGGCCTCAGCTAATATTAATTTTCAATATGTCTTGATATGAACCAGACACAGTTCTGCTAATTAAGGTGAAAAAGCAGCTCATCCAAGAAACTGAAGCAATGCTCTCAGCCAGCAATTCCAAAGACATATCTATTTGTATATTCGGCGTATTTATTATTCCCAGTAGGTTATACAGGATATAAGTGGAAGATTTCTAATGCTGTCATTAATTTCAGTGGCGTCTTTTCCTATCAGAAACCAGAAAACACCATCCAACTCTGCTGAATGAAAGTAGCTAGATTTCAGGAGAGTGGCGATGTACACATGTCACAGGGTTAAATTTGGTTTCAAGATGGCACCATCTCCGGGCCTCCAGCACATGCCACAGAGTAAGGAGGACACGATAGGGGGGATCATGTCCTTCATTAACAGGAATATTCACTTGGGAAGAAGTGGAAAAAAATAAGCTAGAAATAAGGCCATCGTTCTCCTGACAGCCCCATGGGAAACTCAAGTAGTGCTGAGGCTGAACCAATTTTCCCACTGAACATGACAGGCATGTGGGCACCACTTCACATGGCAGCAAAAGCAGCAAGCTGTGAACGGTGGAAGCAGCTCTACTTTCTTTGGAAAACATTAGAAACCCCAAGGGAAGAGTCTTTAGGCCTTTGGGAAAATGATCCCCTGTGCATTCCCAACACAAATATTTCAAGATTATCGTTGCATGAAGCTGGGCCATAATTTGGTTCCTGGTCTACTTGAGCATTACCAAAAGATGAAACATTGCACCATAACTGTCGAGAACTCTGTTTCTCTGTGATGCAATCCTTAGAGAAGTGGAAGTAAACACCCTGCTACTTTGGCGCCATTCTTCCTTTAGGGTGACTGCATTGCCATCTCCAAGAAATGGGTCCAAGCACTAAAACAATTCATACTTAGAAAAAGTGACTAAAATTTTAAGAAATTTTTAAATTGCAGAGGAACAGAGATTTGTTTACTTGGGCAAAAGGATTGCATTCCTGAAAACTCTTCATCCTGTACACTCTGCTGCATAGCAGAGGAACAGCCAGGAGTTAGGAACGGGGCAGTGGGAACACAACCTCCTCCACAACATTAGAGTTAAGAAAGGTATGAAAGGAATGGGAATGGGGTCAAGGAGCAGAGCCCACACTGCCCCAATCTGGGGCTGGGTGCTAGAGCAGCCACCCTTCCTCCCTGTCCCAAAGCTATTCCCACTCATTCCCAGAGCTCTGGCTGAGAGCTGCATCCTACCAGCATCCCAACACAGGACTTTGGGTGCAAGTATTCCAATCAGTCCATAATGCAGTGGATTATTTTTTTTTAAATACTGATTTATATGGACCAGAAACCTAGAACATTTTACTTAATGAGTGTGTCCACTGTTAAAGAGATAAAGTAGTATTGCTGAGTTGGATATTTCTCCTTGTTCACCTCATTATTGAGCAACTGGTGTGACTAAAGCATGTGTTACATTAATATATAACACCTAAACAGCCTTGACAAAGGGTCAGAAATGGCCCTGGGGAGGACTGCTAGAGCACAGTAAGTGTCGCGTTTGCGAACAGCCATGATGCAGTGAGAGGCAGCAGATGATTAGACGCATTTACTGGGGGCCTGGTGGAGTGGCCGATGGAAAGAGCAGTAAAGTCTCATCCAGAGGGATGTGGGTAACCTCTGGGCTGTCAAAAAACCCATAGGGTATGGCTGGGAAAAGTGCCAGGTCCTGCATGTGGGTCAGGAACCCCCCCTGCCCTGGTATGGGCTGGGAAGCTGCTGGGTGAGGAGCAGCCCTACTGGGAAGGACCTGGGGATTACAGCAGATGCCAGGCTGAACATAAGCCAACAGCGTGCTCTCATCTTTAGTAAGGCAGACCATGTGCTGGGCTACATTAGGATGCGGGAAACTATTACCCCCTTCTACTCAGTGAGACCTGGAGGCTGCATTCAGCTTTACTGCAATGGGTGCTGGACCTTCCTGAAGCTCAAGAAGGACACAGAGATACTGGAGAGGACCCAGTGAAGAAATACCAGAATGGTCAGGGGCCCAGAGCACCTGACCTGCAGCGAGAAGCTGGTGGGGCTGGGCTTTTCAGACTGAAGAAGAGGAGGCCAAAGGGTGACCCAGGAGCTGAACACAGCTATGTGAAGGGCAGCTACAGAAATGTCAGAACCAAACTCCTGTCAGCAGTGCCAGAAGACAGAAACAAGGGGCAGTGGCCACAGATTGTGGCTTGGGAGACACAGCCTGGGCATTAGCGGCAGGAAAAATCAGTAGAAGAGAGTGTTGTACTGGACTAGGTTACCCAGGCAGGCTGAGGAGTCTCCAGCCTTAGTGTTTTTCAAGATTTTGTTACACAAAGCCCTATCTAATGTTGGTGATAGTCCTGCTTTGAGCGGGAGGTCGGGTTAAAACCCAACAGAATTCCCTTCCAACAAACATTCCCATGTTTGTGTGATCTTAAATTCAGGCCAATGCACGTCTTTAACATTACCTTGGTGGTATTTCAATATACCCTGAATTGCTTTCTTTAAAAAGACTTTCTTTCTGAACTGGGGGGCTTCATGTAAAAGGGCAATAGAAGAAAACTATCATTTTTTAGGGATTTCTTAATTCCACTCCTTCAAAAGGCAAATGCTACTCACTCTGCTGTCAGCTGGGGAGCCAACGCATTCAAGAATAGCATCACTTGGGGGTCCCATCAAAGACTTCTAAGATCACCAGGTGTCTCCTCAGTATGAAGAGATTTTTGGAACAGGAAAATAAAGTACCGCAAGTTATTTCCTGTATCATGATGCGGTATCTATCACATGAACAGAAAGCACCTTCTACAGCAAAACCTGTAGTCTGTAAAAATAGTGTAGACAGTAGATTTGCTTTCCCTTAAAACCAAAAGCCGCCTTCTCAAAATAAATACATAAAAAAAAAAAAAAGATAATTTTGTTGGGGTCTGTTTTGACAAGATAGTATTTGATATACAGATTAAACTTTGTGTAAGTATGTGCTTGTGTCAGTATGAGGAGGGTACGTGTGACCGTGTTTCTTTCTCTCTGCAATGTAAAGAGGAAACTCGCGTGCGGGTGTATATGTGTGTACAGTCACAGGCCTCTTCCTCCCCGCGTTGCAAAGAGGAAAGGCAAGTTGGGCTCACCAGCCTGCGTTTTACAGAGCTAGCTTTCATCTTTACCCAGGAGCAGACCCCGCAATGTTGTTGAGGCTTTGCATCTCGGAGCTGTCAGTCCCTTTGCTCACAGATACATACCATAACAGGATACCGCTATCGCCTCTCCTGCTACTTAACAGAAAATCTACACCCCCCTCCGCACAACTTCTCTAACAATCTGTAGAAGAAAAAGCAACAAATCTCTTTAACTGACAATATTTGTACTCCAGGCTGCTGTTAGGACAGGTGTTCTGCGGTATTTCTATTTTTGACAGTACAGGCTTTACAGAGATGAAAAGGGACACCTGTATTCTAAAAAAATGATTGTAGGAGTAGTTGAGGGTGAAGGCAGGTTCATTTTCCACTAATGCTTCTTTTTTGAAAGTTCGTATTATTTCATTAGGTAAAAGAAAGCAAAAGGACAGTGCAGCTGGCTGCAAAAATTGGCAATGCATTCTTACTCAAAGGCAAGTACAAGGCTGATTTCTGTTAATGTTAATGGACTGAAGGGCGGTAGGCAAGGCAATACAATAAAATATTTTGTTCTTTAGAGTTCTTAGAAATTAGTTGTATTGTTATGATAGCTGAAATATATACTTTCTCTTACTTGGATAGAAAAGTGACAGAAAGGAGGGTACTATTTGCAGGAAAGGTGTCTCTGTAATTGCATTATAGCTTTTTTACTAACCAGATACTCTCAGTTCCAATTCTGATACGCCTCTGCGCGATTCACAAAACTCTGCTAAAGCCCTTGAAAGATTCACCTGTGGTTTTACATCCCAGCTCCAAAACCTTCTATAGCCTTTTAGTGCAGTCCTCAGACTAGGTACCTAGTTACATCATCTTGTAAATACGAAAAGTCTCCAGCTGGAATGTTGTCTAGATATAAATTCTTTATTGATGTCATATTAACAGATATAGCTACTCAATATGCAACTGGTGTGCATGCAACACACATGGATGTAAACAATCAGACGAAACCAGAGGTCTTGTTTCCTCAGCTTTTTTCAGAACTGCTTCTTCGCTGGAAGACTTCATCGACGTTAAACCGACAATGTGCCTACACAGCAATCATTTACGTAGTTTGGGAGTACCGTCTCTATGGGTACTATTTTCATTAAGCCAGAAAAGAGCTGCCCCTGTGTGCACAGCCATATCAACACGTTGCAAAGTAAACCCACACATAACAAGTCAAACAAGCTACACCAGTCAATGCACAGTTTTGACAGCACATTAGGGATCTCTGCCAACACAGATCTGTTGATCTGGGAACATCTTCACACAGCCGCAGTGTACGTACAGCTCTGGCTTGACTGCATTTGTAGGCAAGCACATGTCGAGTTCAGCACAGTTTCAGACAGCATAGCCAAACAAGATGTACCCATGTCTACGCTCATCATTAAACTAAGTTCAAACAATGACTGTAGTCGCGAGCATGGTCAACACGGGGTCTTTTGCTGCCCTTGAGAAGAGGCTGGCCATTGCAGCAATGTCTGCTGAGTCTTGGGTGTAGGTGTGGGCTCTGCCGCTGCCGCGCTGCATTCCAGCAGGCTGGCTGAGATGCCACCACGCAACTCTCACTAGCAAGTAGAGATTAGGACACAGAGAAAACGCCGAGGATGGGGGTGGGGTTAACCCCAGCACTTTCCCCTTTAGGGTTTCTAACAAGTAACAGCTCCCGATCAGTCCAGGGCTCTTGCTCAGTCCAGGGGTCCCCCACCTACAGCAGTACAACCGCAGCATGGTGCCACCAGGCAGCAGAGCAAACTGACCTCGGCCAGCCCACCTTGCCAGGCGAGAATTGCTGGGGCATGATCTCCATGAGGGAGGTTTTGGGGGCAAGTGTGCCTGAAAGGAAAAAGGGGGAACCCCAGATGACACCCCTCAGTGCCAAGGTAAATGTTAATCTGTCTCTGAAAATGTGTATTCGGTCAGTTCAGTAGAAGGCAATTTGAGCTTTGAGTGTTTATTATTTTTCCTGTAATAGCAGTGTTCAGCAATGCTTTTTTAGACCTGCCAAGACTCTGGGTTCCTAATATATCTCTGGTGTAATTCTGCTTGCCTCATTGCAGTTACACCAGAGGCAAATTTGGCCCTTTAATTGTTTGGGGATGCTGATCACTCTGGGTGTGCTGCTTGTTCGGCAGATTTTCTGGAGGACTGGAATTTCTTGTGGAATTCTGTTCTGTGAGGCAATGGCTGTGTGGGCAGAGTCCTCTTCAACATCGGTCTGAGCACAGCCATTAGAGGATGTGCTCTTGATGTTGTGGCTGAATTGGTAATCACCTCCTCATCTCCCTCTCCTTTAGGCTCATTTTTCTGCTCATCGCTTCCACGTCACTCTGTAGTTTGACAGTACAGAGCAAATGGACTCGTGACTTTCCCTGGAATGTAAATAGGCTATTTTCCATTTAACTAATATTCCTGTTACAGTACTTCGTAACAAGGCAATCAGTAGAAGTGAGTAATGTGTGCTTGCTTTGCCACAGCTATTAACCTAATGCTGCTGCAGTGAAAAAAAGCACGCCAGGCAGTAAGGGAAGTCAGTGGAGCAAACACAGCAGTTGCTGTCAAGGGCCCAAATTCATCTCAACCCAGTGGGAAAAACTTTTCTCTACAAAAGTTTATATTGGCAGCTCTCAGCATGACAGTTTCATAGTCTGAAATGTAGATAGATCCCTTATCAAGAGCCTTAGAAACAAGAGCAAGGTAGAAACGCAGAAGAGGTCCCAGGTTCACTGATTAGAGAAGGAGCGGAGGCAGCGTCGGAGCTAGAGAGTGAGGGCAAACAGTCTGAGGAGGTGATGAAGGAGGAATTCTTAGCAAGAGAGCTGGGAAAGGACTGGAGGCAAAAAGTAGAACTTCAGACATCTGGATAAACATAAAACTTTGAACTTGGAGAAGGGGTCCTTTCGCCAAGGAGAAAGTTTGTAGTTTCTCTTTCATTTTTAACAGTCCAACATTGACGTACTTGTTGTTTACCATTTGTTGACCTTCTTTCAGTAATTATGCTACTCCTAAAACAATTCAATTGACAGATATAGTGTACATTTAAAACCATTATTAATTACATGTATTAGTTACTGTTTCTTTACGAGCGCTACCTTGAGCCTGGTCTGGGGCTCAGCTGCGCAATGCTTTGTGCATGATAAGGCTGTGCACAGGGGACAGCCCTCCCACCTGCGAACTTGTGCAACTCGCAGCAAAAGCATTCAGGACTGAACTATGTGCGGGGATTCAGGTCCCACAAAATACTTGAACACATGCTTAACATTAAGCTGTGAGGGACTGTTGAAATGCAAAGCGTGTGCTTACATGTCTTGCCAGACTGTAGCCCTCTGGATCGCAGCTTTGTTTGAACTAGAACAATAGACACGACTGAAGATTATGCACGTACGGAGTACCTTCTACTTCAAAGTCTGAGAATACTTCACAAACTAGGACAAATATCATATTATTCCCAAAAGGTAAGGAAGTATTCTCCTGGCACACACAAGAGGAGAAGAGAGAATAAACGTGAACGTATTTTAAAGTTTGAGGGTTTTAAAGTTTTTCTTAAAGTACATTAGAGAAGTAAAAAAATTCCTACACAGTAAAAATAGTGTTAATGCTGTGCAGAACTGCTCAAAAAGGTGCTTTAGGTGGCATTATCTGCTGAACCAAGGATTGGTCTGGTAAAAGATGCTACCTCACCTTACAAACCTTGTTCTTTAATATTCTTAGACTGTCTGGGCTACTTACATCATCTCTCCCACCAAAAAGGGAAGTATCAGTGTTTAATGTCACTTTTAAGAAATATAGTTCACTCCTCTTTGTGAGTAAACTTAAAGGTAACAATCATAGCCGCTATGGCACGCCAGCTCACCCTTCTTTCTGGCCAAATTCCTCCGGTCTCTAAGACAATCTAGTCCATATATTTGTTAAATTTTTAAGCAGTGTTGTCTGAACATTACAAACACCAGAAGCATTAAAAGGATAATTAAGGATAAGGGGATAATCTCTTGCCTTTCAAGGTGATAAAGATGATCACAGAATAAATACCAGTAAACTAAACCCAGGATATTTTAATAGAAAGGAAAATTGGAAATACCATGGAATCTGAAAGAATATGTGATATTCCTTGTTTGGATGTCTTGGGATTTCCAGGCCTAAAGTGTAGCCAGCATTGCAAAAGTCTGAAAGAAAACTGGGCCTGTACCAAGAGGCTGATGCAAAATCATTTTAGAGGTGAAGTAGTGGAGTCACCCATGGAGATCTCTAATACTTATTAAGCTCTACAGCCTGACGACTTCAGGATGGTAAACAAATCTGAATTTCCTTATGTCTATGCATCTCAGAATGGAATTTGTCTTCCCAGACCTGGTCCTTCAGATTGCAACCACCTTACAAAATACAGTCAGACTATTGGAGGAGAAGCTTTATTCAGAAGGAGCAGTTACTGAGTGAATTGACAGTTATTATCAGGTGTGTAAGGTTAGGAGAAATTGTTTGATGATACTGGAATTATTTTCTCCTGGACACTGCACATTTTAAGTAAGTTTTAAACATGTTAAGATAAATGATTGTCACAGGTGCCACAAATAAAAATATACACACACACACACACACACACCCCCAAAAAAAAACAACCATGACAAATCTTACCAGAGTTCCAGTTTTGCAAATTCAGCGAGTACAGACAAATGTAAAAAACCCTTACATTTTGTAATGTTTATCTGAGTACAGTATTTCAGGGTGTGTCCATCCCTTGCAACAGGTCCCAGAACATAGACAGTGAGTAAGCCAGGATGTACAGACACTAGTCTTGATAAATAGCAAGGGTCTATTTTGGTTTTATTTCTGTGTTCTTTTTCAAGTAAAGGTAGTTGGAAGAGAAAGTCAATTTGTTTAAGCACGAAGTAATTATACTAGATTAAGATACCGAAATTTATATAATTTATAAACTGCCAAGTTATAGAGTACAGGTATTGCACTGGCCATACAGGAAACTTAATCTGTTTTTAAATCTGTGTTTCAGGGACTTTGATGACAGTATGGCCTAAGCTACTCCTAACATGTTAAAGCTAGGAAGTATGAAAATTATTTTTTTGATGGCTTCTCGGTAAAATGGGGTAAAAGTGTTTTCTGTTACTAGGCGAAGTCAGGTTAAGCAGACATAAAAGACTTTTCTCTGACTGAAGTCAAAGTCAAAATTCTTATTAACATGAAAGGGAGCAATATCAAACCTATGATCTTGAAAGGAAATAACAGTGATATTGCATCTGGGGAAAAACAGGAACATTCTTTGAATGCTGGAATACACGCTGCATTTTGTTTACACTTAGAAGAATTACTTATTGCAATATTTGCATAGCGTTCAGTTCTGTTTAATTACAGCTGTCTGTGAGGAAGAGTTCAATGGCCTAGGCACCAGATTCAAACCAGATTTCTTTCTAGCATCGTAAAGTCAAATTCCAGTGAGATGGACACAGACTTCCATCCATAGGAAGAAGATCGTTTCAGACAGTCTAATACTTGACGCCTTTTCTGTTTCTCCCACTTTGGAGACACTGAATAAATGGCGATGCCTTCCTGTCTCCCTGGCTGCTGAAGATACCTCAGGCTGTATTTCGTAAGAGAAGGGAGGTAGCCTGTCTAAAAATATCCCTGTCCCCGTGCCACACCGATGCGGCCCGAAGACGCCCCTTTTCACCAGTGCTGACCTCCCAGAGTAAAATACAAAGTAATAGGAGTCCGTATGATTGTCTGCACGAATAGTGCACAAAGCTTAAAGGGAAGCAGGCGGCTGCTGTGGGGGCAGGCTGGAGAAATGTGCAGCAGACGCTGCCTGCGGCCGCTGCGGCCCCCTCACCGCCTCGCCCTCCCCGCGCCGCAGCCGGCCTCTCCCGGGTTTCAGGCAGGTTTTGAGGATGCAGGTCTTTTAAGGCGGGAGTTTAGTCCCTGCTCTTGCCAGTGAAGCTCCCTGTGCTGCTACAGAGCCGCCCAGCCCCTAACAAGGACAGCCGTGGTGTTTCTAGAAAGCTCTGTGAGAGGGGAGGCCGCTGCGGCGAGGCCTGTGTGAGGGGCTGGCGTGGCGGGCTCGGCCGCAACGCCAAGGACAGGCAGTGGCCTTCCCTGGCCGGTCACACGCCTGAGTGCCCAAAGGGCCCCACCATCTCTTGCAGGGTGCCGTCCCCCACAGAAACGTGAGGAGAAAAGGCCGTTTCGGTTACCCTCAATGGCACATCTCCCTTTCGGAGTCAAGCACTCTGCCCACCCTAATGGTGCCTGGGCGTCATTAAATTTGGGATTTAGCAGCACTTTCTGAGGGGAAGCAGGAGGTTGTAGGGCTGAGGAGCGGCACCGGCACGCTGCCAAGGCTGTGCCCTGCTGCCCGGCGCGGGAAGCGGCGCGGCGGGGCTGTGAGGCGAGTGTGAGTG
>JAVJGI010000037.1:22173093-22228093 GCA_035590275.1 Ibycter americanus
GAGCAGCTGCACCAGGAGGCCCAGCTCAACCTCCAGAGCTTGCTGCAAGGTAGCGGAGCAAGAGGGGCCGGCGGCGGGATGGGTGAGGGGAGCCCGAGTGCCCTGAGGAGCGGCTGCTCAGCCCCGGCGGCAGCGCTGGGGGGGGGCCGGGCAGCAGAGCGGCCACCCCCCTGGCCCCGCGGCTGCCGGCATGCCGTCGGAGGGATGGTGGTGAGGGGCAGAGAAGTGACTCGGGGTGAAGGGAATGTGCGAGGGGACGGAGAGAGCCCAGGAGCGGCGCTGCGGCCTAAGGCTCCAGCCCCTTGGCAAAGGCAGGCCGCGGGGGGTGCCCCAGTCAAGGGGTGGGTGAGGGCGAAGGGCTGTCCCTTTGCCAGGGCTGTGCCTCTGCAAGGGGAGGGTGACACCTGCAGATCTCCCTCTGAAAAGCCGCTTTTGCCGTAGAGTAACCAACGGACTGCAAGTCTCAAAGGAGCCGTGAGGTGAATGCACACGCTGGGTGCCAGATGCCCGGGAAGCCGTGGTGGGAACCAGAACACAAACGTATCGAGCTGGTAATCTAATGAGAAATGTAAAGCTGTTGCTTTTTGGAAAGGGAAATCAGAGGTGTGAGGCAGAGATGGTCTGCTTCTCTGTACGGAGATTTGGGGTTTGTCTTCTGAATTCATAGTGGACTGGCTAAATTGAAAAGATGCATGTCCCTTAGTTTCAATTTCCTTCCTGTTCCTGTAGTTCATTGTAGAGCTTGTATCATCCCAGGTTGTGATGGGACAGTTCCCCTGTGAGACTTCTATTTACAAAACTGATGTTCATTAGTGTGCTAAACTACAGATGCCAAAGCCTGGCACAGTTGTTTGCAATTTTACGGCAATAAATTGTACAAAGAAGTTATGCTCTGCACTGTTTTCCCTGCAGATGTGGTTTTGGACAAGAATGTAATGTTTTGGGAGTGTACTCAATACTCCTTTGAGGCAGTCTATTTCCACAGTGTGTGAATACATACAGAGTGCAGGAGTTCCCCAAGTGCGATTTCAGCTCTTTTAAATGCCATGTAAATTTTAGTGAGGATAATGAGGGCCACAGAACTCCTTGTTTTCCTGAGCTGCTTGTTACCCAGAACAATTCTTTGGAATCAGTTAACAAAAAAAACCCCACAACTCTAATACACTTGAGTGACACCGTAAGTGTTTTTGGTGTCTTTGAAGGAAATATTAAAATGGCAGGTGTGGGGAATTTTATGGTGTAATTTAGAGACAGTACAAGGAAGGGGAAGAGGATAAATGTGTTACTGGAATTGTAATAACGTAAGATCATGAGTTGTGCTTAGTGCTGCACGAGCATCTTGTTAGTTCCTCTTTAGATTGTTCCACCCCCAATAAAATCTACTTAATTAGTAGAAGGTTTTAAGTAAAAGGTCAGAGTAAAGATACATCTTGAACAGAGATCCGGAGTCTGGATTGCTTTGCCTCTGACACTGATTCCCTGTGGGTCTTGAGCAAGCCACTAATAAAATCTGTTTTCACTCACAACTATGCTGTGTATAGAATTGCTGTCAATGAGACGTGTGGTTATAGGGGCTGATAGACTGGACCTTTAACGTATTTGTACCTTTATTTCCTCCTTGGTAAATCTGATCTAACTGTTCACTTCAGAGTGATTTTGGGACCTAGTGCTTGTAGAGTGTGTTGAGGTTATGTGAAAAACATTATCAAAATGCATGATTACAAGGATGGTTGGAAGAGCAGAAATACCCTTGAATTGGACAATATTGCTATAGATTCAGAAATAGGACAGGTATCCAGAGAGCACTTTTCCCGTGTATTCTAGTAGTAGATGACAAAGGGAAACTCAAAAGGCAAACGCTGTGAAGTACTCAAGAGGCACTACACTGGTGTGATTTTTGGGTCCGAGAACTTTGGTGTAAAGATCTGTTCTGCAATAAAGTGCTCTGTCTTACCTTAAGTCCTCATCCTCTCTATTTTTTTAATATTACAGAATTGTGAACAAACGATATAAAGGTAAACAAGATAATATTACTTCTGGATGTTTATAGTAATGTAATATTCTGGTATGGAAAGCTCAGATCAGTCAATTTTGGCTGCAAATTAGGATTACTTCCCATACTTGCTTAAAAATAGCTATAAAAAGCACCTTGGGTGCTTTTTCTTCACATCCTTCTACTTTTTGGAATTGTTTCACTGTTCAAGGCCTCCTATATCATTTTGGTAGGAAGTGAGTTTACAGAAATGAAACAGCTACTGCAAACCTATGTGATAGTCTGAAAATGCTTAATTTCATGCTCACCATGTCTTCAGCGCAGGGATATACGGTCTCCTCTTGGGACCACAACATATGGGCAGAGACATGGCTCAGTTTGCAGTAAGCTTCCGCCTCTGAATGGCTTGCAGTGCCTGACAGATCCAAGGGAACTATTTGACCTCCCTGCATGTGCCTTTCAGTCAGTCCTCATCAGTGTGCTCCTGCGGGTAGAGCAGACATGAAAATTTGAGTAGGACTACTGTAAAGCAGGTATTGTATGCAAAAAAAAAAATCTTTATTTGCCTTTTTGTGTGTGTGTGTGTAGTTAAACTCTCTGGCAAGATGTTGAAGTTGCATTTTAATCAATATTTGATGAGTAGCATTTCTGAACAATAGTGCAAAATCATTTACAAAATAATTAAATTGGTGAGAAAATTCTGTATTGTTTAGAAAAAGCAATTGCTGTATGTCTGATTCCCCCACCCCTTTGCACATTTCATGACAGATGCTAGGAATCTACCATATTTCTAATGTGTGTAGTAGTAAGAGGAATTAAAAGGGGAAGATTGATACAAAAGCTGTTTGAGTCTTAAAAATTAAAAGCAGTAGTTGAGTTGACCAACACCTCTACCAAAGCTGAAGGGAAGACAGTATTTCATTTTAGCTGAATAATATTACTTCCCAGCTCCTGTGTATTGTTTAATTAATGAGATGCACCTAATTCAATGTTTAATTATAAAAAATGAGATGTTATATTCCTCAAAAGAGAGATTCTGCCTTTTAGTAATAACAGCATCTGCTTTGTTTTTCTCGCCTGAAAGGTAATTGAACTGACAATTCCAAGCTGTCTTGAAAATGACAGATGACTGTATTGGGAGTAGGAAGAAAGCTGAAGCCCTTTTGTACTACAGAAATGGGAGATGGCACACTATAGTTGGATCTGGTTCCCTTTTACAGATTTCTTTTGGAGCTTAAGCTGCTCTGAGTGACCCCAGCCAATTCATTTTATTGTTAATTTCTTAATGTCAGGAATGGCTATTACAGTTCCCAGGTAGAGCAGCATTTCCTACATAGTCATTTTTATAACAATCTTGTCCTTTCTTCTCTTTGTGACCATAGAAACACATGTGGTACGGAAGAGAATTTGCTTTTATTACATTGTTCCTAGCTCACTCAGCTTTACTGTAAGACTCATGAGTGGTTTTGTTTTGGACTTTTTTTCAGCTAGTTTGGAGGCTAAGCTAACTTTTCTTGTCTCCTGGTCTATAAAAGTCAGAACAGTCCCCGTTTATCTCACATGGTGATTAAGCTGCCTCACAAGTGCTCTTGAGGTCTTTAATGAGTAAAATTATGAAGCTGTTTTGGCAGATCAGCTGTTCTGTCTGGGTCACAAGCACCAACACTTACTTACTGCACTTGGACAGATTCACAGAAACAGACAGTTGTGATAACATTTCAATATGTGTGTGAGAAAGCCAGAGCAGAGCATTGGGAGGGTTTCTGAACAGGGAGAACTGGCTGATGGTTACAGCAAGGCTCAGAAGTCAAGAACTATGAATTCTGTTCCCAATGCTGTTGGACATTGTGGCATTAGTTTATTGTGTGGCTTTGGGCAAGCCCTCTGTGCCTTTGTTTCCCCATTTGCAGAATATGAATATTTATATTGTGTGTATGTGTATACATCTCTTATATCCCTTTGATGTTGTTGCCTTTATCACTAACACAGAGCTGCAAAATAAAATGGAACCAAGCAGTCAATATACAGTAAAGTAATTACCCAATCCATTCATTATCCTACTCTCTAAAGAACAGACACAGGGAACACATTTGGGCAGGGGTTTTTTTCCTTAGCTTTGCTGTCTGATTCTCTAATTAGTACTGTCACACAATGTTCCAGATACAGGCATGTGGGGAAATCCTATGTCTAGACCAGAAACCTAGATCTTGAATTAAGGTTTTAGAGAAACTCAAGTAATACCAGTTAAGACTTGTAGACTCCAATGGGCCAAGCTTGTTTGGTGACCATTTTAATACTTCATGATCAATGAAGGCAATTTGTTGCCTTTTCTATCTGTACGTAGTATCTGTAGGTCTGTGGCCTGACTTTTAAGGCTAGCACCTAGATGCTAGGTTTTCTGAGGGTGTTTAGCATCTTCCTAGAGCAAGTCATGTTCATTGCTCTTTTATTGCATCAGGCTTGTTTGGTGAAGCAACTTCTGCTCCAAGACAGACTCAAATATTTAGTAAATGAAATAATTTTGGATTTTATGGCTAATGTTCATGGCTTGATGATTACACTGAGGCCAACATGGGTTGATGTGAGAAGAAAAAGGCAAGAAGAGTGATGTTCATGCAACAAAAATCAACAGCCCCATTCCCAGCATTCGCTCCTTGCTGTGCCTACATTCCTGGCATTCCCCTATTTGCCGCACCCACTTTATTCTTGCACATCTCAGACAGAGGTATATAGCAAGTCAGTTCCTCTACAGCTGTCAGAACAGTCTTACAGCATTAAATTTTCAGCTTGCAAGAAAATTGATCAGGGCTATCTTGAGTTACCTTCATCTATTCCACATTCCCCATAGCAGATTGTCTGAGTTGTTTTTTGTGGGAGGAAGCATTCTGTCTTGGTTCATACATCAGGCTGCTTATGATAACTCAGGCTAACTCGGATAACACACATAGTGTTATGCTATGTGAACTGCAGCAATATATTGCAGAATCACAATGTGAAATTTTGAGCATCTTCAGATGTGTTGAGCCAGTCAGGGTTTTGCTTTAAAAAAAAACAAACAAAAACACTACAATTCTTTGAAATCAGGAAACACATCAGAGGAAGAAAGGTGCATATTAGCAGTATATTTTGTTACAATTATTGTGCCAGGTGTCATTAAAAAAAATAAAAATAATTGCAATGGACATAAAGGTCCTTAAATTGGCAGCTGTGTGTTGTAGTTCATGATCACAGATTCTCATGTCTGAGGAGAATGGGCTTAGGAACAAATGTGAAGGCTACAGAAAAGATGAAGTGAGATATCTTGGAGAGCTCTAGCAGGAAAGCTTCCTCTGCCTGCTGTTCAGCAGACACAGAGGCTGAAGTGCGTGGAATGTAGGGTTAAGCCACATCGTTGTAAAGAAATGGCTTGCATTTCAGATGCTTATCAAGAAGGTGATCTGCCTGTGAAAAAACAGTGCTGATGAGGCAAGGATTTACTCAAGGCCAGAGGTTTCTTCTGTTACAGCTGGGATGTGATGTCAGATTCCAGCAACCACTAAGAATATTCCCACTCATGCTCAAGGGAATTACACCCACCCCGTTTTATCTTTGATACTGACAGTATGTAAAGTACTCAGATGTTAGATTTTTCCTCTTGATTGATTAGAAGCCTTAAGGAATTTGACCTCCTGCAACTTTGCATCAAGTTAACATCTACGAATTAAGGATCACATTTGTTCTCCACTTAAGCTTGGGTTTTTCTCGTTACAGCCTCTGTTCCACCTAAGAGAGATGATCACTTGCTGGGCTCTTTCTGTGTCTTGCACTATCACCAGAAAGATTCTGCTGTAGTTAAATTTGTTCACAATGCTGCAGAACATAGAGACCACACTAGCTCATACTTTCATTACTGTGTCAGTTCATAAGCCTTTAACTTGTGTTTGCCAAGAGAGAGAGCAGATATGAATCAAAGCTAGAGCAAATATTTTCTGATTATGAATCCTCTCTAAGTTCAATAGCTCTCCCAATAGTTCCTAGTTGCTCTTTTGTTTGAGGCAGAGGCCCCTGGGCTCCAATTTAAGCTCTGACGCTTGGTTTTCAAAACCACCTTTGAAGTTGCATGTGTTGATGCTCTCAGCAAGTGGGAGTGAGAGGTCACTTCTTTATTCCTTTGAATGAAAAGAAACAGTCTAGAATATCTTCCTGGTTAGCATTTAGTTTCTTGCATTAGCCCTATAAGGAAGTACATTTACTGCATACAGTAGCACTAAGATGGTGGCAAAAATTAGGAACATGTACACAGTATCGCTTAATACATGCCAGTTGCTTGTCTGGAGAAGCAGTATGTTATGACAACACATGCTAAGGTCATGCGTTTGCTGTGACAACACTAGAAAAAGTTCATCTTTAGATGACGTACAGTGGGAGTTCTGAGTCCTAATAATGTAAAAGTTTCCACAATAACTAAATTCCATTGCAAGGACGCAGACATTAATGGAGCATAGTTTAAAGACTGTCAAGATAAGGCACATACTATCACTATGGTTTGTCTTCAGTAACATTTGCACTAACTACTATTACTAATGTTAAACTTCATGTCAGAAACAGGGTATTAATATGAACATTCCAAGCAGCAATTTTAAACCTTGCGTGGCTGCTTACACAAAAATACAGTTCTTAACAAATACTCCTCTGATCTATTGATAGCAAAAAAACATACATTTATTTCCCCAGACTGCACTGAGAAGTTTAAAAAGACATCCAAAAGAAATGTCAGACACCAAGATTTTTCTTACCCTTAGTACTTCTTAAAATACTCAGAGCTAATCTTAGATCTTATTTTATTGCCCCAAACTGTCATAGAAAATTCAAGCTATTCCTAGACTACAAAAAACATTTGAAATTGATCCTCTAGCAAAACAATGTCTCTGTTGCCTTTTTCACCCTTGCTTACAGCTATGCCAGGATTTCAGCTTTTGCTGTAGTGAAGCTGCACTGTATTTGCACATTTAGTTGTGTATTTTTCTAAAGCATTAACTTGTTTGCAAGCTGGAGGAACATGCTACATTAATTGGTTTGCAAGCAAGTGTATGTCAGCAACTCCTTTATCAGGCATATCTTTCTATAAGGCTTTGATCTCTGCTATTTCTAAAATTTGATGCTTGTTTGATTTTCTAGGACTGCCCTTTTAAAGTTGGGCAGCTGCAGCCTCTTAAAGTAGCTATCATTCAACTGGCAGCTGTTAGCCATATCTGGCTTTTCAAGTCCAGCTAAAAGTAGCTGCTATAACTTGACTGAGAAGATGTTATTTAACTTATAGGAGGCTTACAGAGAACTTCTAAATCCTTGTTTTGAGGTCATACATGAAACCAGAGATTCTGTAAGCCTGTTCTAGGAACAGTGCTTATTGGGGACTTGAGCCATCTTGGAATCTAGCTCAGATTTCATCAATCTTTGTGTCATCCTAGATGAATCACTTCTGCATCCTCAGAAAGAACATCTGAAACATTTGTAACATCCTCAACTCCTATAGCTCCTTTCCTCCACCCTTTCCAATTTTTGAATAAAGTATTGGGAGAATTCACACCTTCCCCCAACACCCAGATCTGGGAAATAAGTTAAAACCCCTTAAATACAATGCTATTAGGATGAGAAAGTGATCTTGCTAAGGCTTTAAACCACATATTTCATCCAAAAATAACCTCTCAGGAATCTTTATCAAGCTGCTTAAGCATTTAGAATGAGAATGTTAGCAGGCAATGTTTGCAGAACATGGTTTGTAAGCCAAATTGTATGAGGTAGCAGTATTTATTCTGACGTTATTCCGATCTTGGTGTGGGTGAAACCATGAGAGCCCCCTGCAGAGTACAGCCAGGGAGATCAACCAGTGTGGTGGTTTATTTAAAAAAAGAAAGTGGGTTTAATTGGAGGCTGAAAATATGCATCTTTGTCATGAAACAGAATATCTGTTATCTATGGCTAGATTAGATACAGTCTTGGTGCGGAATAATCCCACATTTACGTGAGCCCAGATGCGAACTCTGCAGTTTGTCTTGATGCTGTGGCACATGCTGTGCTTAGACTCCCCCCTTACAGCCTCAGCATCTTTTTGTGGGTGGGGGAGTGGGGGGTAACCTGTCTGGGGGGGAAAAAAAGGAACCCTGTCGTTGGCTCATCCTTTCATGGGAATGGGAGTACAGCTGTAGAAAGCCTCTGGTTCAGAAACTAGCTTTCCTCTCTAGAGGCAGATGAAAGCTTTTTTTGTTTAGTGGCTTCGAGGAATCGAGGCCTGATGTTTACCTAAACAACTGTATGTTGTAATTAAGAGTATTTTCAAGCTAAAAGAATGTCAGGAGGGTCACAGAGTTAAACCACGGAGTTAGTCACCTGTGCCATCTGAATGTGGTCCTCCATGCATATTTTGATTGCTACACGTGATCACACTGCTGGTTTGGGTTTTTTTCCTACAGCATGGGTGCCTTAAGCTCGGGAGGGATGGTAGTTGTCAAGTAATGCCTCTACCAGGTGTATTCTTTGCTCTTAAGAGTTTGGCGAGCAGTTCCGCACCCCTCGGTGCCAACTCAAATGTTGTGTGGGCAAGCTTGGCTTTACCGCTGGCGTGGAGTTTTCCGTGATAGCCACAGGTAGCTTCTGAACCGACCCGTCCCTGCCCGCTCCCCGGCGCGACAGGCTGCCCTGCCTCACGGCCCAGCGGAGGCACGGGTAGACGAGGCAAACACTTCGCACGAACCCCGAGTGGTGTCACCTCCAGCAGCCTGTGCTCAGGGCCGCCTCCCCCGGCGTTAGTACAGTCTGAATGGGGCATAGCCCGTAGGGTGCTGGGGAGGGCTCGGTACCTCGGCTGCTGCCTCTCCCCGCTCGCCTCTGCACAAATCCCGCGGCCGGGCCGGCCCCGGGGGTCGGCTGCCTCCCGGGGAGAGGTGCGGGGGACGCGCCGAGCCCCCGGCGGCAGCTCGGTCCCCTCGGAGCAGCTTTGCAGCCGTAGCAGCGTCTTGCAGGCAAAGCACGGTGGGATTAGGGCTCGTCCTCCGCCCGCTGCCGCTCTGAAACCCTGGTAGGCAGCGAGCTGGAGAGCGGCGCTGTGGTGAGGTGTCTGGGCTTCTGGTGTGTCTAGCTTAAATTAAGAAACCTGCCATAAAGGGTTTTAAATAGAAACCCAGGCACGTACCCTGTGGTTGGCTTTTCCTTCCTAATGAGCTGCTGTGTCGCTGACTCGAATTGAACTTTGCAAATCTGTGGGAGACTTTATTTTGAAGATGTCTTGCTTAGCTGCTGACATTCTTGGATGAAAATCAGCATCTAGGTATACAAGTTGGTAGCTCTAGAGGAAGAATATGGGATGGGCTGAGTTTATTTGTAATCGGAGAGAAAGAAAATAAAGAAAACACCCAAAACCAAAATTTGTGGTGTTGGACTCTAGTGTCTTCCCCCCCCCCTTCTAAGCTGTAATCCAGAAAGCAGCTTGCCCTCCAGCCTGCAGAGCCTCTGCCTCACCTGAAATAGCCACCCTTTAAAAGGAGAAGGGGTGCAGAGTGATGTTATTGCTCAGTGGACTCTCTTGAGCTGTGGGAGTTGTATGTGGGCGCAATTAATACTGTAGCACTGAATTACTAGATCCAAAGGAGGGAGAGAAAGTAGGGAAACAGTGTAGATGGAGGACTAATTTGTATTTTGAAAGTGTCATTAGTCTGGCTAGTTTCTTCTAGGACAAACTCATCAGCTATTCCTGAGGCAGTAATACATATTTTTACTGGCCCTTTACCATGCAAGTTCTGAGCATAATAGTTTTAATGTATGCTCTACGCCCTTTCTTCTCTTCTCATGATAGCTGCTCTTCTCAATTTAGAAGCTTGCGCGTGCTGTTTTGTTATACCTGTTACAGTATTCTCTGTGTTTGCGCACGTGTACGTGATTTTTTAGTAACTCTTCACTCCAGCTTTGGGGTTTAGAGTTGCGTGTAAACGTAAAGTTCACAATTTTACTCCAAGACAAACTTGTTCTAGTGCTTGTTAGTGTCTCCTTTTGCTGGAATATTTGTGCAGAACCAACAAGCTTAATGGCTAACGTTGGCTTAAACAGCACAATAAAAGTCCCCTAGAATATCTGCACAAAACACTCGAGCTTGCAGAATACTCTCCCTGCAGATTCTTGAGAGCTGACTGTGTCAACACAGTCTCTTGCACTAGCTGCAGATGTTAACACAAGTGATTTTTCTTTTCCTCTCTTCTAGTTTGCTTTGCTTGTTACTGCACAGCTTGGCACTGCCTTTCCTTTGCAGGTTTTTTTATGACTTATTATTTTTGAGCAGAGGCTTTGTAACCTGCTGGAGCGAAGTCTTGGTATTGTGTTCTCTTACCAGCTCTGACAACTCTTTCTTCTTGGATTCAGGCTGCCTACATTGCTGCTTAATATGATAAATACCTTTACATTGTTTGAAATACATGTAGTGCAAGTGTAGCTAGTTATATGTCGACATCATCCAAGCACTAGGATGTCTGTAGTGCCAAAACCTGCTGCAGACTTGTGATCAAGTAATCATAGGCTGGATGAATAAGTTACTAAAAGGTGTAGATGAAGGTGGCAGAATATGAAGAGAGTCTTGGTCTTAAAAGCCAGTTAACTCTGATTGTTTTCACATAATGGCATATAAAGTGGCATAATTCTGACTTGAACCTGGGGGGGGGGCGGTGGGGGGGGGTTTTTTTTTTTTTACAAATGCTTAACTAGCCAATTGTAGCAGTTTATGTCTTGCTGAACCAACATTTTTCTGTTTGGAGGATGCGAGAGTGGAATGTAGGAGTATTGACTTTCACAAAACAACTTGGTTTTTGTTTCAGTATGTGCATAGCTGATGTGTTTGACTTTTACACTGGTATCTTGCTGAGCACAGAAATATGTGCAGCCTTCATAATAATAATGTGGTTTGTTGTGATCACAGGTTGCTTAAATATATTGTGTTCTACAGGAGTGCAAATAGTAGCACCCAAATAAAGGCAGGCCATGGAAGTTACTAGATTATCTAAACTTTTGTGGTTTGATATTTTTTTTGAGGGGGGTGTGGGGGGTGTGTGGCCGTGTGTGTGTTTGTTTTTTTCCTGAAAGACCCAAAGCCAGTGTGTGTTCACCATTCAAGACATCACCACTAGCTTTGCGTTTGGTATTACACAGCTCGTCACCGTGTTATGTGATGGTGATGGTAGTTTCCTTTGGATGTGGTCATCTGTCTGAGAGAACACTGGGACTTGGAGGGAAACAAGTCACTGAACTAAAAAAATAAGTTTCAGACTTCTAGAAACAAAACTTCCCTGGGACTTGCATGGAAGAAAGTATTTTGAAGCTGCAAGGTAGGATGTGCTGCAGGGACTTATTTTTGTTTGGCTGCATTTAAGTTGATAAGTGGTCCTCTTTCATAGTGGGCTTCACTTGTGCATATTACAAGTTCTACAGACGAATGCTTGACTCGTGTCAGATACGCGTTCCCCAGCTAATAGACAGAGTTGAACCTTAGCTTCTGCTGTTAGTCTGGCTTCCTAAGGAAAAGTATTATCTTAATCCATCTGATAGCAAGAGGAGGATAGGAAATAGGCTTTTGAGAAGAGGCGTGAAAACAGTGTGTACCTTAAAATGACCTTGTTCTACACATCTTGCTTTCTTTGTGCTATATTGCAGCTGCAGCACTGTTCTCTTTTGTTAGTTACTAAAATTTCTTGCACCTCAAATAGTGTCTGGATAAGGGTTTGTCTAGAAAGCATCCTCTAAGAAAATACCCTCTTTCAGTGCTGCTTGAAAACTCATCTTAGTACGATGCAGTAGTATTTCGTGTAAGTGTTTTCTTACTATATGATGCTTAACTTATATTTCTTCTAGGTGTGCAGTGAGAATTGTAAGATGTAGGTCAAAGTGAAGCAGTAGATAACAGCTTGCTTTAAATTCAGAGCAGCTACGCTTTCTAAGTTCTAATTCCTCTTTATTCAAAGGATCCAGAAGTTGCCACACATAGGGGTGAAAATTCATCTGGAAGATGTCTGTTGACTCTGCTGGGTCTAGCATTCATCTTGGCAGGAGTTGTTGTCGGTGGAGCCTGCATCTACAAGTACTTCATGCCTAAGGTAATGTGAAAGTTCTTTTTTTCTTTAAGCATCACTGAATAAAAAAAGTGTAATTATAAATGGATTACCACTATAATAGAAAAGCTTCAATAACTGGGACGTGAAGACTATGTCCTTTATAAAAGCTCTAGGTGGAACACACCTATGTTTCATTATAGCATAGGTGTTAGAAATACAGTTTGAAAGCAACATTTGCTGTAAAAGTAACTGGCCTTGCTCTTGCTTTCAGCATAAGGTGTACCGTGGTGAAATGTGTTACTTTGAGAAGGAAAATCGTGATCGTGCGGTGGAACCTTATTTCCTCCCTATTGCTGAAGAAGCTGATATTCGAGAAGATGATAACATAGCCATCATTGATGTGCCCGTTCCAAAGTTTTCAGACAGTGATCCAGCAGCGATCGTTCATGACTTCGATAGGGTGAGTATCCGTGAAGAAATAGACTAGTCTGGTTGCTCGCTGGAAAGTTGTGGAACAAGTGGTAATCATAACAGCTCCAGGGTTTTCATTCTTGAGACCTTTAAAGCTTACTGCCAGTGCAAGCTTCTCTTTGAGGATGGCTTTAAGCATGGCAAATCTGACCCTTCTAACTCTAATAGTACATTTCTGCAAGGGAGGATGGTTACAAGAATGTTGGAGGAGTTCATTCCCACCGTGACTCTAACTGGATCATTTCTCAGAACATCGCATCTCAGCACTATGCAACTTTATATGTTGTATCCTGTAGGACGTCTGGAAGTGGCACTTGCTATCAGGTCAAGAGTCATATGTAAGTGAGGGTAGGAGACCACTGTAAATATGAGTTAAGAAACAGGGAAACTGAGGTTTTGGTCGTAAGATTCTGCCAAACTGTTACAGCAAAATATAGAATTCCAAACAAGTGTGGACCTTGGATAAGTGAATTGAAGAATCACTTCAAGTGGCTGAAACCTAGAACTTTAACATGCTGTATTAGTTGCATGTAGTTTGTCTAAAGCAAAGATGAGAGGATGGTTTTAATTTGACTTTTTTATTAAAGTTGCATCAACAGTATTAGCAGTTATCCTTAGTCAGCTGTAAAACTTCTGGTAGGTTGTTAGTAAAGCAAACCTTGGCAATGCAGATACAACCATGGCAAAGATGCTAGAACTGACTTCTGTACTTGCTGCCTTTAACAGTAGTATGGAATGCCTGTTAATGTATGCGAACACAGTGTTACCTGTGATCGCAGTATTTGCAGCTTTAATCTGTGGCATCCTGACAGAAACTTGGCTATATATAAGGATTCAGGCAAATCAAGAACTTTTGATTCTGGCTAAGTGCTGTGCAAAGTCATAAGAAAACAAGTAGATATGTTGATAATTTTAATCTCTGCAGTTCTTGCACTTGGTAGTAGTGCTGATGTGACTTTATAGAGACTAATACTTTTTCTGAAGGACTATTCACAGGGAATGTTTATCAGCAGCTGGATACCTTTTGTTTGCACAATGCTTAATTGGACTTCTTCAGTTATGAGAGCATACTCGCAAATACTTTCTCTGTATTAATACAAACAGTACACACTTAGAATTATGATAAACAGCTTTTATAGTCAACTCTCACTTCTGTACAAAAGTCCTTTTGCAAACCATAGCTACAACCAGTTTGTTTGCAAAAGTTGGAGTAGCTACGTTCTTGCACTAGATGGTTCCTGAATGCACCACCTCGATAGTAGCTGCGCATCATCTGCAGTTTTTTGAGCTTCCTTCTTAGTCCTTGTAGAACCGTGTTTTAATAATCAAAGGCCACAATTAATTGAAATCTTGTTTTTGAATAGCTTTTGACAGCATATCTTGACTTGCAACTGGGTAACTGCTATGTGATTCCGCTGAACACATCCATAGTTATGCCACCAAGAAATCTGATGGATCTCTTCGCGAAACTGGCGGTATGTGGAAACCTTACTGTTTTGTTATGCTGACAGGATCACTTTTGATAAGAATGCTGGGTGTTGCCCCTGAACTACAGTCTCTTGCTAGAACAGTCCTCTTGCCATCAAAGTACATAATCCCCCTGGCTCAGTCACTGTACTGAAGTTAAGGCCAGCTGTCAGTGTATATTATGGTGAGTAGATTCATGCTTAATGCTCTTATTAATACCTAGCTTTATGAAAGCTGAAAGCAACTAGCAAATAAGGTTAAATTTAGCTATTATAAAGGAATTTGATAAAGCTTCAAATATCATTGAAAGCCTAAACCTGAAAGTTACTACCAGAAAGCTCGCTTGCCCCATGAGAGTTTTAATGAAAAGAACAATGTGAACTTGTTCTTCTGTTTTATTGGCACTGTAGTTATGAGCTCACTGCAAGCATTTTGACTCTTTGGTAACTAAAACTTGTATTTTTCCAGGATGATTTATGGGTCAAGTTGATAGAGCTTGCTGCTACTCCAAATTAAATGCAATACTGAGCTATTGTGTGCCCAGTGTACTTCTCAAAAATGTCATTGACTCCTCTACACTTAGTGCTAGAGGCCACCTGACCTAGTTTAGCTTGTTTCATTATTTTTTCTAGCTTCATGAAGACGAGCTTTAAGTGTGTCCCTGCCCCCATTTTTAGGAGGTGGCCATGAGGGGTGGGAACTTGTTTCAGTAGTGCTCTGATCTTCTGGTGAAGATTTAACTCTGTAGGTTGCACTGCTTTATTTTTGTTAGAAATACACTGCTTCAAACATGGAAACTCATAATACTTTGTTTCTCCTCTTTTAACTGCAGACTTCTGTTGCAGTCGAATAAGCTTGAGCGGGTTCTGTTTACGTTTGTTTTATGTGAGGCGAGCAGTGGTGAGGTTAACTGTGCTTTGTTTGGCTGTAACTGCAACTGTTTGAAATAGCCTTTGTCAGTTTTTAACTTCTCTGGTATGCAGCCGTTGAAGACTAGCATATCTTTAATATTAAAAAGAAGGAAAACTGTAATCTAGTGCCTGAAGCCCTTCCAAAGCAGAAAGATGTAGTGATGTTTGCCTGTTGTTACCAGAATACTGTGTCTCAAGGTCTTTTCTCTTTTAGACTGGCTCTTACTTGCCTCAGACTTACCTAGTTCGTGAAGAAATGGTGGTTACAGAGGAGATAGATAATGTGTCTGATTTGGGTATCTTCATCTACCAACTCTGTGTTGGAAAAGAGACCTTCAGACTTCAGCGCAGAGACCAGATAGCGGGTAAGTTCCATTCAGTAAAAGAATAAGTCTATTGTTTGAGTAGGGAAAGGGTAAATGTTTTAAACCTTGGGAGTTTTTAGACTTGGAAATCTGTGAGTGCTCTACACGAGCTGGGACTACCCATAGAACCGATGAGTGTTTTCCTCTGCTTCCAAGTATGTATCTGAGGTTTCATTCAAACATGCTGAGAGAGTGTTTCGGTTATGGAATTAGAGGTTATATGCCCAAACCGAACTTGACCTTAAGCCTATTTCTGTTCCATCTTTTGGCTGAAGTTGTAAGTTTGGCACCAAAATTCATATATTCTATCTGATAATGTGAGTCTCTGTAGGTGCAGCTTAGTCTGTCATGTCTAAAACTGGGTTACGGGAGCACCAAGTAAAAGAGTTATCTTCTGGTTCACTTGCTATGGAGGAAAAAAAATAAATTGAATGGCTGGCTCTGGACATCCCAGACTTCCTGTCTAAAAGAACAACAACACTTCTCAGGAACTTCTGAGCTCTGTTTCTGTATTGTCTATCTCCTTGCGCCACCCCCCTGCCATCCTGTGGAAAGGACTAAATTTTGAGCTGTCAGTGGTTTGACATGCTGGAAGGAGGAGGCCTGCAGTACAGAAACCTGATGCTATGAATTTTAGTTCACTGTAGATCTCAAAGCACTCCATAGTTTATTGCTGTCACCAGACACATAGCAAACTATTCCTTTGTTGCAGCCTTTCAGACTGCAAATGTTTGGTTTTGTCAGAACTCTCTGCTCTGGTTTTCCTGCCAAGCTCTTAGGCAAGAGTTTCCTCGGCCGAGTTACAGCTTGCAGCATCAGGAGCCACATCTGCTGTTTGCCAGAGCCTACATCCTGTTACTACACGGAAGGCTGTGTATGTGGGAGCATAAAACTGATCCTGTGTCGCTAACAGTGTAGGGCACATGAAGAAACAGTAAATGCTGCCTTTATGGGAGGGGGAGGCATGTGTCCCTTAGCTGATGTGAAGATGCTTTAGTGAATGAGTCTAAATTGACTGCTGCTGTGACTGGAAGATTGTAGTCTACAGGCAATCCTGCGAAGGGTCTTTATGATGTTTCCTTAAATCATCCTGCTGTAGCATGTTGTTGACATCTTTGCTGCATAGTAAAAGACTTCTACAGAATACTTGCACAGAAGGGTTCTAGTAAATGAGTAATGCTGCTTGGTACAGTTTCAGTTCTGTAACTGACCTTGTTTGCCCTTGGCAGGGATGAGGGACAGGAAATCTAGTCAAATGGAAGACTGCTGCTGAGGAGAAAATTGTTCAGGGACAAGGCTTGTCTTGCCTTCCAGGTCAAACTTCTAGCACGTCTGTTTTCTAGGGTGTACAAGCCATGCACCCATAAATAATGAGACTAAAATGGCTAAGCTCATGTAACTGCTGTGGAGAAGTCTTCTCATTTAGCTGGTGCTGCACTGGCTCTCAGATTTTGTAGAGTTCATGGGTTCACCTGTTAGATCAAACTGACCTCAGGTTCTGCGGCAGTTCCCTGGAGTTGTAACTGAACATGTGTGAGGAACAGGACAGGTCGTCCTGGCTGTTCAATTATGTACCCGGTTAAATAGCCATTGGAGACTTCTCAGGTTGTACAGACATTAAGATTGAGGTGAACAGAAGGACAGTCTGTATTTAAGTGTTTATAAACTAAAGCAGTGCTGTACTGGGTTTGGTTTTAAGAGCTAGCGGTTCTAGGCTTCAGTGTATAGCTTCTCTTGCTTGCTTAGAACAATCCTCTGCTTAAACAAGCTATAAATCTCTCTTCTCTGGTTGTATTTTGAAGTGCTTTAGTTGAGCAGCTTGTCTTTGATGGCAGGACTACTATATTCTGGTAAATCTAGTAAAGATTCACAGCTGATACAGGTGAACTGCCTGTGTCAAGGCCAATGCTGGCGTGTCCCAAAATAGAGAAAATCACTTAATAGTGTTAAGAAAAACTTCACTGAGATCATCAGCTGAGTGGCAAATCCTCACACATCTCTCATCAAGGTGAAGACTGCTCTATAGAAGCACACCCTGTGTTAACACATACTGGGTGGGGGAAGTGCTCATAAAGAAGTAGAAGAATGGGGTTTTTTTCTGCACCCTTTCTGAGTTTCTTTTCTCTTTCCCTGTAACTTCAATCTGCTTTGCTTTTCCTTTTCTTTGTGGGTAGGGAGGGCTATGAGAAACTTTGCCATAAATGATCTCTTTGACATTGTCTTTCTATCACTAAAATAGTGGCTGGGGATACCAGAAAAAAGTGCTTGCTTGCTGTGGCCCCCTCTCTTGTTGTTACCACTTTGAAAATGAGTGATGCTTTTTGATAGAAAACAAACTGGTGTCAAGCTCTGGTGGCAATTCGTGGCTGTAGAAACACTATGTACTGAATGATTGTATCTTGCTGCTGTTCATAGTGCTACAAAACCTGTGAATGCTTGCTGCTGGGTTATAGATCTGCTTTACTTAGGTTCTCATCTTCTCTCGTCCCCAGGTCTGCAGAAACGTTCAGTGGAGAACTGTCATTCGATCAGACACTTTGAAAACTCTTTCGTTGTTGAAACAAAGATCTGTCAACAGTGAAAGGTGTTGGATGGGAGGTGACTAGTTCACACCTTCATTGAGAAGTCTGAGTGTGAGATATCGACTTCTTAAATTAACATGTGCAGTGATAATCAAAAGCCTTACGCATTTTCTGTGTACTGCTTGTATTTCAAAAGACAAAGTCACCATTTCAGCTTTCTTTGATCCTTGGTATAACTTTTTAGTTGTCTCATGTAAAACTTAAATTTGAGTAAAGTTTGTTTGGTTTTTTTATTAGAAGGTTAATACCAGTTTATCTGTTGAATGTGTTTGATTTAGTGTAATCTGGGAATGGCAGAAAAATATATATATAAAAATGTTAACCAGTTCCTTGGCTGGAACCAATTCTGTTCACCTTAACTTTCACAGAATGATTAATACTAATAATCTGTGGTTTGCACATATTGTGTAGTTCTGTAGAGTAGCTCTGCACTCCGTATCCTGCCTAAAAACACTTCTGATGTGTATCATTAAGCTTTATTTTAACTACCATGTGTGAAGCATGTAAAATCCAACCTCAGTGATCATAAACCTTTAACACTACCCTATTTCATTTTGTGCAATTACTGTATTGAATTCGTATGTATATTTGGAACCTTCCCCGAGCTTACGTTTAGTTCCTTCTACCTTTGTTTGGTTTTGTGGTATTTAGTTGTTAAGATTCAGATAGAGTTGCTCTTAAAGCTTGTCAGTATTTTTGGTTAAGAATTGGTTTATCCTGTAACTTCCTATTTCAAGAACCTGTTCTGGTATAGCTCACTTGTGAACGTGACTGTAGTTGTAAACTTAAACTACTCTGGCTTATATAAACTTTTTAGATCAACTTTTTATGAGCAAGTAGCATTACTACTGCAGTCGGAGCATTGTTCTTTTTTCTTTTTGAAAGCTGCAGTATAAAGATAATGAAGAGTTAGTGTCCTGCAATTGAACTTGAGAGTTTTAATAAGGGACTTTATATTGGCATAAATTCTGCAACACTATAATAAATGTTTCTCTAAAACTCTGGCGTTTGTGTGACTTCATGACACTCAGAGGGAAGAGTGCAGTATGCTGGTGTATGGCCCACGTGAGGGATGTGGTGGTTATGGGCCTGGGGCAGCACACAGTGCTAGTCTTCACTTACAAGCTGAGAAAGAGGTAAGGGTGAAGCCAGATTTCCTTTTCCTGTGGAAATGCTTTGTGGTGCAAAACAAACTTGGGGAACAGAGGGAAGAAAAGAGACCTCACCTTGAACTTGATCCCCCAAGGGGCAATTCTTGGTGATGTTTAGTGCTGTAAACTGAATCCATTGAGCAGACTTCTGGCAGGTGGGTGGTGTCAGTTGTGGTATGGCAAAGGAAGGATGTGTTCTGCAATTCATTCATTTGAATATTAGTGTTGATGAGGCTGGTGATTACAGGTTTGCTTGTCTTGGTGTATTTATGGCAGTGTTAATGAGAAGTCTTTTTAGCATATCATAATAGACCAAGGGAGTGGAGGGTTAATCAACATCTTAGTGTAACACCTTTCAGTGCGTACCTGTGAGCCTTGCTGTGCTTTAAGCTCAGAGCTGTGAGAGCGCTGTGGGATGCTTCTGTGACTGGTTGCTCAAAGAGCTAAAGTGTGTACTGAACCCTCATGGCTTTCCTGGAAAGTAATTTGGATATACAACTGGAAGTAAAACAGTAAGCAGGCTTTCTGTGCTAAGAACTAGGGAGTGAGAAGTGACTATAGGAGTGAGAGCAGCTGCTCATTGTTTATGGAACTCTGCAGAGGAAAAGAGTAGAGCACAGCTCTGGGGCGGCACGGGTTCTGCTGCCTTGTCTTGGTACCTAATGCATCTCTTCACCCAGGGTGTATGGCAATGCAGAGGATGTGTCCCGAAACTAGAGCTTTGATCTGCTTGATTCTAAAATAGCAAGGGTAGGAGAGTATTTCATTATGTGCTTAAATGTACTGAAACAATGCTGTAGAAAGCTCTAATTATTGTCCCTGAGAGTCAGATAAGCTTTACTGTAACGGGTATGTGTTATGGGGGAAGTAGCTGCACTGACAAGCGTCTCCTCCAGGCTTGCTGTGTGCTTGTTAAGTTACTGTTGTGGTGGTTTCCTCCTCCGGATTGTTAAAGGATATGCAGGGTGGGTTGCCTGTCTTGTTTGTTTTGGTAGTCCTGAGTGGAAGGATTTGGAAATGTGTTAGCTGCAGAGAGCAAGAAGCATCTGCTTGCAGCACTGAGGTTTGACTTTATTGAAAACAAAACAAAAAAAGAAATTCTTTATTCCAGCTTTGAGTGACTGTGCAGTAGGTGGCTCTCACTAGATAAACTGTTTCAGCTTTACCTTGGTCTGGTAAAGATTTTAAAAGAAATGAAGTCAGTTCCTTAAGAGCTTATTAGACGTTCTAGGCGGTACGCCAGGATGCTCGGAGGAACAGATTGTTCTTACCTGCTTGGCGCTCTTGCGTTGAGAAAGTAGCTGACGTTTCGGTTACGTGTGCGGTGTGTTAGGCTTGTTATCTGTCCATAACCATTCTGTGCTGGGGGCAGGGGCAGGCATCCAAATCAAAGGACTGCAGTTTTAAGGTTGCTTCTGTGAAAACAGCTGGCATTCCCGGGATCTTCTAATGCTGTCTCTCAGTTTGAGTAGCCCCTGTGTTCGGCCAGTCTGTAGGAAGCAGCAGAAGAGGGTGTGAGTCAGCAGAGTCCTTTGCGCCAGTAGATGGCACAGGCAGCAAGCGCTGGGGTGTAAAGCATGCGTAACTGATAAAAACTAGGTGTATTTATTGTAACATACAGGTTTTCAGGTATTTTGCCAAAATTACACCTAAAAATGGTTTGATGAAAGCTTCCTCCGGGGTAGTGTTTAGTGTCTTTGCTTAGTTTTTATCTATAGCAAAGAACACTTTTATTATAAAACTATAACCTGTGTAAAACCCTATTAAATATCTGAGTAAGACTGTGCTTCAAACATGGGTGTGGTAGCTGAAGGGATAACACCCTTCACAAATGCGAATTTATTTACCATAGCAGCTTCTGTTTAGGTGTGTGTTTACTGCAAAAGCAGTTTGTGTTGCAGGTTGTGTTTCTGACAGTCTATTTAGATGTCAGTTTTAAATACTTCTACGAATGTGAAGCTGACAATTTGGTGCTTTGGACGATTGCTTTGCCAGCGTTACCTTGTGAGGCTTTTTCAAGTTTAAGTACTCTAATCTGAAAGACACTTGAGAAAAGTCACAATTAAGAACAAACTTGAATTTGTTCCTTGGAGGAGATGCTGTTGACCTTGGCAGAAGCCTGATTGCTTTCTGTCTGAGGGTGGCTGGTGAGGTGTGGGCTGCTGGTGGCGATGGGGTGTGTGAGGGATGCTTCCACTAGACTAGGTGCTAGTCTACACTAGAACTTAAGAGTTTTTTCCAGCCTGACTTTGTAAAAATTCATAGGAATTAAACTGTTGTTTGCATATATGAATACCTTCAGGTAAAGATCCAGGGATGAAAAAATGGGGACAGCCTGGAGATCTTTAAAAGACATACCGAGGCCTTAACCTGGTGTGAAACAGCTTTAGTACCTCAGACTTGATAAACTGCTTGTCTAAAAGTGAGACATTTTTCACAATAAGCTCAACTCTATACTATGCAGTGTTGCAGCACAGCCACGCTTAGTACGGTAGTGGAAAAATTCTCACCTCACACCCACAGCAGCAGTCACAGTGTATGTGCAGGTGTCTGGAGGACAAAGAGCCTGCTAGGGCTTCAGCAAGACTGAACTGACTGCTGTGGCCTTCGTTAGTTCTTGGCATTGCAGTGAAAGCTCCCAAAAATACAGATGTGCCCAACAGACTTTTATCTGGAGAAATATCAGAGCACTGAAATCAGCCCAGAGTTTCCCTGAGAAAAAATCTGCTTTACTATTTTTAAAATCATTCTCCTGTGTTTGGGATTCATTCTTCCCCAGTGGCTTCAGTGCTGCTGGCAGCAGGGTGGACCGAATCAGATGGTCCCGTTGTTAGCAACCAAGCAGCTGCCAGCTGTAGGTTCTGTAGGTTAATGCTTTTGTTTCTTGGTCTTCTCTGAAGTACTTGGGAAGGCTAGAAAGGAAAGAAAACATGATGATGTTTAACTAAAGACAGCCCCTTCCGTTTTACTTACCACTTCCCTGATTGTTGTGTTTCATTTCGTGTTCTCCTGACATGCCACAAACTTAAAAAAAAAAAAAAAAAAAAAAAAAGTCTCCTAGAACAGAAGAGAACATTTGTAGGGCCAGACAGATAAATGCAGTGCAGTCCAGGAAGCAGCTAGCCGTGGGGCTGAGTGGCCACTCTGGGAAGGCTGAGCTCGAGGTCAGGCTTGGAAGGATTAAAGCTGTCCTAATTTTGAACCATGTGGGGGATGGCTTGGCTGCCAGCTATGGCATAGAGCCCAAATGCTGGTGCTGATTGGAGCTTCGAAACTGCAACCAAAATAATTATAATATGTGTAATTACAGTCACATTGTTTCATTAAAATTATTTCTTCATTATACGTAGATATTTGTGATACTACCTAGGTAATATGAATGGGTGTATTGCCCATCCTGAGAATAATTAAAGTCTCTCCACCTAGTGCTGCACCTCCAAGGGAAATTATTTCTTATAGTTCAACTACTTTGTTTACTTAAGCATGTTTTCTCTCTTTTTGTACTGTAACACCTCTGAGTTCCACATTAACAAATGTGAAAGTGAGTTTATAGTCTTTAAAGTTGTCGTGACCGTGGATGTAGATGCTGTGTGCCTGTTAGAGCAGCGTTCAGGGTCTCCTGAGCTGTGCCACTTTAGGGCTTGTTGATGGCTGAAGCTGTTCTGGGTTAAGCCCGTGTGTGGACACCTGATTCTGGAACGAGGAACTTCCTTCCTACAAACCTGATCCCTTGCTGGAGTGGAACCAAGTGCTTTTACTCTGGAGCGAGAGCGCCGGCGTGTGGGATTCATCAAAAATAAATCCATGGGTAGAGAAACGTACAGTTTCCACTTGATGATCAAAAATCCCTTGGGAGGGAAGTGTGGGGGTTTCTGGTCCTGTGGAATGGCGGTATCAGTGGTAACTGCACTTTTGATGAAAAGTAATTCAGTATTTGGTTTCTTGGTGTTTGGTCGTCGTAGCTGCTTTGTCCTCTCGTGTTCTGAGCCCCTTTCGCTAGTTAATGCTTAGAAAAATAACAGGGGTGTAGCAGCCACCATTGAGGCCAGCCTGCCCTTGCCAGGGTGCCTTATTGCCTAGGGTGAACTTGGAAGCAGTGATGTCTTTGCCTCCTCACATCACAAAAAAAAAACAAAAACCCAAACACCACCCCGGGGGGGGGGGGGGGGGGCAAAGCAGACTTTCACACAAATTAAGCAACAGCGCTTCCGTGGTTTTGAGCTGAGCTGTAACTGCTGGCTTTTCACATAGCTTTACAGTCTGAAAAGAAATGAAAGCATTTCTGCTTATCTGGTACATCTGTGCTGCAGTGTGAGCTGCTTTCCTTGATGTCTGAGTTCTTTCTGCTCTTGTCAGAGTATCAGTGTTACTGCTTCTGACCCTTCACAAACCACTGCTGAATCGGGTGGGTGTCTGGATGGCTGAGGAGCAGGGATGATGTTCTAAAGATGCAGTCTGCTGTTGCCTGAAAAGTGTTTTCTGTGCTAAAGGCTTGCTTGGCCAGGGGTGGCTAGGAAGTAGAAGTGTGCATGGGTTGAGAAGAGCTTGCACCTAGGTCTGCTGGCTGCTGGTGGATTTCTGAGGTCCTGTTTTCACCATAGATTAAGACCCTTGATTTTCAATAGGGAAATGACTGATAGTAACTGGAGGGAAAATGAAGTTCCTGGCTGGATGCCTTGAGTGTAGGAGAAAAAAGTGACCTCCAGATCTCAACAGCTTTTGTGTTTCTTTATAAATATCCTATTTGCAGATACACTGGATATGTGTGTTTATCTTTCTGCAGACTCACGATAGCTGTTGTTTCTTAATGGAGCTAATGGTTTCCCTCTGCAAAACCTTTCTTTTTGCTTTCTCAGCATCATTTTATTTTCTTTCTCTTCTGTGTTTTCATGTACTTTTTTTTTAAAAAAAAAAAACCAACCAAACGAAAACCGCTTGCCAAAAAACTCTAGTGCTCCAAAGGAGAGATGAGTCCTCGCTGCAGAGCTGGCACCTGCAACAGAACACTGACGTTCGGGTGAGTTGGTGCCTGTGCTCTGAGGCTGGGCCCTCAGCCTCGAGCCAGCGTAGGGACACCTTCCAGTTGCCAACTGTGACTCAGAGTAAGCTTCGGAAGTGTGTGGCTGTGCCTGAGCACAACAGGCATCTGAGGGCAAAACCCATCACTAACAGTGTCATCAGCAGGGCTTGAATCTGGGATTTCTGTGCTTAGTTCAGTGCTCGTGTGCCATATTCAGCCCACTTATTTCTATAGTTTGCAGTCAGTTTTTTTATTTCTTTTCAGCTTCTAAATACCTGGTCAGTTTGGTGTCAGGTTGGCTACAGTGCCATGCTGCAGTGGTGAGTGCTGGCAGGGCTGCCTGGGCAGCAGGTGCTTCTCCAAAGGAATTTTGGTTTCTGGAAACAATCTTCCCTTATGCTGAACTTGTGGGTTTTTATTCATCTATTTTTAGGATTATTCCTAAATACAGCGCAAGGCTTAGGAGCCTACTGGACCAGCTGCCAAACAAAGAGCTCTTGAGTAATGGGAGAAGACCTTAAAAATAAGCGCTCTACAGCACTGCCCACGTTACACGACTGCAAAGGGTTGTGCACCCATGGGAAGTGAGGCAGTTGTTCGGCTGTATCCCGGTGAGTAGTAGGGTTATTTGCCCCACACCAAACCACCCTGCTTCCCCATCCATGGCAGCTCTGGCAGTTGCATCCCTCCCGTGCGATGGGCAGAAGTGCAGTGTGGTGCCTCTGGCCCCAGCAGGGAGAGCACCCAGGGGCCAAGGATCTGCTCCTGGGGGGAACAGTGCCACATCCCTTTTACCAGTAAAAGGGAACTGCTTGACTTGCTTGGTTGTAAGAGTTTTCCTGGAATTTGTAGCAATATTTCAAAGGACAGTCCCATCCTGTGACCAGCTTGTCTGCTGGAGCCTGTCACAGCCCATGGCTTTCTTTAAGTATAATAACACGGTGCGGGGCAGGAGGGTACATACCTCCTTTGCTGCCCTATAGGGAGAACCTGGCCCTGTCCCAAGCTGGTGGCTGCTGTAGGAGATCCCACTGGACCAGGAAGCAGCCAAAGAGCTTTTGAGGCAGACGCCACCAGAGTTTTGATGTCCCAGTGGAGACACCTGGGCTGGGTCAGTCGAGGGCCCACGAGCCCAGAGGGAGGAACTTTGGGTGAAGGAACTTGCAGGAACAGCACCATGCTGGCATGGGCAGTGGTGCTGCTGTTGTCTTTGGGCTCATGGTGGTGCTGCTCTGGGTTTTATAGACTATTAACCAACACGAGCAGGCTGGGATGTGGGGCTTTGATAGTTAGCATTAAATCACTTAAAAGCCTCTCATTAAACAAGAAACTCAAACCCACATGAGTTTTAGCTTCTGTTTTACATAGGTCTCCTGGGAACTTTCTCTCTAGCTGCACAAACCTCTGTCTGACCACAAGGAGTTACCAATTTCTTTAAGTATCAACTATGTCATGTAATAGTGGAGTTTGTGCAAGAGAATGGCTCTGAATCACAGGACTGATAAACAGGCTGACAGCAGATGAGAGAAAGTCAGATTAGTCAGCCAAGACAAGAGTTTGGGTGGGTTAAAAACTTTAAAATAGGTATTTTCCCTTGGGACTTCTGGGAGGGCGAGCAGGGAGGCAAAGATGCCCATGGGGGCCTCAGAGCAGACTGCTGGTGGCTGCATGTTGCGGTTGGTAGAAGCCACAACCTTCAGTTAGCTGGAGCCCTACCAAGATAGTCCCTTCTTCACATCACCGTTGAGCCCACTGGGGAAATGGGTAGGCAGATGACTTAAGAGATTTGTTAATTTTCACAAGACTTTATGGCAACTGGTTACATCACTTATGTTCATCCTACCCTTGTTTCTTGTTCTGGTTTTTCTCTTTTTTTTTTTTTTTTTTTCTTTTCTTTTCCCCCTGAATTCTAGGTTTAGGTGGAAAAAAAGTGGGGGTGGAAGGAAAATCGAGCAAACTGGCATCAAAAATTATAATCTTGACAACTGTAGCTCAGCCACTTTCTGACCACAGAGGTACCTACACCTCCAAGAGGCTTCATTTTCCCCCTCGCTTTAGCTTTATGTTGGCACCTGTCTGTAAGCCCAGACAGAGCGCTGCCTCTGACTGGACTGGACTAAGAACCCTTTTTTGAGGTCTAACTCATGCTGAAATGGGCTCAGGGAACATCTGGGTGTGTTGCTGGACTCACTTTCTTAGTTGCTCAGTCATCACCCGCGCATGGACAGGGTGGAGATCCCTTAAAATGGAGTGCTAACTGGCACCAAAAAAACCCACCGAAATCCTGCCAGCAGCCGGTGGTGTTTATGGAGTGAATCCCGTGTTGGTTTGACGTAAGGTACAGAAATAGAGATGGAAGCAGGAACAAGTACCTGGGTGTTCCCCTTTGAGGAGACGGCACTAACCACCAAAAGTCATGTTCGTGTCTGTTCCCCTAACTGGGACCAGCCTGCTGGGCTGCGAGCTTTAGTTTTTTCCTCCCACTGCTTTGATGGAGGAGCATCCTGATACAGACTAGCCAAGGGTGTTTTCCTAGCAAGGGGAAACAGGGATTCAAATCCCTGCTTAAATTAACGAGGAATTTTAACCATGTTCCTTCTGTCTTAGGCAAGAGCTGTACTTACAGGGAGGGGCACCGACAGCCTTACCCCTTCCCCATGTTTTAGGACCAGGGTACACTCCTCCCAGAGAGATCCAGGTGATGCTGAATTGTTAGAAACCCCAGTCCTACGTTTTTGTACTGGCTGGGGTTGATTTGTATCTGGGTCAATTGCTGTGGTGGTTTTTTTCTTTAGTTATTGAGGTGTGAGGAGCAGCGTTCAGCAGTGCCGTGCGTGGTGCTCTGTGCCTTCATGGCCGGTGAGCTGGTTTTGTGACGCTAGGAGTGATACTAATTTTTGGCCTCTTAACAGCAAAGTGAAAAGGGAAGTAAACAGTGAAGTAAAAATTATCACAAAGTTTACTGTTGGTGCAGCCTTAACTGGAGCAGGAAAATGTAACAGCGGCTACAGAGAAATGGGGAGTTTTCTCAGGACATTGAGCAATGAGATGACAAAATAGCAAATAAAATCTAGTGCTCTTTATTTTATGTTATTTATAATTTTGAAAAGGCATCAATATAAAATCAAAGATGTGTAAAGGCGGGGAAAATCTCTGCTTAAGTAAGAGGAGCTGTAAATCGGCCCTTTTCACGCAGAAAGGAGATCTTTTGAGTTACATGGATAGCTCACGGGCAGTGGCTGGTGATGGCAGAGGGGGCGAAGAGGACATAGGAAATGTTGGAGGACCCGTGCCATGGCCATCAGCCCATGGCCCTGCACCCACCTCCAGCTGGCAGGCGCGGGGCAGGGGGTGCCTGGGGGTCCTGAGCACGGGCGAGACCTCGTGCAGGGGAGGTGAAAAGGGAACCGGTTGCTTGTGGTGCAAGAGGAAGGGACACCAAAAGATGTTATCAGGTGGCCGGCTCAAAGTGACAGCAATATGTTTCCAAGCAATGCACATATAATTAAAATAGGGAATCCATTGCCACCGGACTTAAGGGGTCCATGGGTTCAGGTGTGTGTTGGTCAAGCAGGCTGGAAAAGTTTTTGGTGGCTCTGAAGAGTGATGCTTCCAGTGCAGCTGCCCCACAACCAGCAGTTGAGGACAGCGGTGCCCGGGCAGGATTGCTGCCCACAGCCCAGCATTTCGATGCTCTTCCCAAGCCCACCATCACCAGCAAGTGAGTCACTTCGGTGGTCTCTGACCTGGCTCCGCAGAACCATCTTGCGATGGTGTAAAGAGGAGAACGGGAAGAGGGGCAGGCGCGCGCTCTCCTGCAGCTGTAGCAGCCTTCACTTGCAAGTACGGTTTTAAGTCTCAACATGCAAAAAACCCAGAAAGAACACCACCACCACCCCACCACCCCCTGTCACGTCTCTTCTCGTGATGACAGTGACACAGAGGAAGCTGTGAAAAGCGGCACCCGAGGTGTGATGAAATCGTCTGCAGCTGTTGTGGGTTCAGCAGCGCACGGCGGCTGCGTGGGAGTCAATGGAAAGAGAGGGCTGCGATGCACGGCGTTCGGAAACAGGCTGAGAGCTCTGCTTCCACCCAGAGCTGTGTCATCCTCATTTGCCTTGTTTCAGGTATTGAATAAAGCTTTCCAAAAACACTTGATGCTGCTTCTGAACAGCTTAAGGTCCTCAGAATGCCCTGAGACCTTCCCTGGGTCTGTGCTGTTGCCACAATACTTTTTCTTTTGGCCTAACACAAATTAAACATAACTCTGTGTGAGTCAGAAAGCCACTTGTCACTTCAGCACAAAGTCCGCCTGGCGAGGCTGTTGGCAGAGACCTCAGTGCTCTGCCTCTCAGCATTAAAACCCTCTCGGGGAGAGGTGCTGCTTGAGCAGCCAGAGGACATGCTTCATGCAGAATAAAGGGGGTGTTTGGGGTTTGGGGGTTTTTTGCTCTTGGTTACATTCTCATCCAGGCTCCCAGTCCAGTGCTGCAGACCAGTTTTATTACTCAGAAGGCTTTCTGGAGCAAAGATTTCTGTGGGAATATCGGCTTTTGGCTCATGGAGAACTGCAGGCAGAGCTGAGAAAGTCCAGGTAAAGAATCAGCTCTTGCCTAGCACACAGCCCGAAGCTGGGCAGGACAGCGATCAAACAGCATTGCTGCCTGCTGCTGCGGTGGCTGGCTGTCTTCTCCGAACCTCCCGTGTGCCATGTGCTGTCCCCACCTGAGGCTTGCTTGGGTGGCAGAAATGCAGGAGAGCATCTCTTTGGTGCGTGATTGCTCTGGGGCTCTAGCAGGGGCTGGTGTTATGGATCCCAAGCCATCAACAGGGCTTGAAAACACACCTCCTGTTCATCTAAGGAATGTCTTGATTCTCCAGATGTCCGTGGCAATGTCAGCCAAGAGCTTGTGAGACCTCTGCGCTGGAGAGTGTCACCCAAACAAATCCCACCTGCAACAGAGGTGCGGTGGCAGGGGGAGGGCAGGCAGGTCCCCCCCGAATTGGGCTCGTGTCACCTACCACGACTGTTACGCCTGCCTTCCTGTAAAAAGAGACTGTTAGTACTAATGTGAATAAACTGCATCGCTATGGCAGCAGGGGAAACGGCTCGGGTTGCACCCATAGGATTTTCTAGGTGGGAAAACTTAAGTTTATGAAGTTTGTCTCATTGAACAATTTTTGAACTTCTGACACTGCTTTGTGTAACATCTTCTCCCCTTGGAAGATAAAAGTAGCTTGGAGGGGTTGAATGGGGCCATCCTGCTCCCCTCCCACATGGCTGGGTATGGAGGACAGTGGCCAGAAGGGACGGTGATGGGCTTGGGACGGTGCTGGCCTTCAGCTGTAGGAATTCACGGTGTCTTGGCGAATCTCCCCTGGGGCAGGTGAGCAGCTGCAGTTCGCAGCAGTGTGTTTTGGCCCTTTGCAAGCTGGCATTTTGCGTTTCTCCCCGGTGCAAGGAGGAGGTTAACATAATTTTGAAAAGGCATCAAAAAAGTTCTACAGGTGCTCGAGAGGCATCAGCAACCCAAGTGCTGCCACGCATGTTGGGCTTGATGATCTTAAAGGTCTTTTCCAACCCCAATGACTCTGTGATTCTGTGAGTCTCTGTAAGCGTGACTTGGTGATGCAGGCAGTTACAGAGGGCAGAGGGGCCAAGAAGGGCATTTAATATTTTTTTTTTTAAAAAGGCTATTTTTATCATATACAACAAGAAATAAAAAAACAAATATTTTTTCATTGCTGTGAACAAAGTACAATGTGCTTTGTGTTTTCCATGAATTAGCAGCGCTTATTCAGCCAACACACTCTGGGAGAGACACACTGGCTCAGACTCCTGCAAGGGGTGAAGTGGTGGAGTTTTGTTTTATTATATAGAAGGGGTTTTAAGAAGAAAAAAAGTCTTTTCTGTGTTCCAACACTCTCTGGGATTCACATCATTTTTCTACAAAATATATATTTTTATATAAATTAAATCTATAAAACAACATTTGCATTAAATAAAACCTTATACCGTCACAGTATTTTTACATTTCAAAATGTAACATTTCAAATGTTCACAGAAAAATAAATTTTACAAGAAGGTGCAAATGAAGTACCAGTCAAGCCCAAAGCTTTCTGTTGTCTGATTTTAGAGAAAATATTATTAAAAATACATCCACATTTGAGCCTTTCTTAAAAGTCTTTCAGAGTCTGTTGGGTGGCACCTTTGGCTGTGCTTATGGTGAGTTCCCATTACAGTAAACTTCAGAAAGGTTTGGTTCCTGGGGCTGTGTTTTAATTATGCTGCTGTTAATCAAGAGTAGGTGTGATGGCACAGGGTCAGTTATTAGTGAAAGAGCAATAATTTGCCCCATCTCTGTTGAAACAAGGACCTGAAAGCCTTGGTGGATGTCTAGCCTGAGTAAACACCCTCGAAGCACAGCCCTGTGGTTAAAGCTTGTCCGAGGCAGCGATACAGCCTGAAACCATGTGGCTTTTGAGCTAGAAATGGGAACGGATGGCGGAAAAATAGTGTCTGGATGTTTCAGTGGCTTTGTGCTTTGGGGGTATGTCATTTACTACACCCCAGAATGGAGGCTTGGGGAGTTATTGAAGCGGCAGGTCCTTTGGGGCCACCTCATGCTCCTCGCTCTGTGGTCAGCATGGCTTGAGGCAAGCTCTGGGCGCGCTCCATAGATCCTCTGCTGGATTGTCTGTTGCTTCAGAAATGTATAATACCGTGTCACCTACTAATTTTTAGGATCAAATTCTTTCTGCAAGACTCCAAAATCTTTGCCACCTCTTGCTGCAGCTGGGGTGCATGACCAGGATGCGGCCACGTAATGTCCCCACCGGTGACAATGGGGCATGGCATCACCTCTCGCCTCGGGTCCATGTCCTCCTCCTATACCAAAGCTACCTCCTCCTGGCTGCCCTGCTTAGGTACAGCGCCTGTGGGAATTACACGGTGTTACTTATATGCAGAGAAAATTTGCAACCAAAGTTTTAATGTATTTTCGGTCAGGTTTTGTTTTGGGAGGTTTTTTTGTTTATTTTTGTCCAGCCTTCACTGAAATCAGCAGAAGCTCATCTGAGTCATTGCTCTCAGTGTCCTGGGGAAAAAAAAAATTGGGCCAAACCCCCAAATATAGTGAACACTTGAAGTCCTGGCAACTGTTGGAGGAAGGCCGGTGCTAGTAGTCCATGGCATCCTCCCTGAGCTCATCTCTGGAGTGCTTCCTCACGTAACTAAGGTTGTGGAGCTGAATGCTGTCTTGCAGATCCTGCCTGGAAAGGCGTCTCCTGAACTCATCTGTAGTAAAGTAGTAGATGACTGGGTCCACGCAGGAGTTCAGGCTGGCAAGGCACAAAGCTACAACATGAAACACTGAGATCACCTTCTGGACGCACCCATTTTTAATCTTTTTGGTTTTGACAAAGAAATCCAGTGGAAAGCTGATATGGTAAGGTGCAAAGCAAATCAGAAATACCAGAGCGCAGGTAAGAATCATCTTTAAGGCCTTTTTTTTCTCTCCAAGGTCATGTGAAGCAGAATTTTTTTCTTTTAGTGATAAGATAGTCTTCCACGAGCAGTATAGAATGATGAGTAAGGGTGTTACGAACCCCACCAATTCACCGATCGTCATCATCACGATGGAGATGGGAAGGTCAACTTCCTTTACGGGGAGATCCACAAAACACGTGTTTTTAGCGTCCTGGTGAAGTCTGAGAAGGGGGAAAGGCAAACAGCCAACACAGACCACGACCCATCCAAGGATGCTGATATACACATCACAGATGCGCTTGCAGTCGCTGAATTTGAATGGGTGCATAAGAAACAAATACCGTCTTACGCTGATGCAAACCAAGAAGTAGATGCTTGCGTACATATTGACGTACTTCAGGTAGAAGCAAAACATGCAGAGACCTCCTCCAAATTCCCACGTCCCGGTCAAGTAGTAGAAAATCCTCAGGGGCAAGGACAAAACCTGGGATAAATCAGCAATGGCTAAATTGATCATAAATATTACGGCCCTTTTAGTCTCTTTCATGTACCCATAAAACACCCATAAAGCTAATGTGTTTCCTATTAGTCCAGGGATCAGGATGAAGGTGTACGTAATCGCGTAGTAGGGCTTGAGGTCTGTTTCAGTGCAGGTCGAACTGTTCATCATGGTTGTGCTCCAGATCCGTGCTCAGCTCCGGCATGATAACATGTTCCTCACTCGCGTCCTGCAGCCGGGTTGTCCTCGGGTTGTCGGTGCTTAAATAAAAAGGTTCAGCCCTGGCGCCTGTGTGTGAGGCTTCGTTTACCAGACCATCGTGTCCACTCTGGGGAGGAGCTTCGTTATGGGGTGAGTTAATTAAAGTCCTGCTCATGTGCTTTGCTCATGCTTTTTGCCAGAAGTTACCAGACCTTACTGTAGTCGATTGCAGGATTGACAGGGAGGGGATCCACACCGAGAAATGCATCATCGTGTGCTGAAGCAGTCAACAGTTCGTCACCAGGGCTGCAGCTCTGTCACCTTTTGGGAGGCATTTCAGCCACTTCTCCTGACACAGGAGCTTAACAGCCAGCGTGGCCCCACAGCTGAAAGACAGAAAGGTGCCGTTATAACACTGCAGGGAGACGCAGGTCTTACAAAGCAAAAGGTACGGGGAAGCTTGCAAGAGCGGTAGGAGCGTCTCTGTAGCAGAACCTATTGCTAGTGGCAGCTGTGGTGAGCAGCCCAGTGAAGGGAGATGCGAAACCACTGAGGAATAAGAAGAAAAAGTGTTTAATTGCTGCTACAAACCCACCTCCAGTGCTGTACTGCCAAGCAGAAGTCACCCCCGATCACAGGGTGTATTTAAGATGCTGCCAGGTTTCTGCGGCTGCGTCTTTCCCAGCTCCAGCTTCTCCATACGATCTCCCTTTGCCTCCGGCTGCGTTGGCCTCCCTGTGCCCGAGCACGTGGCCGGCACAGAGATGCTCTGGCAAGTGCCGTGCCTGCATCCCTCCTCGCTGCCCTGCCACGGGCAGGGGGATACTCTCGCCTCACACAGCACTCGGGAGTTTAACGCTCTCCTGGTCTTCCCAGGAAAGCCCTTCAGAAACTTCCTACCCGCACCACGGCTATAGACAGCCGAGAAGATGACAGAACGATACCTGCGCCTCATGTAACTAAGCCAGACACATGTGCCAGAGAAATGACCATTTTCCCCGGTGCGGTCGCTGCTGCTGCAGCATGGAGTGGAAGTCCCAAGTTGGTGGCTTTCACTGAACCAGGGTCAACTTTTTCATATCTCTTTCATAAGTAGAAGATAAAACTTCTTTGCGTGCAAGCAGGGACGACTGTCCCGCTTATTAAACACTTTTTGCTGCAGAGCTACCTGCATTATATTAAATTCATCTTTCTCACAACTGCTGTTTCTAAGCCTTTCCTCTACCTGTCTGGCACATGTGACTGTTGTGGCTGTTGGAAATACCAGATACCGTCACAAAGGTGGCTGTAGGTGGACTTCATTTTAAAATTGTTTGCATGGGAAGCAGCTGATATTATCTGAAACCGTCAGACAGAAAAAAAAAAAACCCCAGATCTGATAAATATAGAGGAAATTCAGATCTCTGTCCAAACTCTCTTAGGTTTGCCTTTTGCTTCAGCACGATGAATTAACTTGCAGGTCTAAGTGGGAGAAGTTTTTAGGTACCAACCAGGATTTCAAAGGCACATGTGTAAAGGCAAAATTATCCCCTGCTGCAGTCGTGACGTTTTTTCCTGTGCTTTGAGGTATAGGTGTTAAAATGTGAACATTTGTTAATGAAGCCAATGTTCAACCCTTGCCAGTGTGGTTGCACCGAAACTATGAAGTAGCTTTGGGTGAAAGCAGAAAATCTCCAAAATGAAACGGTTCACAGGGGCAGCTTTTCCGTGTCTGTTTGGGCAGTTTCTCTTGCGTACCACTGAGTAACGAGTCCAATGAGACCGAGATGTCTTCCTTTCTTCCAGGGAGCCAGCGTCTGACATAACCAGTAGAGCAAAATGGCTCATGAAATAATCCCATTAAACTTCAGAAGCAGCGATTAATAAGCCGTAGAGTGAATTAGCCTTCTGTTCAAAGACTTCCCAATTCTTTTATTAATTCTCCGCCCAACTTCCTATGCACAAACCTGCACAACTAATATTAAAAATGTGAGTAATCTCTTAATCATGAAGGAAAACTAATTGGTGCTCACCTATTCATTAGGTTTTATCTGTCACTGGTGGGTAACTTGGGCCGAGGGCTTTGGTTTCCATTTGCTGGAGCTGGACTGGCACCAGTAACTGGGAAGGAGTTGTGGATGTGGCTGGTTTTTGGCAGTACCTGTCATGCCCTGGGGTTCCCTGGGGCTTCAGAGCTCACTCTCAGCAGCTGGTTAACCCCTCTGGGGCTTCCTGACAGCGGCGCCTGCTTCGTGTAGGTTCCTCCCTTCTCCTCTGTACTGGGATCGAGCCAAAGCAGTTGGCCAAAACCAGTGCATCCTCCCCGAGTAGTCAGAAATTGCCTTGCTGGGTTTGAAAAAATGCTGGATATAGGTACAGGCGGAGCAGGCTGGCTGGGAGCTGCTCAGTGGGGACTTGTAGAGGAACTGTATATAATCAGTGTTAATTAACCCTCTACAGTTCCTCTACAGGGACTGGTACTTATGGAGGATGGGAGGGATGCCCTCCTTCAGCTTGGTTTTCCATGGTGATGCTGAGGCCCTGTGAGGACATGCCCATCTTTACTGTCATGGCAAACTCCTCAGCATGATGTGCCTGGGCTTCCCATCCAGGTCCTGGTCCTGCCAGCATGTCTGAGGCAGACAACCAAGTTGTAGGTCCCTGGGCTGTGCACCGGCAGTGAGAGGAGGGTGCCAAGGACTGGGTGCCTCCCCTCACTCCCGAGAGCCCCTCTGTGCCTCTTGGCATCCCTGATACCAGCACTGTCCCCCACGATGGGGGCGGCCGGCCCGGCAGAGCAAGGGTGGATCACAGGGAGCTGCACAGCTTTGCCTTGAGTTGATTTTCACATTTTTTTCACCCAGAATATCTCAGCTTCTCGCCTAAGGTTTGCTCTGAAGTGGCAGCAGCGAGGAGCTCGGGTGATGTTGCGGTGCCCTCGCTCGCTGCCCGTGCAGGGGTCCCGCTCCTGCGGATGCCCCCGTGCCCAGCTGGCACCGCTCCTGCAAACCGAACGCTGCTCGGGCAGGGCTGCGCCTGGCTGGGGAGCATCTGCAGGGACACTTGCAAGCAAAAGTCCTAAACCTGCATTACGCACCTCTTCCTTCCACTGATTTTTAGAATTTTTTATTTTTTCTTTTTAAACAAGATTGTCTTTTATTTCATCTCTTGCCCAGGGGCTCCTATCACCCAGTCAGGGAGGCTGAATCTTGCTCCTTTTCCTCGGGCTGCATTCCCAGACGGCTAAATCCACCGTATCTCCGTATCTCCGTCGCTGGGCCATGAGACACACAAAGGGAAGGACAAGGTACAGTCCCAGCCCATCTGTTCACAGCCCAGCGCACACACACACTCGCATTTTTCCTGCTGTCCTCCCAGTGCCTGCATCTCCTCATCCCCGCTGCACCGCAGCTTCCCCGCCACACCACCCTCTGCTCCCTCCAGCCTGGCCTCAGGGCAGGGATGCGCTTGCAGCACCTTCTGCCTCTCCCTGGGGCCACAAAGCTGCAGCACCAGGGGTCTGAGACAGCCCAGCTAAAGCCGGGGAGCAGCAAGGGCGCTTGCCCAGGGCACCCAGAAACACCCCTGCCAGAGCAGCTGCCCTCGGAGAGGGGGTAACAACACAGCAACGTGAGAAACCGTGCTTTGGAAATCCCGAGCAGCAACATTGCAAAGTTCAGCCAAACAGGCTGGGTAAAAACCAGCAGCACGTTAAAAAAAGCTCCAGAAAGAGGAAATTTTGCTGCATGCGCTGCGCTCGCTTCCCCTCGGTGCGGGGGGCTGCCTGTGGCAGTAGGTGTGAGACTCTCCCCAGGCACCGCTTCCTTCTGCCCCTGGGTGGTTTTTCCCCCCCTTATTTTGCTGAGCAGACACCACGATCAGCCACGTCAGGGCACTGGGTGAACACTTCTCATGTGTACGTGGTGAGTCAGAAGCCCCAGGTGAGTTTTGTTAGGCAGCCTTTACAACCAGGGCTCGTTAACGCTTGTTAAAGCAGGGCACGTATGGTGTAAAGTATTTGCTATATGGGGCAGGGCAGGCATGTGTCTGTATGTTCCGTATGAACAAGTGCAGAAGCTGGGGAATGTGGGAACAGTCACTAACGGCTACAACACCCGTGACACAGCAGGACCATGCCCACATCAGAGCCCATCACCCCTCCAGGAGCAATCAGGCTCCTCACCTGAGGGTGGTTATAACTGCCCAGGTCAACACAAGCTCTCATTAGCAAATCCGGTGGGTTTTACACCAGGAAGCAAAGCCACAGCAGCTCTTAAAACCCAGCTCAGTGAAGGAGAGGCTCTTAAAGCAGCTTGGGGGAACATAGCCTATGTTTATGGGTGCTGCCCCTGCTGCAGCATCGTGCCTGGTCCCCTCCTGATGGTCCTGGAGGAACCTGGGATGCTGACCAGCACCTCCTACTCCTCCCAGAACCAGGTAAGAGATCAGCCTGGTTGGATCCTGCCACCAAGCACCATTCTTGCAAGGACCACTGCTGGCCTGGGTGACCCAGGCACCCTGTGTTTGGTGTGGGGCTGGTTTTTATGCTGTAAAACATGTAAAGTCTGTGGCAGTGATGGCCTGGGCAGGGCAGCAGCTGGTGCTGTGCCTGGCAGCCTGGTGTTATCTACTGACTTACCCTTCTGGGGGGAGGCTTGGGAGTGTTGCTGGCTGGGACCTCGCTTCTGTTTTTCCTCTTTCTCCTCCACGGCCTAAAGAAAAAGGAAGATGTGCACAGGAGTCATTTAAAATATAAACTGAGTGTCCTGCTGAGGCTGTGCAGGCAGAGGTGGTGCAGTGGTGGCTCTGTTCCTTCCCGTGTGGTTGCCCAGGGATGTGGGAGCTGGCCCAGGGACCAGAGCAGGGCAGCGGTGTCCACTGCCAGGCTTCTCCCTGCTCCTTTTCTCAGTCACCTGAAGTGCTGCTGTCCTGTTTCAACAGATATACTTACTAGTAGTAATAATTAATAGGTATTAACTGAAAATAGAAATGATAGAAATATAAACCGATGATTGCATGGGATTGCTTTTTAGTCCTTTTAAAAACTGTCAGGGGAGGATAAAGGCTTTTCTCCCTTCAAGCAGTTCTCTGGTAGGTATTTGGGGTTTATATCCTCTTCCACAGGGGCGATGTTGCCTCTTGCTCTGCTAACTGTGGAGAGTTGTTTTTTTCTGTTTCCTCTTTGGTAGCATCTACCCACAGAGGCCACAGTGCTTTTGTTAGGCATCCTTGGGGCCTCCTGTGTTTTGCTGTGCTTGTCCTGACACAGCAGAAACCCTGAGCTGCTGTGTGCCCTGCCTGCCTTGCCCCAGCCCGGGGGTCCCATCGGCAGCACCTCCCAGCCCGGGTACCAGCCGCCTCCAGAGCATCCCTCCCTCCCCTCACCCAGCGTCTGTTCGGCGCCACGCACCAGCCATACTCTTGAGTTGCTGGAATATATTTGCTAACGCTGTTTGCAAAGCGATACGGATGAGAGCAGCTTTTTCATTTTGACTCAGTTGCAGAGCAAGCGCCTGTTCATCCCGTCTGATTTCCATGGTTACCTGAAACTTGAGTCACTAAAGGTGCTGAATGTTTGTTCCAGTGGAAAAAGCAGTGGAACAGCCAATATTTTATAGATTTGGACCATGGGGCAGTGGCACAACAGAATGAAAAGGTTTCTTTCTATTTGTTCCTTCATTAATTTCTCATTATTAAGGTAACTGAGTGTTTCCGCAGCATGCTGACCCTCTGCCTTGCCCATGCTCCCTTCCTTTCTACCCATGTCCATGCTGGGAGGAGCAGCAGAGCTGCCAGCACCTGCTGGAGGGAGACTTTTCCCCTCTGGCACTGAAATTTTGGGAAGGGGCTGTGGGGCTGGAGCCCTGGCAGCAGCTCCCTGGGCTGGGGGACTGGCTGTGTGCTGGCAGGTGGTGAGTCAGGCAGGCAGCTGGGGACAGCAGGGGGATTTTGCCTGGGTAAATGCCAAAAATAGGCAGGAAAAAATAAACACTCCACATTATTTCTGTGTGAAATATATTGCTTTTGCCTCTTAATCCTTTGCAAAAGCGCTTGTTGTCCCCTGTTAATATTTATCCTGGTTTAAAAGGGAAAATAAACCCATAGCAGCAGTGTGGTGTATTAGCCTAATCCCCCGTCCCTCTTCTCCCCTCCCGGCACACCCTGATGGTGGATGTGCGTGACAATGAGCACCAAAGCTGCGAGTTTTCCACCCAAACTGTCAGTGCCGGGTGCCCGCGCTCGGCGGGCTGCAGGCAGCGGTGGCGGCGCAGATAAACATGCCTCCTCCCTCCCCGGTTCTGGCAACAAAGTGGAAAATTGCCAGTGGAAAGTCAGCGTGCTGCCTCCTGTGAGGAACAGAGGGCTGAAGAAAACCCGTGGGACAAAAGCAGTGAGATGAACCCAAGCGAGACCCGGAGCGATGGGCACATCGGGCTGGTTCTCTCCGGGCTCACGGAGACGGGGCTGTGTGGCCTCCAAGTCCCTTCACAAGCAGCTTGTGGGCTTTGCAAAGGTTCAGAATGGCTGCAGTTGGGTTTATTCTTAAATGCAACTTCTTGACGCTTGCATAACCGTCATGGAAAATAGGGTTTGAAACTTGATGGCTGGCTGGTTTGGGTTAAGCTGTACCCCTCCCCTCCCTTGGAGACACAGGGCATCTCATGGGCTCGCTCATCTCCATCAGGAGCTCGCTCTTCTGATCAATGGGGCTGTTAGCTCCTCGCCCTGGGCTTAGCCTGTGGCCCCTCGCTTCTACTCATTTACTTTTGGAGGTTCCCAGGGCTCGGTGGTTACCCGGTGCCCCCCTGCCCCTCGGCAGGGTGCCCGCCGCGCTCCTAGCGTGAGCAAGAAGAGGCACCAAGTCTGTGTTGCAATAATCGAGGAGGGGGGGGAAAGTAAAATTTAAACCCATTAGCCTGAACCAAAGACAACTGGGGATAAAAAGAGTATCAGTCCTACCTCTGCCGCCTCGGTGAGCTGCGCCGGTGTGACCCCGGGGCCCCGGCCCGTGGGTGCTGCTGGCGGGTCCCCACCCCTCGACATGCAAAGCAAAAGCGCAAGTGCCGGGAGCAGCCCCGGTGTGGGAGGGAGCGGGGCCCCCCCCGGCTGGCAGCGCCGGCTCTGCTGCTCCTCCTGCGCCCGGGCTGGACCTCACCCTTTTTCTTTCGTTTTTGGGGATTTTTTTGGTGGTTATATATGTGTATGTTGGTTTTGGGGTGTTTTGGAAACTGCCGCCGCGGCTCGGCAGTTGCAGTTCACTGTGAGGCTGCCGGCACCCCAGCAGCCTCCCCCGCTGCCGGGGGGGGGGCTGGGGGGCTGGACCCCCAGCATCACCTGGCTGGAGCAGCGGGGGCTGCCATGGGCGAGCGGCTGCTGGCAGAGCCCACTTCTGCAGAGAAGATGGAGCTAACCAGGCTGATGAAGCAAGATGCTTCATCCATGATTTTCCTCGCCCTTCCAGAGCTTGCTGGGAGAGGTTCCTTCGCTCCCATCTGGATGCTGTTACCCTGTGCCACAGGCCCCTGCACCCAGCGCCACGGGGGGGGCTTCAGAAGCTGGTCACGGTCCCGTTTGGGCTTCCCAAAAGCAGGGCGTTCTCCACGGGTATTATTTCCTTACTGAGTGGGTTTCCCAGCTCACACGGAGCAAAGCAGGGTCACGGCTGAGGGCTCGTCTCTTCCAGGTGAACGTTTGGGCCCCAGGCAGTGTCACCCACCGCCACGCTGCGGGCCAGGGTGGCCCCGCTGGGTGCTGGCATCGGCAGAGGGCGGTGCTGGCCGCAGCCGGGTGTCGTGGTGTTGAACAGCAGCACTTCTGTCCTTACCCATCTGGGGACTCTAGCTCAAGAAGTATTAAAAAAAAAATATGTATTTTTTTTTTAAGATCAAGAAGGAGTGAGGATTCTTGATTCATTGGCTATTTTGAAAAAGTGATTATTTTTTTAAAACCGTTTTTGTAGCAATTCAACCTAAAATTATTTGCAACTTTTAATTTGAATTTATTCATTTTTCTTGCATGTCTGCTTGGGAGAACAGGACTTATTTTGTGGTTTGTGGAGGGGGTTGCAGCTGTGCAGGTGGGTCATATAGGTGCCCAGGGGCTCGGCAGCGTGGTCTGCTGCGGTGTCCCCACCACAGCATCAGTACTCGCAGCAGGTACCAGGGACTGTGGCTCCTACTCCTTTAAAGCAGCATTGATTTCCTTGTACAATCATGCCAGCTTACAGCAGGGTTTTGCAGCTCTCTACATCTTTTTATTGTGGTTTATAGGAAATTAATCCCTTGGGCACATCATGGGCTTTTATAGCCTCGCACTACGCTGGGTTTGTCACCCCTGCGGTGGCACAGCTCCGCGCTGGGGCTTTGCAGATTGCACTCCCCAAAACACGCGGACACTTGCCATTTCAGCAGCTAATACTCCTACTAGTTAAAGCTTCTAGCCTTTTTTTGAAGCCTGCTGATTACTTAATGTGCTTTAATTAATGTTGTGTGGGAGCCAGAGCTTTCAGCACTGTGGGATCTTCGCTGCAGAGTTGTCCCCATGGGTGCAGGGATGGATTAATCTGCTGATGCTTTTGGACTAAAGCAGCGGAGGTTTGGGATTTATTGCTTAAACAGGGCTTGTTGCTGTTGCAGTCTCCTGGGAGGTGTGCTGAACCCTCGGTGGAGGATGCTGGCCTGGTTCACGTTAGTCCTGGGGCATTTCCATAATTGCAGTGGGATCTGGGATGCTAAACTTTCCCCGTGCTTGCCAGCAGCTGCCTCTGCCGTGCACTGTTACACTTTACAAAGTGTTTTCACCATAATGATTTAAAGAAAAAACTGTTTTGCACCCCCTCACCCCAAAATAGTGTGATGCAAAACCTGGCAGTCCCCAGGCTCTGCCCCTGCCCTGCCAGCCTTTCTCTGCGTGACACTGACACACCCCTCCATGGGGACCGTGGGTTGAGGGGGACAGTTTGGACACACTTCAGTAGACAATAAAATTGAGGCCAGTCCTAAGAATAACGGCAGCACCAAACCCCCATGGCTGAACAGCACCTGGGCCCTGGAGATGACCTCCTTTTCTTTTCCTAATCAAACACGTGATGGATGCTCAGTTTTGCACTTTCATTTCCACAGAAGCCAGCCTATTTATGAGAAAGCCTGGCTTGCGCTTGGGGCAGCGAGTGTATTTACTGTACAGACAGACTTTTTTGTTTTAAAAACACCTTTCAGAGCATAACCATATCCTGTTTTGCTGGTGCCATGCTCTGCGCACAGCCGGCACGCATTACCGCCAGCATCCATCCTGCTTCCCATCCCTCCCAGAGCCGTCGCGTGTGGCAGCACTGGCTCAGCCCCTTCTCGGGGTGCGTGGGTGGGAACCCAAGGGTGCCTTCCCCAGCTCGCCTTTACCGGCAGCCGAGTGCCGGGCTCAGGGTTGTGCCGTCCCCTGGCACGGGGTGCGTGGTGGCAGCGCTGACCCTCCCCAAACCTGCCTCGGTTGAAGCCACCAAAAATCAGGAGAATTTGGAGCTGGGCACCAAATCACAAAGCAATTATTCTACAGTGGAAGACAAAATTTTATTTAATACTTAATTTTTCTGTTATTACTTATATTTTATCTTGCACTTTACACTTTTATAAAGATCAGAAATTTTCAGTTCATCTAAGCTCATGCTTCATGACCTTGTCGGAGATCCTCAGGCAAAACTAGCTAAGGTCTTTCCGTCTGCAATAACAATCTTTAATAGAAATAATTCCTGAGAATACATTGCATGTCTGTCTTCTCTCCACGTGGCTGGTGATATTTTGCTCGCTGGTGACCCAGGAGGAGCCCGGGGAAGGGCACGCACTGGGCAGGAACGTGTTTGCAAAGGGGGAGCCTGTGGGTCCCAGCATCAGCAGGGCTTGCGCAGAGCCAGGGATGCAGCCGTGCTGCTGTCACTGTGCTGGGGGCCAAGATGCTCTGGATTTTCCTTCACAGCCTCGGTGCCTGCCCTGTCCACCTATAGCAGGGAAATTTTCTTTAAAAAAGAAACCAAACCAAACCAAAAATCCCCTGTCAAGGGGAGCAGCACTGAATGATCAGTGTGGCAATTCCTGCTGGAAAGGACTTGCTGACTGCTGCAAGGTTGAGGCTTTGGCTGTTTCTCAGAGGAGAGCTAACCCTTAGAGTGCTGAGCATGGCCGGGGCATTGATGCAGGGTTCCCAAAACCCTTTCCCTTGTGCTGTGAACAGGACCCTGCAGCACAGGAGGGGCTGAGAACAGCCCTGGGGGTGTGAAGTGGTGCTGTCCCGCTGAACACCCGTGACTTGGGCTTTGCAGGGTGTTGCTGGCTGAGCCTGTGAATCAAAAAATCCGACTTGGGTCTGATGAAATCATGACTGTCTGGAAAACTGCTCCCTGGCTTGGCTTGGTTTAAAGCAGCAAAATTTGCTTTCTGTGCATTTAGGTTGCACTCGAGTTGGAGATGCTGGTGTGTCTGTGCCTGTGGCAGGCACAGCACTTTCCCTCCTCTGCCGCACGAGGTGGGTGGATGGAGAAGCAGCTCGCTGCCAGCTGTGGTGGCTGTTAGCGCCGTGCCAAAAATCATGAGAGTCTGAGTCTCGCTACTGGGTGGGTGGTGTGAGCTCCACTGAGGCTGAGTGCTTTTCCAGAGGCAAAGTCACTTTGGGGCTGAACTGGAAGCATGTGGTCATGGAGGGAGGAAAAAGGTATTTTTAGCAAAGAGAAAAGCAACCTTCCCTCCTTCCTTGCAGTGCCCTAGAAAGCATTGTGCACAAGAGGCATCATCTTGGATATTCCTAAGTACTGCATAATTTTAGGTATATGTAAGTGTAGTATGTGTGCGGGGGGGGTGTATGTGGGTGGACACGAATGTATAAAAGCAACTAAGCAGTTCTAGTCAAAGCCAGTTGTAAAGGATTAAGCCACGTAATTAATTGCATGAGGAGAGCTCGGGATACGCAGATGTTGTCGGTGCTGGCAGAGGTCCGGCTGAGCTGCCTGCTTTGCTCTCCCCGCTGCTGCAGCCTCTGGCCGTTCCCGTGGGGTGTTTCGGGAGCCCTCCTGCCAGCACGCCTTGCTGGGGAGGAAATCATCCCAGCTAAAATAATCACCAGCGGCTTATTGCTCTGGGCTGTCGGGCTGGCTGAGGCCACCCGGTACACGGACCCGGAGCACTGTGCCGTGGGTTCATCCGCACGAAGAGCTGAGGGTGGTGCGTGGGACCCCGAGTGCCCTGGGTAAGGGGTGCGCTCTTGGTGCCGTTGCTGCTGGCCCCGCTCACAAGGGTATGGCCAGGGTCTGTAATTACCTGGAAATTTCCCTTACCTGAAAATTTATGATGCTAAAGCACAGCACTGCTGTTACTGGCTGATTTTTGCCATGTAAATAAAAGGTTTAATGCCCGCAGGTAATGGCTTCGAGAAAGAAATCCTGAAAAGCTCTTCATTCACCCTGCCTCCTCTGCCCCCACACGCCAGCTCCCAATCCCTTGCTCTTCAACCCTGAGCTTTGTCCCTGTAAGAAGTTAGCTCACACCTCAGCTGTAGCAAAGCAAATCCTCAGCACAGCAGCTTTTTATCTAAACCTTCTAAGATACACTGTGGAGCCAAGAGCCTGGCATCACCCAGCCCACTCTGACCTGCTTGCTGCCCCCCAGCTCTCACCTCTCTGCAGCGGGGACCAGCAGCATCCCTGTCTGTCTGTCCCCACCTCGGTGAGATGTCCAGGTGGCAGATATCCCACTGACCCCAGATCCCCATGGTTTGTGTCCCGGCATCCAGCCAGGGTGTTTGTGGTAGTGGAACTTGGTGGACTGTGATGATACAGGAGGGCTGGCAGGCGTCTTGTGGCTTCTGAAGGGCAGAAAGCACCGGTTTGCACTGGAAAATTATATTTCCTCAGGGTCTGGTTTGCATAAAACCCAGAAAAATCCTTGCTATCCAGAGTGCCTAACACAAAAAGGGTTTTTTCTGCCGTTTTTCCAATGCAACCCATGGTGCTTGCAAGCCCGAGGGGCGGGGGGGCAGCCTGAGTAAGGGTTGCTGTTGTGTTTCCACATGACAGATGAGTGAGAGTTTTTGGTTTGCTTTCTTTTTCCTGTTTTATTTTTGGAAGGGAGAAGCTGCATTGCAGAAATTTCAGAAAAGTTGTGCGATCTGAAAACAGGCTGGCAAAGTCCCAGCAGTAACTGGAGCTACTGGGAAACCTTGAGCTGGTGTTGCCAGTAAGGTTGGAGCTGCAATACGAGCTTTGCAGTCGGTCAGCAGGACTTATGAATAGATCTAGCTGTGGTTATTGAGGGCTACCTGGATGGCCACCCCAGCTACTTGGGGTTGTGCTGTTCCCGACAGACTTCCACAGGCTAAACCCACGCTCCCAGTTAAGGTGCTGTGGTGTGGCTTGTCCTGTCTTTGGCGGCTGCCTGGAGGCAGATCTTGCCAGCCATGGCATCGGCGAGCTTCGCTCAGGTTTTCTGTTTTGCCTGTGCACCCTGCTGTGTTTGGGCCATCTCTTCCCCCCACCACCCCAAGCAAACAAGGAAAATGTGTCCTTTTGTTGGTTTGTTTGGGTTTTTTTTGATGAGAGGAGGAGGAGATTTGGAACAGTGAGCTGCAGGGCAGCGTGTTTTCTGCCTGTCTCTGACGTGCTGTAAGTACCACAGCAAGTTCCTCCAGGTTGTCTAGATCTCCCCTCGTCTTTCTGAGACCAACCTCGGCAACGTGAGGGTAAACCACCGCCTGCTCCGTGCTTCCCAGAAACCCCGCATGGGTTGGAAATGTGTATCCAATCATCAGCAAAGCTGTTTTATATCAAACCCCCTCTGCCTACGTTTACTTAAATAATTCCCTGAGGGTTTTTTGGCATTGCAGTCGTCAGTGCCTCAGCCCACAAGGAAGAAACCTCACAGCCCCCGCGCTGGCCACTGTGCAAGGGGCCGCGGTGGCAGCGGGGCCTCTGAGCCCCAGACTGGGGTCCCCCCCTGCACGTTGTATCGCTGCTCTGAGAGCAGACATGGTGCATAATGAGGCTATTTACAAGCACCTAAAATAATACCCATAATGCTAAAATATGTGTTGAGATCATTTTATTTCCTCCCGAGTTTGAAGCTGTAAGGATGTATTTGGGCCAGTCCTGTAAACTTTTCTCTGTCCCCAGCGAGGGCTGGGGCTTTTTCTGTTTTTTTTTTTTTTTTTAAAGCAAAACTGAGAGGCTTGGGTAACATCTTAATCCGCAACCACGGGCTTTAGCAAAATGCCAGATAACACAAGACTCCTAATAATGAGACATGAGATGGTGACACCAGCTCCTAGTCCTCCCTCCTGTTGCTTGCACCAGGTCTCTGGGTAAATGTGGCCTGGGAGAATCCTTCATCCTTCCTCTTTGTCTGTGGCATATCCACTCACCATCTGTCTTCCAAGTATTCATCTCCCAGTAATTGGCTGAGCATCCCGTAGCTCCTGGGAGCCAGGCGGACTCCCTTGCTCAGCTCTGGGTGTCTTTTTCGGTAGCATGAGCTAAGCCTGGTTCATTTGAAAACTCCCTTTAACGCTGATGTGGATATACGTTAATACTCTTTGCTTGATATATATTGGTAAAGTTATAGTCTTGCAGGCTAGATTAGGTCCAGACGGCTGATTTTTTCAATGGAAAGAGGTTCATTTTACATAGAGATAATTAACTGTTCTGATCAACAGCCTCATGTGAGCATGGTGGATGCTGTAAATCACTGTGAGCCACAGGTAGCTGCAGTCGGGGCTGAAACTCCTCAGGTGCTTTCTCACTGAGCTGCCCAGTTACAACTCGGGATTCAGAAGGATTTCTCAAAAATTACAAATATACAGAAGTAATGAAACAACAGAAATGAGAGAGACCCAAACCCAGGTGCAGTTCAGCATGGGAGAAGTACTGGCATCAGCCACAGCTATTCCGGGTATTTTAACAGTATGATGGTGGAGAATGCTGTAAGGCAAACAGTCCCTAGCAGCAGCAACGCAACCGGCAAGTCTTTTTGCATCAAAATGTCCTTGTAGGTCAGATACTGGCATCTGTTGCACACAAGGGTAATTCAAGACATATTTGGAGACCTAATGCGATCTTCACTCAAGCTATGAGAAGCACCTACACGGACAGAAATGGCTTGTGTTTCAAGAGATGGACTCCAGCAGAAGCTCGTCAGGTGGCATGGGGGGGATCTCCATGCTGTTTATTTGGCCAAAGAACTTGGGAAGAGACCAAAACTTCAAGCGTGGGAGATTTCTTCTCTTCATACGAATGTCATGGCCCTTTTCGGTGTCGGACAGGCTGCTCCTGCGGCGCATGAACCGAGCTCTCAGGGCGGCGCAGCTGTGGTGCAGCAGCTGGTCCTGGAACTCGGAGGTCATGAAGTAGTAGAGGACCGGATCCAGGCAGCAGTTGAGGCTGGCCAGGCAGAGGGAGATGGGGTGGAAGCGGAGCGTGCTCCTGTGAACAGCACAGTCCTGGATGATGTTCTCTATCACCATCATGAAGAAAGGGAAGTTGATGTGGTAGGGGGTGAAGCAGATGAAGAAGACTGCCGCGCACATCAAGACCATGCGCAAAGCCTTCTGCTTCTCGCTAGTGTTCTGCAGCTGTGTCGGACCCTCCCGCAGGGATTGCCACATCTTCCAAGTGCAGCAGGCGATGATGCTGAAGGGGATGACAAACCCAAACAGCTCTGCCACTGTCACCAGTGCGATGGAGGCTCCCGGGCTCAGCTGCTTCACCCCCAGGTCTGAGAAGCACGTGTTGATGCTGTTGGACAGGGCTGGGCTCCTCACTACGAGCAGGGGGAAGCACGCTGCCCCGACGAAGAGCCAGACGGCAGCGCTGATGGCTGCATCGTACCGCCGCTTCCAGTCCTTGGCTTTGAAGGGATGGAGGAGGAAGAGGTACCGCTGGATGCTGATGCAGGTGAGGAAGCAAATGCTGGCGTACATGTTCAGGTACTTCAGGTAGAAGCACAGTTGGCAAAGAAAACTTCCAAACGGCCAGGTGTGGTTTATGTAGTAATACATCCGTAAGGGCAGCGAGAGGACGTGAGCCAGGTCAGCCACGGCCAGGTTGATCATGAAAATGACGGCTTTGCTCTTCTTGCTGATGAAGCGGCACAAGACCCACAGGGCAGCGCTGTTTGCCAGGAGGCCGGGGATGAATATCAGGGTGTACGTGGTTGCGTACAAGGTGGACTGGAAGGACATCTGGGGATCGGTACAGTTCCCAGAGGATGCGTTGCTCTCCATCTTGGCTGAGTTTCTTCACTCATGGGGTGATTAAGGCAGGTGGAGTGTTTCTGCAGGGAGTAAAAACAGGTGCTGTAAGGCCAAAACCCCTTCAGTCTCTCCCCACATGGACTAAATGCACTTCAGTACAGAAGAATAAGTTGTGTGTGCGCAGGCGTATGTACAAGATGGGGTGTCCGTCTGTGTGTTGGGAAGGGTGCAGAGCCAGACCCGGCTTACAGGCAGCGATCCTGGGCATCTTCCACACAGCTCCTCTCGGATGTGCTCTGCAGGATGCCACAATCACAGTGCCATCGCAGTCGAGCTCCATAGTGTTAATCTTTATTGCTAATGCCGGAGAGCTTCTTCAGCTCCCTGAGGTTTTTCAGGACCACTTCTATTACATACAGTTTTCTATCAAACTCCTCTCAAATTGGTGCTCTCTGATAGTGTCTACAAGCAGTTTTGGTGGGACTGTAAATAAATAGGGACTTTAAGTGGATCCAGACACTGGGTTTTCAGACCCATGCAGAGATCCGATGTGAATCGGCAGCAAGGGCAATAATTAGCATCAGCTAATTAATGATGGTGCTGGGAGGCAGCTGACCAGAGCGGAGGCCAGTGGGAGAGGTGCAGACAGATATATCGGAGCTCTGGCTCCAGATTTAAGGCTGGATTTATAAGCTAATAGCTGGCCGAACACATGCCAGTTGCTCTGCCGGTCCTGCTAACTCAATTCTGGCACTCATGGCACATTGTGCTGGCATTGTGTTGTAGCAACAGAAATTATCTTCCAGCAACAGTTCAGGACATGAAAGAAGATAAATACATCTGTCTTTTAGTTAGAGTAGAAATGCTTTTCATCTATTTACTTGTTTCACCTCATCCAGCCAGTGCTGAGGGTATTAGCAGGTCACGGGGAGTTCACAGGCACTGGCATGGCTCTCCGGAGAGGCGATGGATTTTGCCATTCGTGAGCAGAGCCCGCAGGGAACCAGTCTGCTCTTTCAGAAAAAGGCGGTTTGGCAGCAGCATGTTACAAACCAAGGGCCTGTAGCATCATCTGCAACAAAACAGTGCAATTTTCCCTGGGGAAACAGCCTGTAGCTGCCTGCAAGGTGTCAGGCAGCCTGCCCTGCCCTTCCAGACCAGACCCTGAGCTGGCAGAGCCCTGAGCCCCTCTTGCTGTTGCCACTGAGCCCCCCAACAGTGGTATTTCATTAAGCAGCATCCAGTGGTGCTGTTTCCCACAGCCCTGAGCCTGGCTTTTGCCACGGGGATGGATTTCTAAAAGCTAATCACTCACAGCGGGGACCGGGCTTCTGCGCAGAGCCCGGCATCGCTTCAAGGTGCAGGGCAAAGGCTCTTCTACTCTGCTCATCCTCACCTAAGCAGCTCTTCAGCGGGCTTCCCACATTTTCAGTTGCAGGAGGAAGGTGTTATATATATAAATTTTTTTATATATATGCACATATATACAGATATACTTATATACAGCATAGCCAGTGGCCTCTTGGCTGGCTGCCCACTGCCCGAGTCTCTAGTGCGAGAAGGGTCGGTGCGTTTGCCCACATTTCTGTGCGTGTGTGGTGCTTATGCCCTGCTTTTGGAACTGGCCCTTGCCAAGCTGCCTTCTCCCATCTGCTTGTTTCTCCAGGGTCTGGCTGAAAAAAAGTAAGGCTGAAGTGAAACCTGGGCTGCTGGGCTAGTGCATCTTTTGACTGCTGACTGTGCTTGAGCTGGCAGCCCTGGGTCAGAGGTTAGTGATTTCTCCATTGAGCAAGGCAGGGGAACAGGGACATCTGTCACAAGGGGACACAAAACCCTTTGGTCCCTGCAGCATCCCCAGGTGCTCCTCACCTGCCTGAAGACCCACATGGGGCTTGTGCTTGGTGCTGGCCTTGCTCTCTGCTGGTGCCCTTTGCACCAAGTCTGTTTAACCTTGGAAAAGTGTTGGCAGGGCACCTTGTCTTCACATCCCTGCAGAAAATAGGGAGGGAGAACTGGCAGGGAGCATAGGGAATGCTGCTGTTCCCAGCTCATCATGGCCTTCCAGTGACAGAGGTGGCACTTGCTGGTCTGAGCTTCTGAAAAGGATTACAGAGTGCCTGGTGTCCCTGTCCCACAATCTCCTCCCTGCCATGTGTCTCGGCCCAAATCCTAAACCTTGTCTCCACAGGTGTGATGGTGGGGAGCCTCCTTGCTGTTTTTCTCCATTTTTTGGCTTTCCCTGGGAGTGCAGAAGTACCTGTTTCTCAGCAGGAGGGCTGGGTGTCACTCCTGGTACCTTGATGCTTTCAGTTTTTAGCTGACAGCACGTGTCAGGGCACCTGGCAGGAAAGCAGCCGGGACCTCGCTGCTGAGCCACCGCTGCTCTGGGTTCAGGCCAGTGCTCATTCACTACAACGCTTCCTGAAGGTGCAGTTTTTTGTTTATCATTGTTTTTCAGTTTTCACCTGCCTCCCCACCTGTGCCTTGCTGCAAGCCCTTCCAGCTCCTGCCAAGTTCTGCTGTTGGTGATGCCGGTGTCAGGGCAGAGATGCTCCCATGGGCTTTGGCAGGGGTTTTGTTCAGTGACTTTATAAAGCTCGTACAAAATACTCCCTGCCATTTCTTGACTGTGTTCCTATTTCATCCACGCATGGATTTACACGCAAGCAGGAGGGGAGGCTTTTTGTTTTTTAAGTGGCAAAGCTGACTTTTATCCAGCGGCATGTGGAGATTAAGGAGGAGAGACCAGTATCACTGCCAGAGGAGTAAGATCACTGGTTGTGGATGTAGCACTGAAATTCTTTAAACGCCAAGTAACTTTGCAATTAATTAGAAGGTTAACGCAGCTATTAAAATATTTGTTTCTTTTTCTGAGTACATTAGCAGTATCTGGAGGCGTCTGTGTCTGTCATTATTGGAAATTGCCTGGCTACTCTGAATCACTCGGTGCCCCACCCAGCCCCACACTGCTGCGCTATTGCATTTACTAATCCCAGATTTGCTGGCAAACTCGCGCTCATCTTTTCCATGGGCTGGCTGTGCAAACTAGGCTGAAGCTGGAGAGCCCCATGGCTTCGGGAGCCCTGGAGCTGGGGGACTGGGGCAGAGCTGCCTCCCTTCAGCCCTGGGATGCTGGAGAGAAAAGAAGCCTAGGAAATAAAAAAAATAAAAAGAATCCACCTTTGGCTTGAAATAAGCTCCTGATCTGAAGTAGTGGAGGCTTTTTGGTACTGGTGTTTTAAGCAATAATTTTGTTCGTTTAATCTAGGCACTAATAAGAAGCGTGTAAACAGAGCTGGTCAGTTATGGCAGCTTCTGTCAGTAATAACAAACTTGAAATATTTTGGATAAAACGTGCTCTCCCTGTGTACTGCCGCACACAGCAGCCTGCTCGGATGCACCGAGCTCCGCTCACCCACCCCTTGGAGCCCAGCGAGACAGAAATACATGGGCACAGTCAGAAGCTGCTGAGGATGTTACACCAGCTTCTGCCTGATAAGATCTCTTGAAGAATTAAAAAAATAAAAAGGTGATAATGTCGCTCAAAACTGCGATAGCTTCAATCTACTGAAGAAAACATGCAGCGGAAAGCAAGCTTACCTTCCCGTGACTCCCATCCTTCAGGGGGCTGACATCCATGCTAGAGAGCAGGAGGAGTGAGCTTTCTGCTTTTATTTCCTACTGATTTTCGCAGTGATCCCAGCCCCAGCGACTCCTCGTTAAACTTCCACATGTTTTTGGAGCACTGGAATCCTGCCGGCATCTGCAGCCCAGTACAGTGGCTGCAGAACAGGAAATCCTGTATTTTGTTTCTCTTCACCGCACAACGTATACAGCTAACGACATTAAAACAACTGGGAAGGCAATGACGTCCTTCGATCCCACTGCCTTGTGATAAGGGACCTCAGGCGCGATTTCTTCTTTTTGCACAGAACTTGTGTTAGGTGACTGTGTCCTTCGGTCCAGCTGCTTCTGCTTTTATTCACAGTCACTTGCCATTTGCTGGCTAAAAAATGTAAAATACAGAAGCAAAAATCTTCCAAAAGTGCTTGCTAAAGGAAAACTGAAAACTGTGCCAGTGTGACTTACTGGAAGGTAGTAATTTTCCTTCATTTTCTTGGAAGTTTGGTTAGCCTCAGACTATCAAGGCTATAGGCTAAAGCTAAGGGTTTGGACTTTATTTCTGAAATAATATGATGGTTTAAGGTGGAGATTTTCCCAAAATACTATTGTTTTAAAAATACATCATTATGTGCATCGTTCCAAGCTTCTTTTTTTTTCTTTTTGCCTCCTTTAATTCCTTTTCCTTATATATATATATATATATGCATATATTTATAATTTTTACTACTTTTACAGCCTGCTAAGCAGAACCTTCTTCTTTCCGAATTGCTGAAAACTGGCAGGCATATATAGTAGTGTAACTTATTATGAGCTGTCTCATTTCCAGCTGAACAGTTTTACTTGATATACAGTGTCACATCTTACGGCCCAGGGCTCGTGGACATAATATGGCTGTTGGCGTCTTTTGCCTTCTTACTATAGGTAATGTATAAATAGAGCTATTCTTGCTGTATTCATCTATTTTCTGTAATTGGTCCTATGACCCTGCTAAATCAACAGAAGTGTGACTGTGGAAGAGAAATGAAAGAAGGAAGCTATTATAACCTTTAATTGTAGAATAAGTCGCCAGCTCGGGGTCTGGGAGCAAGCGTGCATCTCTCCCCACAGCGCCCGAGCCCACCAGCTCTGCCAGCTGTGCACTTGCTGGGGTTTCTCCGTGCTGGCGGTGATGCTGACCATGGGGACCCGAGTGCACTTCTGTGCCATGACATGGTGTTTCACGACAGTAGTGTAGAGAATGGAGAAGAGGATCCTTGACCTGAAGTGTCCTGTGGTCAGTGGAGATGCAGATACTTAAATCCGTTGGTCAACATTCTCATGAAGGGAAAGGCAAGACCAGGTTATATACAGTTTATACAGACACATCTACGGGTTTCTTCATTACCACTTGCTTAGCCATCATGTAAACGTAGCCTGCTAGTGAGTAAGTACCTGTGAAGCCCCATGCTTCTTGTCTCAGTTGAGAGCAAAGTGATTTGTAAGATACAGGAGCTGTTTCTCATTCCTGGTTTTCTTCCTGTGCATCTTTTTCAGCAGCTGATGCTGATCCTTGGAAGAAAGACCAGTGCTTGTCTATTTGTAAAACATTCACGAGTTTGCAGGAGGGAGGCTGGCACGTACCTCATCCCTCTCCAGAGGTTAAAGGTTTATCCCAAAGTGAAGTGGCTGTTTTATCAGGATATCCTGCCTAGGACATCCTACTTCTGTGTCCACAGCACACATCCAGTGCTGTATCAGTGTAGCTGAGCCCTATTTTTAGGTACATGTTTGCTGCAGGGCTGCCAGGGGAGGAGAGGTCAGGGGGTGTCAGGCCATCGTGAGGGCTGGGCTCGCACCTCGGGGCTCATAACCACATCGAGTCCTTCCTCTGCTCATCGGTTTTTTGAAGTTCTTTTGCAGCAGATCTCAACCTTCCTGGTCGTGAAAGGCTGACTGGTTGACAAGCCTCGAGCCTCTTCATTCACCATCTGCTAATCAACCTCTCCACTCGTCTTTCAGCTGCACACATATTTTTGTTTAGTATTGCTGTTCTTCTGGCTCGTTACCAATACTAAACATGCATTTTATGCTATGCAATCTTATACTTTCAAAGGCAGAAGACACAAAGGAATTTTTAAATAACTGTGAGACTTTATCTAAGGTCTCCAGATGAAGGTTGTCTTCGCCTTTGGCCCGGTATCCTGTGGGCAGAAGGCCAAATGCATATGATCAGCATCTCTTTAAGCACTGAGCATTTAGAACTATCTGACAGGATGCACCTGAAGGATGTATGAAAAACAGTGGGCGATGTGGGAGGAGGAGGTCTTATTCACACAAAGCAACTCATGCTTGTGCAGGGAGTTGTTACAACTTGACCAGAGCCATCGGCACAAGACCCGTGGGGCTGGGCGAGTCCTGGTGCCCTGCAGTACATAGTCCCTCTCCCCACTGCACAGTGGTCACTATAGGGGCAGTGGTTTGTAGGAAGATTTGATTTATTTTTACAGCAAATAATTGTTTGCTACTCCCTACCTTTTCAGTAGCCCTTGTGTAATGCACAGACCCAGCATTTCTGGTCAAAAGGCACCAGTCATAGCCCTGAAATCTTTTAAATGCAATGAAAGGTGTTTGTATTTTTGAGCTGGCTCCTAGCTGTTGAGCTGGTATCCTGCATTTACAGCATATTTTGTTTTTTCTTGTGCATAGAGCTAGTAATTTCATTTAAGGAAAGAAAATGAAGCTGAGGTACTTGCAAGATCCTGCAGCTCAGAACCTGAGGCTGCAGAAAGACATCAAAACCCCTGGGGTTTCTTTCCAAATATGTTTGCTGTCAAGCAAGGGAGGGCCCTTTCTCAAGTAGGACAGGAGCTGCCAGACCTCTGATACCAGTTAAGATGGGGTGGCCATTTGCTGACACTGCAAAGGAACACATTTTTTGCTAGCAGGAGGATGGCTCATGTGCTAGAGAAGGAGAATATGTCATGCTGTGGTTTTGCCAAGCACCATGCCATCAGGGGATGTGCACTGCCGATGGTGCAGGTGGCTTGGAGACCTCGCCATGTTCCCACCCTGAGCACATCCCTTCAGGATAAGGTTTGACACAGGGTTGCTCTGGCACCAGGTGCCTGTGGAGCCCTTCACACCTGTCCTTCACAAGCCTGTGTAGCTGTACCCAGCCTCTTGATTCAGTTAACTTCTGCCTTTCTGTGGCATCTCTGTTGCAAGAATTCATTTTTGTGCGTCTGCTCAAGAAGGATGGAGATGTCTCCTTTCTATAGCTGGTGAGTCTGGGCAGTGGGACCAGCATAAGAGATAATCCAGGAGCAACATCATGAAATTATATTTCCTCTTGTCACAATAATAAACGTGTTCTACGGTTGCAGGAAACGAGGTGAATTACAGGAACTGGAGCCGGGCACATTGTGCCTTTGAAAGTGTGAGACCGCTGGCAGGCAAAGCCAGCACCTGCAGCCCCAGGTCTTGTGGTGGATCCAGTACCTCGCAGCCGTGAAGGCAGCCAAAATGCTGTCCTCCTTGACAGGAACACTGGATTTCTCCATTCTTCTCTAGAGGCACACTGCTGAGGTTTCAGAGGACTTGAACTAAAGGCTTTGTGTTTCCCACATAGGTTTGTGGAGGCCAAACTGATGGTCTTTGACTTTCTACATGCTTTCAGAAAATGACAAGTTTTCCTTGATTTCTACTTTGAATCATTGCTCTCTGGGCTAGCTTACTATCATGACCATCTTGGCTAACTTTCTGCTGTGGTTTAACCCCATCCGGCAACTGAGCACCACACAGCCGATTTAACTCTATCCCAGCCAAAACCAGTATACTTTCCCACACCCCAGAAGAGACCATTAGACCAAGTTGTCTACCCTCCTGCACATCAAAGTGATTTGACTTGAAAGGCTGAAAGTGTTGATCTTGTGGCTTTTCCTTGCAGGCTGGGGCTACAGTATGTAAAAAGAACCATT
>JAVJGI010000037.1:22228193-22288761 GCA_035590275.1 Ibycter americanus
CCCCCCCCCCCCCCCCCCCCCCCCCAAGGGAGTTCAGAGGGTGAGTGAGGCAGGAGGACAGAGGGAGACTGCGAGCAGCCAAGGTGCTTGGGGATGCCATCATGGTGACAGGGAATGGTGTCCCTCATGGAGCCACCAAATTTGTGGTTAAGGTTGAGGGTGGGAGAGTCACCGTCACTCTTCAGAGGTTCCGGTGCTGGAACAGGTATTCCCGTGCTGGGTCTGCGTTATAAATTTCAGTACTTATGGGACTGTGGTGACCCATTTCTGCTTTACCTTAGCACCAATCTTGTCATCAATGGCACGAGTGCTTTTTTAAGCGGTATAGATTTGGATCTGCTAAATGATTTTCGAATGAGATAGAGAGATGGTTTCTGTGGTCCTGCCTGTGTGTGAGGATGATAGCAGTCGCTTCTGCCCACCGGGTCACGCACCGCCTGCCACGCAGCTCTTTGTATGGGGGACCTTTCTCTCCCCCAAAGTACCTCTACATCTAATGTAATCATTGTAGTTTAAAAAATAATATAAAATAAATACCGGTTATGTTAGAGTGGGGTGAAAACCTTTCTGTAGGCAAGCAAGCAATCTGTTTAAGAATGATAGAACTCGATGCATTTCATCACTTGAACTCTTTGATTCAAAGAGGAGCCGATCCCATTCAGTTTTCTAGGTATAAGTGATGACTATGAAATCCAGCTAACGTTCGCAAAACTGCATTTATTTTTTAAGCATCAGTTTTTGGAAAGTAAAATGTAGGACAAGCTACACAGTTACCATAACAGTGCCTTCAACTTGTTTTCACCTGATAAGTGTGGAATTGTATGAGAAAGAAGTCACAGTAAACAGCTCCCAGTCACATGCTAGCTGATCAGGGTCCATAAAAATTCTCAAAACAACCATTGGAACTGAAGTCTCCTTCCCTGACAATGTGATACAGTGCCTAGTGTATGAGGGAACTGCTGAACTGACAAAAATTTAATTATGCGTGCTTAACTGTGTACCTGAGCATGAACCTCTGCCCACATTTTTAAAGGGACTACTTGTGGTGTGTAAATGAGTATGTATGTCATTGGCCTGATGAGCTGCCAGTTAAATCAGAGAAAACATTTCCATTGACTTCAGTGGGAGATGGACTGTTTGCCTTCTCTGCAGCTTTCTCACCAGAAAACTAGAGAAGCCTGCAATAATACTCTTGTTGTGACAGTTTCTTCCATCAGATAGGTATCTTATGATTTTTTCACTTATCTACATGTACAATCAAGCTCATCATACTGCAGCCCATAATCATCTTCTCACAAATGGAAGAAGAACTACAAAAGCTGGTTGTATTTAATCAGTATGTCTTCACTGCCTTTTAGAGGGACTCTAGTGTAATGGTTATTTAAACCTGGCTACTGTTTGCTTTTTCCCATTTTATTGTAAAACAGTCAAGTGGGAAAATGCAGAACGTTTTTGGTTGAATTAAAATGTAATTAAGTGGAATTGAGTAGTTAGATTTAAATTATACCTAGCGAGTGTTTCTGGTATATCTTCTATTTTTGTAGCAACATGTAAGATGCTGTCACCAGTGCTTACTGAGATTTGCACACATTCCTTTTGGAAAAATACAGGTTTTCAAAGGCAATAAATCAGTGCTTGTGTTCAGCCAAAACAATCCCCAGGTATCCTGAGGATACTCTTGAAGTTACACAAACTGGTGAACTCAGCTGAAGAGCTGTCACTAATTTAACATAAGGGGTAAATGGCATCCTTTCTTGTCATTGTTTTTCATATCTTTGTCACCAATTACAAAAGCGTAAACATTAAGATCATGAGACAAGCTGGTGGACAAAATCATGATGAATAATTTACTTAAGAAATTAGCATATGCTCTGTTAGTGAAATCACCTTGGCAAGGACGCCTGCCTTTTTTAAAAGATGTCATCTGAACCCATTGAGCTGAGGGAGGTTTCACAGGGCAGATCCATCGCAGGTACCTCTGGGCCCAAGGAGCCACATGCAGAAGAGAGCAAGGACCTCATGGTACCACCAGCATTGTCAAATCCATCTGCACAGATGCTGAGTCCAGCTGTGCCCAGCCCGTGGCATGCTCCCAGCAGTCCTGCCCCTTGGGGTCCAAAGGTGAAGGTCACATGCTGGTGTCCCCCTGGCCAACAGGGGCAGTTTGGAGGGGAAGAAAGTCACTTGGAGCAAGGGAAGGTCCCACTCTCTGGAATGTCTGAGGAGCTGTTGGGAGAATTTGTCTTGCAAAGGGTCTTGCACCAGCTGTAGGTGCAAGTTACAGGATGTAAGGAGGAAATAACGAATGAGGGTGGGAGAGGGAGTGCAGGAAAGGCGAAGCAGAGGTAAGTGTGGTGACCAGCGGGGTGCACTCACAGCTGGGAGCGGGCAGTGGCAAGCCGGGTCTGCTGCGCTGAAGCAAGCTGCCAACCTTCACACGTCTGCAGCCCTGAGTGCAGAGACCAAAACGGCCATTTATTATTACTGGCCATTTTCAGGTTCTTGTATGCATTGTGTGATTTTAGCAGAGAAGAGACTTCTCTGGATGTCGGTGTATGGGTGTGGGATTGTCTTTGGCTTGATCATAGAGCCATGGAGTTGGAAAAATAGAAGCAAAGCTTCTGGGACATTTCCACCATTTCCTAGCAAAAGCTTTGTCACTCCCTTCTGTATATTTTCTAGCCAAGCTAGGTCAGGCGTGGGTGGCACAGTGGTAGGTGCAGTCATGCCAGTTGGCTTGCTCATCACCTTCCAACGTGTTGGTCTTAAACAAAGTTTTATCTTCTATACGTGGAAAGATTTCCACTGTCAAAAAACTCCTCTGAATAAACTTGCAGGATCTTCCACAATGGAGTTGGTAATCAAGTATCACAGAACAGTCCCAGATTCCATGTGAAATATCTTCATTCTTTTAAGCTGGCTTTCTTGTCATTCCTTAATTGATGAGGCGCTCTCTTTGCTCATGAGCCGACTCCTGATGACCATGCTGCTGTGCCTTGATATCTGGTCCTGGAACTCTGAAGTCATAAAGAAATACAGGATCGGATCCAGGCAGCAGTCCAGACTCGCGAGACTTAAGCAAAAGGGCTGGGCATAGAGCGTGATGGTACTGAGGAAGCAGTCTGTAATGACATTTTCTTTCACCAACATATAGAAAAAGAAGTTGATGTGGTATGGTGCAAAACACACGCAGAAGACAATGGCACACATGGAAACCATCCTTAAAGCCTTCCGCCTCTCGCTACTGTTTTGCAGTGGTATCTGGAAGCCCCGAAGAGAGTCTTTTGTTTTCCAAGTACAGAATAAAATAATGATGAGTGGGCCGATAAAGCCGAAGAGCTCCGCCGTGCCTGTCATCAGCACGGTGGCCACCTTGCTGTCGATCTGCCGGACCTGAAGGTCTGCAAAGCAGGTATTTGTGTTTTTGGCCAGGCCATAGCTCCGCATGATGGGGAACGGCAAGCATGCCACCCCAACGAAGAGCCACACCACAGCGCTGATGGCTACATCGTACCGCCGCTTCCAGTCCTTGGCTTTGAACGGCTGGTACAGGAAAAAATACCTCTGGATGCTGATGCAGGTGAGGAAACAAATGCTGGCATACATGTTGAGGTACTTCAGGTAGAAACACAGTAAGCAAAGGAACCTCCCAAAAGGCCACGTGGAGTTAATGTAATAATATATTCGCAGTGGCAGCGAGAGGACATGAGCCAGGTCAGCCATGGCCAGGTTGATCATGAAAATGACGGCTTTGTTCTTCTTGCTGATGAAGCGGCACAAGACCCACAGGGCAGCGCTGTTTGCCAGGAGGCCGGGGATGAATATCAGGGTGTACGTGGTTGCGTACAGGCTGTTTTTGAACGTTATGTTGTGACTGGAGCAGGTCTGGTTGCTCTGTGTCATGACTGGGCTGCTGGAAACATCTGTCATGGTATAGGGAGGGTGAGTCATTCCTGTAGAGAAAAAAACCAGGGGCTGTAAAGGTAAAGGCACTGCAAGAGTTGTCAATATTCACATTTGCATTTCCTATTGACTGTTCAGTAGAAAGTAGAGGTTTGGAAATGTCTTCTGTGTAAAACATCCTGCTGTCTTCTTCAAAGCTGCCCTTTCAGAGGTCTCCCACTATTCGCCCAGACGTGGGGGACCATTCCTGTTGTGTCAGTCCCCTTGCTGGGCTGTCTGAGTGCCATAAGTACGGGTGAAGCTGGGCCATACTGCTAACAGAGGAGCAGGAGAAGCTGGCTGTCCTGGCCATCTCCTCAAGGTCATCTGTGGTTTGGTCTCTGGGTAGTGGGGGAGGAATACGTGGAAGGGAGGTGTGCCACAGCCCAGCTTCAGCACATGATGAACCGCATAGCCCAGTGATCAAAATGTGGGTGCCAGCCTCTGAATAATACCAGCCATAAAGTTGTACGTTAGGCATCGTGGGGGTGGCATGTCTCCTGAACCCATCAGTGGACCTCATGGACCCGCCTTCTTTAGCATGATGGGGACAGGCCATGTGGAAAAGGGTTGCAGGGAGTGGGCTTCAGAAGTTTGGTTGTTGTGAATGCAGCCCATGCTCCTGAAGTGTGCTGCCCCTGTATTTAATGTACTCTGCTAATGTAACAAGCAGAGACCTAATCAGATCTCTAACATCCATTCCTCATCACCCCAGCAGCCTCAGTGTAACACTGTTTTCCATCAGATAATTTTATTTTTAGATACTACTAATTTCTGACTCTCCTTTGAATTAGATGAGTAGGGATGGTGAAACATCTCATGGTTAACTGTTGGGCCATCTTTCTTTTGTCAGCTTTTGTAACTGGGACTTGTCTTCAGTAAGGCAACACAGGTAGGAGGAGTTTGGTTTTGTCGGGTATTTCCCCACAGGGTTATAATTCTCATTACAGTGATTCCCTCCTGTGTCTAATCTAACTTAAAATTGAATATTAGCTTCCTATTTCATACGGCACTGCAGGCACTGATTCATTCCTTCTGACTCATTTCCTGCACTGCCGGCAAGGGGCATTTGCCAGAGTAAGTGTCTCCTTAGGTAGATATTAGTAACTTGTACCCTGTTACTAATGTTTTTTTCCTTCGTGTTACAAAAAAAAAAAGTAGAGTTTAGAGCTCTCAAGTGACAAAGAACACAAATAGCTGTGTTTTCAGCTTGTTAATCCTTGCGGTACTTGGACTTGGCAGCTCATACAGACACTGTTCAAGGCTGCTACGGAAGGGTTGTAATTTGGGCCCCAGAAATGCCCAGACATGGCAAGGTCCCAGTGTGGGACACAGGCCACCGTCACCATGGGTGCAGTGGCTCTGGCTGACACTGAGGGTCAGCAGAGCCACCTAACCAATGCTCCTGCAGGCTCTCCAGATAGATGTTGTTGCTAACTTTCTTGCTTTTCTTTTTAAATCTGTCTTTCATTTTCTCACGGTCTTCAAAAAGCAAGGCCTGCATGTTTATCTCCTGAAGCACCCTCAGCTTGAGCAGCTGGGCTGCACCCTTCAGTTGCACCAAACATCAAAGAAATGCTGCAGTCAAGAAACCCTCCGTCTAATCCCCTTCGTTCACCAAGATGGCATGAGTACACAAGGGCCAGGTGCCTCAGAGCACACCTCCCAGGCTGCTTTTGTCCCACTCGGGCAATCCCTCCAGTCTGCAGTTCGCTCCCAGTAACCCTTGCCCCAAGGCAGCTCTGGGACAAGCTCCGTGGTGGGGTGTCCCAGGACACCGCAGCCTTGCTGCTATCGTGAGGCCATAACATGCCCATGAGCTGGAAAGAGGCTCAGAGGGTGCTGGAAACAAGAGGGAAAGATGTATCTGGCCTGTGGCCTTATCTCCACTGGTTTGAGAAGCAACGCTGGAGGCCTCCTCTCCTTTCTGGTGCTCCTCAGCACACCAAGACAGGGAGTGGATGGGGCGTGGAGCTGAGCACTGGGGTGTTCACTCAGGGCAGTGCTTCTCAGAGCAGTAAATTTGGGTTATATCTCTTTCCTTGAGAGTGCTGTGAATTTCTGGCGCCCAGGACATTTGTGATCCCTTTCCATCTGGTTTGTCTGCAGCTCTAGCTGGCCATGCTGTCTGCTGCCCTTGTGTGTGGTAAGAGCACTGCTCATTACACCCGATTTTGGCCCCTTCAAGGGACCTCCCACTTTGCCAATAAGCCATTAAGGAGCAACTTTCAAAGTTACTAGCTGCCCAGTTTCCCCTGCATGTCGAGGTTAGACTGACTGCCGGGTGCTCCTCCAAAACACAAGTGTTAGATGGCCACTGAAACCACGCAGGGTTAGGTACATTTGCAAAATGTTCTATTTTAAGGACATGCTTATATTTAAATGCTGACCAGTGAAGACACGTTCTTCAGTTCAAATGAGTCATAACAGTCAATTTGCTTATTGAGGTCCCTAGCTACAGTTAGGCTTATTTACATTTCATATGACTGCTAATGACCAGACCGCAAGGTCAGCAATCAGAATAATCAAGTGCAGGCTGCTGACTCAAACCGGCCTCTGAATGGAACCATTTTGGGTAAACCGATGTGTCCCAGACGTGTCTGCTGTAACATGAGGGTGATGCTCAGTGCACATGCTTGATACCAGAATTCAGCCTTCACTTTCTGATTGCAGCAAACTGATGCAGACGAGCAGAGAGCTGGGCTGCAAGGGCTGCAGCATGCCCGAGACCATGGTGGAGCTCACAGCATGCAGAGGTTCCCCCTTGGCCTTCATCTTCGTTTGCTAATTGTCCACAAGGTGTCAGAATTAATCAAGATTTCATTTCTTTGCCCTCCTCTTTAAGGTATTGTCAGAGTTAATCAAGATTTCATTTCTTTGCCCTCCTCCCTAATGTATTTTTCTAACCCCCAAGGGACCAGGGCTGTCTAAGTGGCAGGAGGTGGAGGCGGTGCTGTGATTGTGTTCTCGTGACTTTGTGTTGCTATCTTCTAGGGTGATCCCAAATGATGGGGATGATCTTAAAAGTCTTTTCCAACCTGAGTGATTCTATGATTCTATAAGCAATAGAACAAGAGGAAATGGCCCCAAGTTGCACCAGGGGAGGGTTAGATTGGATATTAGGAAAAATTTCTTCACTGAAAGAGCAGTCAGGCATTGAAACAGGCTGCCCAGGGATGTGGTGGAATCCCCATCCCTGGAAATGTTTAAAAAAACATATAGATGTGGTGCTTAGAGGCATGGTTTAGTGGTGGAGTTGGCAGTCCTGAGGTAACGGTTGGCCCAGATGATCTTAAAGGTCTTTTCCAACCTAAACAATTCTATGGTTTAAATTGAAAAAGTCTTGTGTTGCTGAAAAACTGATATTAGGGAAAAAAATGCTGCCAGGGGTAGTCCTCGTTGCTGGTATTTACAGGTAGAAGAGTCCTAAAAAGCTGCACTTTGATGGAGACCAGGGAGCTGCTTTGACCCTTAGGGCCAAAAGGTTATAAAATCTGACCAGTGGAAATGCGGGTGAAGTCCCATCCCCACCACCCCAAGCAAATGTAACACTGTGTTTGATGAACAGGAGATGTATGGCCTGCGGAGTCAGAAAAAGCCTCTCCTTGGCATCCAAGGGACTCAGGGTCAGGCCATTTACAATGAATTGGACTGAGCAGGATGACCTGGCTGGCAGTGCAAAAGCATTGGCACAATTAATGTATACACGGGTGATGTCTGCTGGCTCATCAGAACAGGGTGCTTTCTGAGACCAAATGACTTCATTACAAAGTCATAAAAATATAATGAGATTAAACCATCTCTTTATACAAAATGCACCCAGGCATATGCAAGGGGACTAGAAAATGATTATGTTTCTGCCCTTCCTCCCACTTCTCTTGTTGAGATTGAAGCTTAATCCCATGCTGTCCCCTTATCTTCACTCCTGTGCACAAAAGCAGACGCACAGATGCCACTGTCTGTCTGAAATTAGGTCTCCAAAGCTGTAAAGAAAGCAAACTCATTTGCTGCATGATGTGTGTACAGCAAAGGTGGAAGACTGAAAAGCTCCATCAGATTTTATCAATGTCTAGTTATATATTGCAGGGAGACAGCTCTTACTGCAACTTTGTTTTCAGAGTATGAAATTTACCAAAATAATTGGTAGTAAATAAATACACTGTTATCTAACTACTATTTTTTACATTTTACCATTTTTACTTTTTTTTTACATTTAGAGTCTGTTTTTCATATTATTTTCATATATTTTCATTTTTACATTTTTTTGACTTTTACATTTAGAGTCTGTTTTTCTGAGGCTGTGCAATAAGGACATAATTAAGCGTGCACATTATTACTGCTAGCTGGAGGCGTGGAAACTAAACATGGCATTTCTAGGAAAAAGATGTTCATCTTGATAGGACTGAGAAGTACAGGAATGTTGTTCCAGAGTCCTGGATCTTTCTGGCATGCCCAGCAGCAGACAGGTTAATTGATTTGATTAAGACACAAATGCCTCTACACTCTGCCCTCATTGCACGGCCATGAATGTCTCACGCTATTGCACTCACTTCGGTATGAAACCTCAGCAGTCAGAAGTGGAAAGTTCTACAGTTAAGGGTACTTTTTCTGGTTTTCATCTTCCACAAAAAAGGAAAGAGCAAATCTGGGTTGTCTGATCTGTTGTGATGAGATGTTTTCAGTTTGCAACACCAGCCTGATTCTCACTTCTGCAGCTCCGGCAGCTGAAGCAGCAGGGCATGACAGGCAGCAGGACCCCCACAGCCTCACTGGAGCGCTTGCTCCAGGCTGGGCGTAGGGCTGTCCCGTGGATGGACTTCCATCATGGATGCAATTCCTGTGGCTGGTGATGATTGCACAGGAGCCAAGGTCCCAGCACTTTCACTTGACACCAGAAAGCATGCCCTTGAACAAAAATCACACTCTTACTTCACACATCCTACTGCTTCAGCCTGCTGCTGAAGTCCTCTCCTACATACATCTGCAGCAAACCAGATCTGACATCCTGACTCACCTTTGGTGCAATTCCCTTTCAATTTACTTTAAGAAATTTCAGATTCAGGGACCACCCGCTAGAATCCTGTCTATGAGTGCCAAACTGCGTATGTCCTATTTTGCTGAGCTCCCCTCAAAGCTGAGCTGCCAGTGCAAGTGAACCTCAAGCCCATCAGTAACCCACCTTTTACAAAATACAATTGGAAAGCTTCAGTCCATGAAGAAAGTTAAGTTTTAATCCAGACCAGTGACTGCAGTCTGAATTAGGAATTAAAACTGCCTCAGGATTCTCATTAACAAAACCAGGTCCAAACAATCCTGCTATTTCTGTCATCTTGTGTCCCCCTGACTAATATTAATTTCCTACTGCTGCAACTCAGTCAGGAGCACTGGATGGCACAAAGACAGGCAGCATGTAGATTGTTTTTATGGTAATATAAATCACTGCTAGAAAAAACACATTTGCAAGTTTCCCTTACTGTCAAGTATGATATTAAAATAAAATATATTCCCTCAGAAATCAGGCAAAAGAAGAAAATTGTGCCTAGCAATGACACTGGAGAGCAGTTGCAGAACCGCTAATTGCCCACGCAAAAACATTTTGCTTTCTCTAGCAATAGCAATTTCATGCAGCCGCCGTTTCAACTCCTCCATGTGTTCGTACAGAGGATTGGCGCGCAAAGAGGGCTGCTCTTTTCTCAAGACTCCAAGTGCCACAAACCTCCTCCTGGCAAGAGCCAACCCCTAAGAAAAAGTCCGAGGAGAGCAACTTTTTGTAGGAAACAGCATAAGCTCGTTAACGTTGGTTCTAGTTCACAAAGAGAGAGCTTAAAAGCAGCCTTACCTTTTCAGGCAGGAACCCAGCTAAGTGCAGCTGTGCTGTCAGGAGGAAGTGGAGTGTCCCGTCTGCACCGCACCAGCCTTGTTTACATGTGCACGGTGACCTGAATGACATCACTGGGTGCTGCAAGGTGCTGCTTTGCCTGCGACTCGGTGCCGGGGTGGGCGCCCAGCTCACAGCCCCCACCTGCTTCTGTGGGACTCGCTCGGCTCCAAGTCCCAGCCAGGCATATGCACGGTTGCTCCCAAATCAGGTTTGTGTGCCTTCGCCCTAGGTGTTTTCTCTGCTGCTGCTCCTCCGGGATGGCTTGGCACCCCTTGGGCTGCTGTGTGGGAGAGGGTCCCAAGTGGAGCTGGGTGCTGCTCTGTGCAGGGCACCCCTTCCTCTTCTCCCACTCTTCCTCCTCTCCAAGCACAGCCCCAAGCTGACCGTGGAAACACTCCAGAGGTTTCTGCCTGCTTCTCTCTGGGAAGTTTAGCTTTGCTCTCACCTCCTGATCATCGTATCACAGAATCATTTAGGTTGGAAAAGACCTTTAAGATCATCGAGTCCAACCGTTAACCCAGCGCTGCCAAGCCCACCACTGAACCACGTCCTCTTCAGTCCCAAGGGGCTGTGTGAGCGGCTCGGCTGGTGGTTGCTCTGTTTCACCTAGCGCTAAGTCCTCTTGCTGACGGAGTCCAACTTCCCAATGGCTTTTTATAGCGCTTGTGTTTCTCTTGCTTTACATGTCTCTTGAACAAAATAAACAGGCAGCTCAGTTTGCACTTGCTGGAGCTCGCTGCCAGCAATGTCAAACAGTGGCACTTCAGAAATGGCTTCAAGAAATGGGGTGAAATCCAGCCTCACCCTTATCCCAGGGGGTAAATGCATTAGTGAGGCTAGGGATTTACCCACTCAGAGGATCTAATTGGATTTTCAGAAAGCCACTGGGAATCTGATCTGTTTTGCCCACTCAGGATCAGCCCCTGGCTTGCAGCACACAACTGTCCCTCTAGCTCAGCAGTTCAACTTTCAAGGTTTAAGGGTGTGAATCAGCTGCTACCTGACGTGGGGACAATGCAGATGATGTCTGACTGCTCAGAAACTCAGAAACCCAAAACCAAAGGCTCTGGTTCAAATAAGAATGCCCCACAATGAATGCCCCCTACAATGCAGTGCTGTGCTTTACAGACAGTCCTGTTTCCATCAATTGTCAAAGGAGGTTAGTAGAAGTTGGGAGACTGTCAGATGTTTATTTTAAAACTATTTATATGGGCTTCATTAAAAGCAATAGTGAGCTTTTGGCTGATGTTGCAGTATTTATCAGTACATCCTGTTTAGCTGTTTTTTTAAGTTGTTGATTGCAATGGAAATATTTGCTGGAATTTATCCAGTCACAAAGTTGTCTTTAACATAAAATCACCACACAATACTCTGCAGCCTGACAAGATAAGCAGAGCCTCATTTGGGAACAGTCATTCAGAGACAGTTCACTGACTGACCCGACTAACATTTGTGGAAACCAAACATTTTCAACTCTCCTGCATATGCTCTCTTGTCTGCATGAACTTCCATCCATAATGCTTTCATCCCTCACTCAGTTGTCGCTAATAGACCTGACTGATTTGAGCAAAAGCCACAATCTTTGTAGGAAGGAGAGGTTAAGTTAATCACAGCTGCACTTGTACATGTCAGTACGTGAAACGCTGCAGTTACAAAAGTAAACTATAACAATCAAAAAGGGTGCTTGTGAAAAGACACTGTATACTTAAGTACAGGTCTACTTACAGTAAGAAGAGATGCAGCTACTGTTGCTCTCTACTCATGCACATAAATTGTTCTGGCAGCCTGGTTTAGGGCACATGGTTGTATGAGAAGTATAGGGCCAAGAAAGCGATGTAAAGGCACAAGTCATAGCACCTGCAGAATTGTTCTGCCAAATTTCTTCATGCTTTAATTTACACAGTTGCAGAGAGGGGATAACATTTTCCTGTCTGAAACTGAAGGATGTTTGTGGCTGGGACTTTTGTAAGACTCAGCTAGAAGATTACATACATTTAAAAAATTTCTAAGTGGCCAGTTCAGTACCATGCATGCTTGGTACTGGATAAGGACTATGGTATAGCCAGCCTGGAGGGTTTGAACCTTGCTTACCAGTATCATATCAGCTGCATATCAGTTATCCTGCAAGCAAGGAGTGAGGAAGTGGCTTTTTCTGCTGATAAAACTGAACTTATTCTAGGGATTTTGCAGACAGTTATACTGGTTACAGATGTGCTTTCCCTATAGACCTGTTTGCCCTAATCATGTCGGTAAAACTTCAGTTTGCATAGCATGCCAAAGACTGTTCCCGCTCTCGGTTATTGCTTACCAGAATCATAAGCTTGCCAGAAATATTTGCTATCATAATTACCTATATGAGAGGAGAGCTTGACTCCTGCAAAACAGCATGGGCAATATTTCCTGGAGTTCAGAGAAGGGGCTCAACCTCAGCTATATTTGTGCTGCTCTGGGTCGGTTAAAGTCATGAGAGCAATACACACTCTCATGGCTTTAATGCCCAAAACAGCTCCACGTTTGTCTGTTTGTTCATTAGGAAGCTTGTTTCAAGGATGAATGCATGTAGAAACGTGTTACTTTGCCTTTTTCATGCTCCTGTTTCCTTTCTGAGTTCTTTTCAAAATCCAAGATTAGGTTGCTACTATGTGTCGTACCAGGCAATAACAGCATCAGTGCATTTTAGCTCATAGAATGTTTGAAGCAGGTTTTTTTAAATATGCATGTTTTCCATATGTACAAGGGAAGAAGTCACATAAGGAAAAAGATCAATCTCTGATGAAACAAATTACAGCCCTTTAGTAACAACCAGGGGAAAAACAATTCCATGTCTAAATTATTATTAGTATCACTAATATTATGTAATTATTAGCATTTGCCAGAGATAAAGACTTAGGGTTAGATTTTATGTCATAGCATAGACAGCAAATTTATTTTGCTGTCAACTCAAGCCTTTGTGGTACAGAAAAACAGAATTTCAGTGAAAGATACTACCAGGAAGTTATATGAGTTTCGTCAAAATTTGTACTATTACAGACAGAAAGTAAATATTTGTATCCTGATTGTCTGTTTTCTATGGAGAATTAGATGGGCTTGTTTAAAGGAGTACAATGTCTTATAATAGAAAGTGAAAAGCATGCATGCAGATTCAAGTACCTAAATATGGTGTTTATTTTAAAATCATCTTGCATGGTATAAATCAGATAACAAAAAGAGGAACACAGAATGGCAAACATTTCAAAATTCTGTACTTTTATCTGTGTATTTGGGCCTCCAGATGGTAATCATATTTTCCCATGCAAAAAACAAAAAGCAGGCATATTGAGAAGGTAAAAACTGGGTGTACTGTGAGAAATAATTTCTAATTACCTGCCTACACTTTTATGGCAACTGAAATATCATTGCTCATTACTGACTCTTTTGCTGTTACAGAGCTACAATTACATAGCATAGTTAAATCACTTTGTTGGTAATTTCCTCTAGTCCTAGTACAGATGCACGCGTTACTTTTGTCCAAAAGAGAGGCAGATTCTCTTTGAAATAGATAGGTTTTTAATTGAAAACAGGAGCATTTCCTAATAGAGAGGCCTGCTAGTTCTGCCTTAGGTCATCACTGACTACATCCCACAATACTCACTCCCTTCCGTGGGCTCTTGAAACTGTGAGTAGATAATGAATTGAAAACATTCATATCCAAGTGTTTCTACAGTAACAAAAATATTCCTCTCTGACATCAGAAAAAGAATGGAAATCTTGGAATGTTTTGGAGTCTGGGGTACCCAAAACCTTGGAAGCTCACCCCAGATTTTATTTAGACCAGCTGAGCACCTCGAATTTCTGGAACTGGATGAAACTATCAGATTTTCTCATGGGAGATTTGGGGCTTTCCAATACCAGCTGCAAGTATTTACCCATCAGAACTGCTGCTCTTTTCTTATTGTTATTTACTTCTGAAGTTCTGTTTTGCAGCAGAAACTAAAAAGGAAGAAATATGTCTTCTACTCTAACACACCAGAGCCTCTGAGAAGTGTTTTCCATGCAGCTGATACTAAAATTAGTTTCATCGGTTGCCTTTGCTACAACTTCTTTACCATCCTTTACAGTTCAGAATCCCTTGACACACAGAATCCAGTAACCTATGGCCTTTTGGAGGGGATAAAAGGAACCCGGCGGGGCAGGGGGAGGGGGGAGGTGTGCTTAATTTAGTCAGTGGTGATTTTAAATTCTTTGCCCAGTTTGTCCAAGAAGCATGCAGAAGTTCTCTTTCCAAGGGGATCTATGTAGTGGTGAGTAACCCTGCAGCAGCTGCTGCAAGCCTGCACATGTGATTCCTTTTTCTTATCTGCACAGTGTATTAAACACAGCCTTTATGGGCCGCTCAGAGCTCTATGCTAACACACTGCCTGGCAGTGTTCCCAGAGGAGAAAGACTGGCATAATCTGGTGAGATCCAACCAAATGTAAAGGCTATTATTATTTTTTAGGCTTTAGAGCTCTCTGCTTAAAGATCTTCTAGTATCAGGTCATCATACTAAGGGAACCAAAATCAGCTTAGAAGCTAGCTGCTAGAGTTGTCAGCTCTTACATGCTGGTGACTAATCCCTCTTGTTTTATTGGCAAGCCAATTACAAGAGCAGTGGTAATGAAAGTCTGCAATAGTGGTGTGAGCTTGTACATCCTCAGATTGTTGTCATTGGGAACCTACCTGAAATACAATAGCTGGCTTTCAGGAAATGAGATTTTCAACCTGTATTGGAACTGTGGGGCATTCCCGTGCCCACAGCTCACCCTCCTGCCTAAACCAGCAGATACAGTAACCGTAAAGTGTGGTAGCACCTAGGTCAGCAGGGGAAAGCTCATGAAACTGGTGTGGGAAGATCCACGGTTCTGAATTCAGGTATTTTCATGTTTGCAGTACTTCCTCTCAGCAGACCAGAAGAGTTCCCACCCATTTTGCAATACTGCATACCAGCATATGAGAGCACAGCATGATTTAACACACGTGGAGAGGCAGAGGAGTGGGCACCAGGAAGGCTGGAAGGAACACAAGGCTGTTTCAAAAGCCATTGGTGTGCCAGTGTCCCAAACTGACATTGCAGGCTGATGCAGCCTGCACAAGATGGCTGTGAACGGCAAGCGTTTTCATGTGAACTGGAACACAAAAAGCAATGAACTCCATGGGGGATTGCCGAGACTGGAAAACACCCTCCTAAGAAATACAAGCAACCACCGCTCATGTTCTTCATCACATTTTTTTTCATAAGGCTGTGCTTCCCTTTCACTTCAGCTGGGTAGATAGCAGCAAAGGTTTCAGCAATCAGAGAAATTTATTAAATGAGATTGGTGCACACATCAAAGCGTACAAGAGCAAAAGTGAGCAAGTTGACTAAACTCAACATATCAAAATACTGGTAGGAGCTTGGCACTAAAGCTAATCCCCTGTAAGCCCCTTTCATATCTTCTGCCCTGAACCAAAGCCAGCTGCAGCTGAAGGAAGATGAAATCCTTTGCAACTTGCCTGGCCATCCTTCAAAGTCATGATGAAGTGCGTGCAGCCAGCAGCGCGTGGGCTGAGGCCCAAGCAGCCGTACATGCTGCTGGCAGGCCACAGGGCTAACAGGAATCCAGGCTGGGAAGCTCTCCCTGGTGTCCAGGCAGTAAAGAGGCCAAGAGAGTGCAGAAGGGCTAAGAGACACAGGAACAGTGGGACTGAAATGGAAACACCTTCTATTCGTGCTCTGTAGGACAAGACTGTGCTACAAATGGGGTATTTCCCAAACGAGGTTAGCCGGTGTCTGCATCCCCAGGAATTGTGCAGAGCTGGCAACATCGTGCTGGACTGGTACGGTAAAAGGCCTGTCAGGTGCCATGTAGGATAAACAAGGTGTCTTACAAGCATGAATACAGGGCTAGGCATGTACCTAGGTATCAAGATGTAAACCGGTTCACAGACAAAAAATGAGTTCAGTGACATCAGTGACTAACACCAGGAGATCAACAGCCATAGTCATATTTTGGGTCTACTCTGGGTAGCTCCTGCCTGGTAAAGGACTCCAAGGAGAATGATTCATGGGAGAAAACAGGCTCATGAAACAATCATTTTATCATTTCATGAAGATCAGAAACAGCACTGGCAATACCTACAAATCAAAGCATCTACAACAAGGATTTCACTAGTTGACTGGAATAATGAAAGGACATGCGAAGGTTTTGCCTCTATCACTACTTCCCATGAGTCTAACAGAGCAGGATAAAGTCTTGGAAGCCGGTTTAATTTCCCTGCCCAAAGGCAGAGATGCAGGGATGTGTGTGCATGAAGAGAGAGCAGCTTTATCTCAGCCCTTCCTGAGAAACATTAGCTAAGCATAGTCTGTTTGGGGGGGTTTTTTTGCTTATAAAGATCTTTCGTTAAGATATCATTCTTGCACTAAGTGCCTAACTGCGCCTGAACCCCCTGGAGCTGAACACCACCGGTTATGAACACCAAGTTTGCACCTTCCTGTGGGTACGGACAGAGCTGCAGCTGAAGACCTACCGCACAGCCAGTTCCAGGCAAACAGGCAAAAGAGAGCTGGGGAGAGGTATGGGAAGGAGCTGTGGCATCCCACAAGGAGGTGGATTTGGTCTTCTGAAACTGGTGGGAGGGAGCAGAGCAGGAGCCAACAGGACTGCGTGTCAGGCCTGGGGCCTGCTTCCCATTTTGGAGAATGCTGTCCTTTGCTTGCATCCCACGAGGACTGTTAAAGCCAGCTGTGTGTTGGAAGGAATGAGTAAGTCTTTACTATTACAGGCAGTTCATTTGGATAGAGGAGTCAAGATTTCCTTGGCAATGATATTTCATCGGCCCTGTTGATTTTTTCAGTCACTACTTCTCCTTTTGACGATTTCTCCAGCATCTCTGTATTTAGGTTGTCTCCTTTTTTCTATTTTCTCTTTCAAATTTGTCTTTCACTCATCATTGACTGTTTTTCTCCGACACCTGGGAAGGAAATGCAACACAATAATATCTTAATTATATCTGCAGCAATCCGCAGTTTTGCCATGTTTCAAGCAGAAAGCATCCTTCAGATTCTGGGATGACACAATCGTTAAGCTACATCCTATTTTTCCTACTGTTTTTTCCTCACTTTTTTAACTTCTCAGCCATTTCATTTTCTATCCATAATGTGGATTGTATCAAACCACCAATTCCTTAAATGGTATTTCTGAAGCTGGGGTATTGGTTGCCTTAAAGGATTTGAATCTAAGCTGGCGTTTCTAACCATATATGATCAGATATAGGATTAATGAGCTAGGAGAAGGAATATTTGTGTCTTTGAGTCGGTCTAAATTTATTTTCCCCCCTGTATTGCAGTTGTACTTGGAGAGGAAAAGTGCAACGACCAGCTGCACTACCCTTGAACCAGCACCACAACTCCTATCTTTTCATTAGGGCTTCAATTCAAGCTTTAACCGGCAAAATCCCATGCAAACATTCCACATCATTTCTAGGGCTGTTTCAGTTTTTGCACAGAAATTGAGCCCATTTGAAGTGCGTTTAAGCTCTGTGTGCAAACAGTAGGGCCATTTACCACAAACACGTCTTGCAAAAGACTTCCCACACACACAGTGCAGGTTTAGCTATGATACCTAATTAAGGAGCCAGATCACAACAGTCCTACTCACCTTGAGAAAACAAGTGTCTCACAAACTTCTAATGCTTTCAAAACCTTTGAGGATCTGTTTGGGAGATTCAGAAGAAAGTTTTCAAGATTGGGATAATGCCTCTGTCTTCAAAACCTTTGAGAAACTGAAGAGTATGATCTGGGGGGCTCTGCATGTAGAACATCCAACAAGTAGTCAAAGAGAGAAAAAGTTCAGAATTGGCTTCTTAAAAAGTCTAATTTTAGACTAAAAGTTCGTTATTTCCCCCTCCTCCCTGAAATCAGTGGAAGAATGTACAAGAGTCCTGTGGTCCCCTGTAAATCAAGCCATAGCTAATCCCAGATTGTATCGGGCTGTGGTTGAGAAATAGAAAATATAGTTGCCTTTGAACTAGAGCTGGACTCCACACTTTCTCATTTCAGGCTGGGTTATTGTTTTGGGGGCTTTTTTGTTTGACTTTGGTTTGGGGGGGGGTTTTTGCTTGATGACATTTCATAAAACACTTTGGGGTTTGGGGTTTTTTTTCTGTTTACCCTTTGCATGCAGAACACAGATGTTTCCCAGATCTGTCAGTAATTCTCAGGTTCCTCTTCCACATTGATATCAACCCCATCTTTACTTTTTCCAGCACATCTCAGCAACTTTGCATCTAGATAAAACACATTTTTAGCCACAGTAAATGAAAAAAATGCATTGTCTTGGATAGCTGCATCTTTTCATTCATATGCATCATATCACCATGCATAAATTCATGGTGCAATGATTTTTTTCTGAGAAGGATTGTACAGTTTAAAAAAAAAAAAAAGAAACCACTGGTTTGTGGTCAAGACATGCACAGTGATGTGAGAGTTTTACTCCACTGAATAACAATCCAAAGATCAGCCATGGTGATTCCTTTTTCTTTTTCCTTTCTAACTGGGAAGAGAGCTAATACCTGGAAGGAGCACTGAACAGTCACTGTATCAGGGATTTCAAGTTAACTCTATTAACATGTATTTATTAGATTGCTGCAGAGCAAAAGACATCAGGCTTCATCAAAGCAACGTCCTGCCTTTTGTCAGCAGTCTCAATAGATGCTTCGGAGGAAGGAAAGATATGCGTTCTACAGTGTGTGTGGCAGTGAGACAGCATGTATTGCAGCAGGAGGGAAATTCCAGGGAGAGCATGTGAGGGCTATTGTGAGGTCTGAGTTGTGTTTAACCACTCTTACTCACTGCAGCAGTGCTGTGGCTGGTGAGGGTTTAGATAACTCAGGAAAGTAAGAAGCGCCTGTGCCCTGGAAGATGGTGCTGTGGGAGAGGTGTAGCAAACAGAAAGGGATAAGCATGTTCTGAGCAGTCCATTGAGTAGCTTGCAGGAGGAGGAAGGGAGAGTGACCACACACAGTCTGGTGCTGAGATGGTGCCAGGCACAGACACCTTTGAACCGCAGAATAAGCCTGCAGAGCAGTGAGAGAGAAACAGAACTGATGTCACATAAAGTCAGAACAAATCTGCAAGCAGGAAATGTTCGTTATTTGCTGGCAATATGGTTTCTTGTTAAAACTGGCAAAATTAATTAATCCTATTCTCATGGGGAGTGAATGAGCGATGGCAACAAAATGTATTTTTGCTTCCTAAAACATAGATTAAAAGCCATTGCAGAAGTGAGAGGAGCTCTGCAGTTGAGGGAACTCACTGTTTTTCCGTCCTTATTCAATCCTCTCTGTTTAGAAAAGATTAACAGAAGATGGAGGGAGGGCATTTAAACCCTATTGTGGTGCTGTTTAAACATGATCCTTTTCACATTAAGGTGTGAACTCATCACACACAGCTTAGCAGCCTCTTCCGTTACAGCTGTATTTTTAAAATTACATGTTTCAGTCCAAAATTCAGCTACCTTTTATCTCATAGCTGCTTCTTCAGACAAGGCTATATATAACTTTAATCTGAAACTGGCCCAGAGCAGTACATGTCTGCTTTCTGCTCATATATGTTGGGGCCAGACCCACTGCATCTGCACATCCTTGAACAATAAGCACTCCCATGCCTGACATTTGGACACTTAAGTGACTGCAGAGGCTTGTATGTGGCTCATGGGTTTCTCCTCCAGCCCCGGGGGAGGTAAGCTCTGAGAGAGAGTGGGTGCTGCAAGCAGGGAGCTCAGAAGAGAAGCTCAGCTGATGGGTACATGATCTTTCCCTCCCTCTTTTGGCTCAGTGAGTCTTCAATTCTTGGCTGCACAAGTGGAAGAGCTGAGAAAGGAAGGGTGGAAAGGAAAGGCACCCTTCCTTTTTACAAGGAATAATTGACAAATGTGGTAGTTAGGGCAGTCTCCTTTGAGGTGTGGGACATGGGTGGGAACCCACAGTGGATGCCAGCACTGAGCCGAGCGAGTCCTCGGGCCACGTGGAAATTACAAAGGACAGCAGTAGCCCCACCACAACTGCCAGGCATTTGGTTTCAGTTTGTTTATTTTAAACACCACTGCAGCTGCATTTTATGAGGAGCCTGATCCTGTCAATGTAAGTGTGCCTTGAGCACAGGGACTGGGTGACCTGAGTTGTCCAAGAGGCTTGGAGGAATAGCTCTTTTCTAGATTCCTGCCAGATTGAGGCAGTAGTTTGGTGTTGAACGGCTCTGGACAGCACAGCTCCAGGCATGTGGCACAATTCCAGGAACCTTCTGTAGCACAAGTGAAAATGTAAAGTGTCTAAAGCACTTGGGCACATCCAGGGCAGTGCTGGCTGCCTATGACTACAGTTTTGGGACCGCTGTCTTACCATAAACCACTTTTAAGAATCCCAAGTCCTTTGTTCAACCTCAGCTTGAGTGTTTGGGAGTGTGCTTGCTGATGGAAAGCTGATCACTAGGGAAGACAATCAAAAGGTTTCCCCATGTAGGTCACCAAAGGAAGCTTTGAGGAAAAAATGCTTTTCTCTTAGCCTGTTTCTCAGCAAGAGAGTAAACTTGGCAAAAGGCTGCTAACACTGAAACACTGGCCTTGCAGCTGCATGACACGCAGCATTAAACCAGCTGAATTCACTAAGGTTTCACGTTCATTCACAAAATTTTCACTTTGGAGTGGCATGCTTGGGAGCTGCTTGACCCTTTGTATAAATGTCCTGTACTCCCCACTTGTTTATCCTGATTTGTTTGACTGAAGTGTGTCTGCCCCCACAGGAATCCAAACAAACTCTGGCCTGTTGGATAATGTCGTGGTGCACAAATGCCCATGTCTCCCTATGCTACAGTTGCTGCAGGATGCTTTACCCTCAGCCCTTCTAGCTCCAGCACTGAGCAGTGTGGCAGCAATAGCACAGTTCCTTGCATGAGCTGTCTGGACCTTAATGCTGCTTGGTGGGCAGGCTTCATAGCCCACACTGTTTTGTGCAGCTGTAGCTAGACTGCTATTAGTTCCCCAGGCAGCAGATCTGAAGGCCCCCGAGCAATGAGATGAAGCATAGACAACTGTCTGTGTATTTATATAACTTCCCTGATTAATTATGTGAGCGCCTCATGGTCTTTAATGTGTTCAGCTTCCTAGGAGAGGCAGTCATTAGCTCTGTTTCATGGAAAGAGGACCAAGAAACACCAAGGGCTAAGACAAAAAGCTTCTGATTTCTCATGTTGGTCTTGGTCCCTTTATCCACAGCCCTTCATGTCAGTGTCTATTTGGCTCTGCCTTTATAGCTGCCTGCCCTAATAAGAGATCTCCATGTACAGAGGTTCATTTGCATTGCATCTCTGCTAACGGATGCAACCCCGCCAAACCAGCTGGCCAGCCCGCAGCCCTCCGAAAAGATCCTCACAGATTTTAGGGCCTTTTAGCCTTCCTAAAGACCAGAAAGTGTCCAGCAGACCGTGGAAGTCTCAAATCACTCCCTCTGAAACAGCAGCTGGTTCTCAAGCCATTCACTGTTCCATCTAGAGAGGGAGGCAGCCATTGTGCCGTTAGCACATGCATCTTGCATTGCAGGACTAATTGCTCTCCTTATTTCTGTGCTTGCTAATCCAAGCTTCACAGTCACTGGGGCTGGCTTCCAGGTTGTGCTATCCTTTCTGTTTACTTGCTGGTGTGGCATTTTGTCTAGATCTTTTTTTAAGCAGTCCTGGAAAAGGCTCTGAAAGGGGTAACACGGGCAAAGGCAGATGGATATAGAGTTGCAACGAGCACTCGGGGTACAGTGCAGCAGGAGGCCATTCCTGTTTGCTGTGCTTTGCCTGACAGCTGTATTGGTTTTCTTTTATCACATCAGACAAGGCTGCTTCCATCACCTAGGGTCTCACTTTTGGAGCAGCCCATATCAGAAAGGACTACAGAAGAGGTGGATGAAAGGCTTGCACCAAGAACCACTGGAGAATTTTGGGAGTTGCTCAGAGGCCAGCCCCAGTGCAGCACGAGGTGGCCAGGAGGAAGTGGGGCAGCCAGGTAGACCACAGCCACCTTGTGTCTCTCTGTCTCTCACAAACCTCACAGCTCTTTCAGAAGCTGTTTGGACCTTGGCTCTTGCCTCTGCCAAATCCATGGCTCATGGCTTCTGCAGTGGAAATTCATGCTCCTTGCAGCCTCTCTGCTTCTGCAGGACCCTCCCATGGAGCCATGTATTGGATGAGGCACAGAAGGTCTACAACAGCACGCAGGCATGATGCACAGCAGGAGGGACGGAAGGTGAAGACCATCACGAGGCACATCCTGTCTTTGTGCTCGGAGGAGGCCAGCAGAGATCTGCTGAGGGGAAAAGATCAATCCTGGGTTCACGAGAGCACGTTCCCACACTGACTTCAGCAGTTACGGTGGTGCTGAAGTGAGGAAAGAGGCCTCTGCTCTGCAGACAGGGCGCTGGTTTACTGGAAAAGGAAGAAGGGTTTTTTAGGGGGCTGCTAAAAGGAAGCTTGTGTGAGAGTGACTCAGCATCTTATCATAGAAAAGTCTGAAAGGCTGCAGGGCTCCACTGACAACAATCTCATAGCAGTGTTGTTTGGCAGCTGCTAAACCCAGTTACTAAATCTTTGCTAGGTCAGTGCCCCTTAACAGCCCTAAGCAGCCTCAGCTGGGGCTCCCCACACCTGCTCACAGCTCCATTTCTGCTCAGTTCAGCCGGTTCCTCACCTTGGTGCAGGCATGCCCATCTCTGGCCCTGCCTCTGGGATGGACCTCATACCCGTGCAGGTAATTTATTTCTGGGGTGGACCCTTAGATGCACATTGTAGTTTGTTTCTAGCCTGGGCTTTGACTGTTGTTCTTGCAGGGAAGGTTTTGGAGTCTTGTTGTAGCCTGGTCTTTAGCCCTGCCTCTGGCTCTGCTTCCTTTGCTCCTGTCTGGAATGCCTGGATGGACCCTGGACCTGCCTGTGTGCTTGTCCTGGCTGGCATTGTGGGATAAGCTGCTTGTCTGGGGTCAGGGGCTGCACCCAGTGGGTGAGGGCACTGCCTGTGCTGGGATTACCCTTGGCTCCCAGGTCCCTACCTTTAGGGAGCAGCCACCCTCATGCTCCCTGATGGTCTCCTGTTCTGTCTGAGGTTGTACATACTTTCTGAGAACGCCTGAGTAGCTGCTTCCTCTCAAGCAAAGGAGTTGGAGTAAATAACGGACTTGCGGGCTTCAAGGTCAGTGTTAGAGTGGCTAATTTTAGGTTTTGGAGTGGATGCAGAACTTGATACGGTGTTGGTGCTTCCCATATGTTTCCAGGGAAAAGTAAAGCATCTTAAAATGGGATCTGGAGCAGCCAGCATTCTGTGCAGATAGCAGCCTGAGCTGAGCTCATAAGGAGCACTGAGTCCAGGGACCATTTTTTACTTTTAAAGAAAATGTTGCCTGTGTTGGAGATCTGATAGCCCTCGCTGTCGGGAGGGTATAAGCAGAGGGTGTCTGTTGGGTTCAGCCTCTCTGGAGAGTCTGTACGGCCCTTGTTGGGGCACAAGTGAGCAGCAGCTACTCATGCTGGGCTCCTCCTTTAGTTACCAAGAAGAAATGGGTATGGTTAGGGTGTGATTGGTTTAGAGACCTGTTCTAGGAGAATTTTGCTATTGTAGGTGCCTGTTTTTCTCCAGTGACTAAAGGGAAGTCAAGATGACTAATTAGCATTAAGATTATGCAAGCTGTGTCCTGTGTCTGGAGCCATGAAAAGGTTGAGATCAGATACAGCTACAGAGTTCAGACAGAAGTATAACAAGCTGTAGGATGACAGCTTGGGATGTAAGCTCCTAAATTTCACCTATGTGAGCTGCCAGAAGCCTTTTTGGATCTAGCCTGGCACACCTGACGGAAAGGGCAAAGCAGGAGCTGGGCCCCCTTCTTAAACCCAGAGCCTTTCCAACTGCAGAACGGCTTTTTCTCCCTTTCATTGATGAAACCACTGGTGATGGGGCTATGTAGACCCCCTTCTTCCCTGCCAGCCTCTGTGACCCATTTCTTGCTCACTGACAGGCATGGCCATGGAGTTCAATTTCAGACAATCATATTTACAGGGTAAATGATTTTATAACTATGACTTATTAGGTTCTTGGGCTTACTTGCTATTTGAAGCTTATTTTTCGGCTTCAATCTCTGGCTAAATGGACTTTCCCGTGCTGAAAATGTGCCTTCAGAACAGGAAGGAACTTGACTTTGTGAAGATTTATGTCCCTTTTAACCTAATTATCTGAGTATTTGTAACAATAAGCTTCAGTTCCACTTCAGATAGTAAAATTTCTGTAAGCGGTTATTTGCCCCAGGCTATAAAGTATCTACTACTGAAACACAATGAAATGAAGGAATTGGTATGTATAAAACATTGAAAATGTGTTTAATTAAAGTCTGGACCCTGTCTTGAATTGTTTGTGTGGAAGACTGAGGATGTGGAGTTAGAAATACAACTTATGTGGAACAATACAAGAAAATGTTAATTTCTAAAAAACACTTAATTAAGGTAATTTAAAATGAGCTTTAAATGTTTTCTGGCTGAAATGAAAGCAAAAGTGAAAACATTTCTGTAGGTGTAGGGAAAGCAGAAGATTATTTCACTGTTACTGGGGAAATTTGAAATGAGAAAAAGACATTTCTCTGAAACAAAGGACCAAAATTTTGATAGAAAAAAACACTTTTGGTCTCCCAGACATTTCCATCAAACCAAACTTTATTTTAGCAGTAAATACATGCCCAAAGGTTCACCTCAGCAAGTACTTCATCTTTCCATTTCTTCATTCCCCCCTCATTTCTTACTCTGTGCAGCTGCTGGTTTGGGTGGTTTTTTCCCCTTTAATTAAAATTATAACTAGATGGGCACTGATACCAAACCTCGCCTGCTGCTGGCACAGGGCCTGCCTGCTGCCCCGGCCCTGGGGATGCCTGGCAGGAAATGGTGGCAAGGAGGGCCTGCAGTGCCGTTAGCTGTGGAGACTGAGGAAACGGCGGCAGGGAGGCCGGCAGCAGCTCCGGCAGTGAGAGATGAGTCACTGTCGCTCTGGGAGCACGCCCGGAGCAGGGTGCCATCCCCGAGGGTTTGCCCTCAGACACCTCTTGGCCCGGGGCGTGGTGGCCATGCTGGCCCTTGAGGCAACCTGCAGGCCTCCCAGGGCAGGTGCTGTGGCAAGCACTTGTTCTTAGTCAGATCTCCTCCTCGGGGTGTTTCCGCTGTTGTTATTTTTTCTTTTTTGGTGTGTGTTTTTCTCCAGTGTAGGATGGACCAAAAGAAGTGATAACAGGGAAGCACAGAGCCATGTTGCTCGCCCTCCCCAAGGTGCCAGCAGGGCGAGCGGGCAGCGTGCCCCCTCTGGCCCCAGCTGGCCGTGCTTCCCCACAGGTGCCATAAGCACCTGCACGGAGCGTTTCGGCTTCACGCTGCCATAAGCTGGCAGCAGCCCTGCTCCCCTGAGGGGAGCTCTGTCGGGGAGGAAGGGCCTGGCAGCCATCTTGGCACTGCCCTGAGGTGGAGGGGAAGCAGCTGGGTGTTTGCGGTGAGGGCGGCTGGCGGCCCTGTCCCTGCTGGCACCCCATGCCGTGCCTCCTCGGCGCCGGTTTCTGAGGGAAGATGCCAGTTGCTGTTAACTGAACCCAGAAACGCTTCTGATTTACATCTGTCTGCACAAGCACAACAGCCCTGCGCATCACTTCTGCCCTCCATTCTCCTGTGCAACTTCCCTGGCAGTAAAGATGTCCTGCTTTTCTGCTTTCCTCCACTCACCTGGCTGTTTCCCCCGCATCTTCCCTCTCTCAACCCTTATAAAATCTCCTATCTGTTCTGCTTTTTCTTCCCGGTACTTTTGTCTCCTTGTCCTCCTCAGTTCTGGAGAACTTTTTCTTTTGCAGGCAGATAACCTTCTTTATCTTCGCATCTCCCACACTTGTTTCCACTACTATTTTTGCCAGCCTGGCTCTTACTTCATTAATTTCCTGCTTTATGGTTTTTTACCTCTTCCCTACCTTTTCTGTCTCTAAAATCTTTACTATGTTTCATGAAGAGTCTTCATCCCTCACAGCCTCCTCAGACGTCAGCCCTCCAGGCACTGCTCCTGCCTTCCACAATGTCCATTTTCACCTCCCTCGCTGCTTCTTCCCACACCTCTGTGCACCCCACAGCCTTTCTCTTCTTCTCCACTTCATGATTGTTGATGGGGACCTTCACTCAGCCAACTTCTGCAACATCGGATCATGTTTCTTTATCTTCTTTTTGCAGTCTCCTCCTCGTGCCTTTCATGACCTCAGTGATTCTTCTTGTACTTTTGCTCCTTCTTTATGTTGCATGGTCCAGCCTGACTCCTCCAGGCTCTGCCTTTCATCCCATACCCTTTTTCTGGTTACATGTGTACCTGGCAAGAACGCTATTGCCTTTCTCCAATGTATGTGTGATTTCTTCTTCAGAAATTGTGGTGTTGTACTTAGCAATTCTTATCTGGGTTAATCCCAGATCCAAAGCTCTGTCTTCTCTTGGCCAGAACTCCATAGTCACCTGTTTTTCCTGACATGCCTAGTGCTTTTTTCAGTCTACATCTTCCTCCCTGACTTATTTTAGGTTTCCTAGAGAATGCTCTTGTTCATTCTCTTCTATCCTCCCTCTACACGTCGTCTCTGGATAATCTCACAAATAGAAAATCTTTGCCTGTGCTGCAAAACATGCAGGGTGAACCTCTCTGATGCTTCTGGCCCACCTTCCTTTGGCTGAGTTACAGCATCGGGACAGTCAGATGCTCACTCCAGTTCAGCATGGTCCTTACCCTGCTTTTCCAAACTTACCACTGGATCCTTTTTCATCCCAGGAGATAGCATATAAATTGTATCTACCATCTGATATTGCTATAGCTGTCACATCACTTAGCAAACTTACTGGAAATTCATGACTCAACACCCTAATATGTATGGAAAGCAGCAAAAAATGGCCATCTTTTCATTAGGATTTTCACATGCTTTGGCTTTTTACTGTTAGGTTGTTTAAGAAATGGAGACATCTTCTCAAAAGAATCCTTAACAATTAGTTGATGTTAATAAATAATTGACCTCTCTCCAAAAATCGTTGATACAAGTTATCTCCCAGACCTCTATCTTGAACATCAAGCTTCGTTACTGAAAAAGATTTTTGGTAGCTGACATTTAGCTCCTGCTTCCCTGGAAAGAGCTGTGCCAGCTGATCTTGTCCTTTAAGTTTCCAGTAAACTGCAAAAGCCCTTGAACATGTGCATGACATGAACAGCAGCATGGAAGTGAGATGGGTCAGTGCTCAGAGGTGCTCAGGACTGTACCTGTGCTTCATTAGAAAAAGAAAACCTGCCATCTGGCAAAGTGATGTTAGGGTGGGTCCAAGCAAAGCACCAGTGCTTTCAATTTGGAATTAAATAACTTTCTAAGAGGTGTGAAAGTGGGGAGCAAAAAGAGCTTTGTTCTTGTAAACCTCAAAGGAGAAATAACTTGGCTTAGGTTTACACTTTAACAGGTGGTGGGGTTTTTTTTGTTTTAACCACTTCATCTGCGTCTGTTTGAAGGTCAGCCAGTTTCACATCAGCTTTTCATGGGAAGCTGAGGGTCTTTCAGATTGTCTCTGCTAGTGATATTCCTGATCAACTACGCAAATATGAAGACATTGGTAGTTCGGCCTTCTTGGGTAACAGAAGTTGTCTCTTGTCCATCTTGTTGCAATAAGCCTTTTATAATTGTTTGAAAAATCTGTTATAATGACCAAGTTCCCTTTGAGGCCAATGACACTGTGGATCAGGATATTAATAAGGAAAGTTATCAAAAAGCTTGCTTGGCACCTGTATTTCAAGAGTCTCATGCTGCTGATTCTCAGCGTTTGTATGCTGCTGCTGGCAGAACTGTGGCTCTGCCATCACAATACCAAGGGGTGTTATTGCCAAAGGGTGCCTGAACTGCAGTTTTGAGAGCAATTTGATAATCCATGAGCATTTCTCATGTCAAAGACGGAAGGTGGTGGCAGTGGGAGGAAAGCTAGAAAACAGGCACAGGCTGGGGTGTGTTCCCTGCCTGAGCCTTATTCCCAGGATGGCGAAGGCAGGAGAGGGCAAATTTCTATGATGATCTGGTTGAATTGTTTGGTTTAGCTCTGTTTTGGAGTTTTTTGTCCTGCTCTCACCATCCTTTTGTTTCATTGTCTCGGTACCTATTTGAGGGCAGTGTTTTGGTGCATGCCAGTAAGTACACTGAAGAAGTATATGCAGTGTTTTCAGGAAGAAACCTTATTTCTACAGGGGTATTTTAGAGGGTTTTTGGGCGAATGAGCTGAGCTGCTTGGCGCAGTAAATCAGAACTGAATAGTAACGCCTAGGAGGAGCTGGTGTTATATGATGACTTGAAGATCTTGCAAAGCAGAGGTGTTCTCACCCACCCGCTAAACTGCTTAGGCTAGTTCCTTCTCTTGTGTTTTTCTTTCTGAACACATGATGGCACTACGTGCTTTAAGTACTAGTTACAATATTTAATTTTGAAAATAACTGAATGCAAACTTCTAATCCTTTCCTTTACAGTAGCTTGTAAGAGATAAAAGAAGTGTTTATTCCCCCATGCCTAAATAGCTCATCATCCTTTCCTTCATAAAAACACAATCTGCTCTCTACTCTTCTCATTTAATTCAGTTCTGCCCTTATTCCTGACACTGCTGAATTTTCTTTTGGTGCTGTGTCCTGTTGCTTTGAATCACAGTGGGTTTTGTGCAGGATGGTGCTTCCCTTGTGTAAATAACACAGGTCTGGGATTTTGCTGATGCATCAATCTGTAGCTCAGGACAGTGTAATGGGAAAAGCAATTTCTGGCATTGGAGTAACAAACATTTCATCAAAGGAAGCTGTCAGTGGTGGAATAAAGAAGAGGACCTTCAGAAGCAGCTGTAGGGGGAGAAATTCTTGCTATGAATATATGGCATGATGATTTGGAGTGTCTCAGGCTAGCTTGAATAAGCAGCTTTTAGAAGAGCTGTATTTGAAGGGCCGTTATGAATTTCTTTTTTCCTTATCTTTCCTCTACTTATAGGGTTCATGTGGGTGGCAACAATGTTTTTCCTCCAAAGATATCCTCAATTTTCTCTGTCAGTAGATGAATTTATGGAAGGCAATTCTCAGTCTGATGTATTTTACCAATTGCTGTGAGATTCTAATTATATCTTCCTTTCATGTCCCATGGCTGCCCTCTGGTGTTACTGGGGCTCTGTGACGGGACTGGCCCATTACCAGGTTTCTGGTTGTCATTAAGCAGATTTGCATGCAGACTTTGTAACTTTGAGATACTGCACGTTTTGTTTTGGGTTGCTTATCTTTTGCCATTACTGCATGTGAGGTTATGATCTAGGACCAGACTTACATTAACAACCCCTAATACAGACACCATTTTTTTTCTAACAGATTGGTTTTCCCTAAAAGGTCATTTCTTACAACTGTATTTGTGTTCTTCACTAATGCTTCACAGTTTCTGCACCTCTTTCCTTGGCGCACCATCTGATTTCTCTTGTTAAGTTTGACATATATCACTGTTTGGTCTGTGATAGAATGTGAACTTCACACAGGAAAAACACAAGAAATGGCTCTTTTCTCTATTTTTATAGCAACCAAAACCATCCATGCCTATTCCCTTCCCTTGTGCGGGACAATGTTTTTGATTCAGCAAGCCAGGCAATCACATTAAGTAATTTGGGAGCACCTTGTATTCATTCCTTCAAGCTTTCTGGAACCACCAGTGGTGTGGGCAGTTTGTGAGAGGTGTACTGGAGCAGGCTGCTGTGCTGACCAGAGGTTCAAGTTTAACTGGGGAGTGGGTAAAAGCCTGACAAGGAGCAGAACAGAACATTGCACTGCTTGGCTCAGAGTGACACCGGAGCAACACAGACCTGCTGTAAACAAGCTTCTTTAAATTTTTGAAAAGAAAAAGGAGCTGTTTGGAACATAGCTTAAGTTGTGAATTGTCAGTATCTAACCAGTGGAGAACAAGAAAACTTTGAGAGCCTTGCTATTTTCTCAGGCCCTTGCTATCTTTAATAGCTTCATTAGTCTTAGTTAACTTCAGCAAGCCACAAAACTGAGCAGTACTGACTGCACTCCAAAGAAGTGGCTACACTGCCCTCAGGAAAGCCAAAGAACATTTGCTTACTGTAAAGAAGATATAAATGCATAAGCCAGATGTGGAGTTAGAGAGGAAGATGACTGAAATAACAGGCAGAAGGCAGCAAGCATGTGAAACTCAAGGCTTACAAGTGTGAGCATTCTCTCACTGAATGCGTGTGCCTAACTATACGATAAATAATGCTTTATAGCAGAAGTGTGGGAAAATAAAACATTACTGGATTTAAAATGTGTCAAAACCCCAGTCTAATTAAGAGTTCCTTCATGAGGGGGAAGATTGTGGTTGTCTTTCATGGGTCAGAGAATCACAAAGTGATGCAGAGGGAACCTGTCTATTGCTCACAACTGATATGCCTTGGACAGCTTCTCATGTGCAAGGGCAGAGAATAAAAAAGAGTATATTCTTGCTTTTCTAGGCACCAGAGTAGAACGGACCATGTGGCTGCTGCAATCGTTTTCTCATTGGAGAATCCTCTCCTTGTGCACAGAACCCAAGTAATTAGATGCATAGAATTGAGAAACATCCTTTACCACCTTCAAGGGTCAGACTTTTCCAAAGACTACCTTAAATAAATGACAGGACAGCAGAGTTCTGAGAGCTATCCTTCAGGGAAAAAAAGAGCAGGAATTTGTGCATGCCCTGTACTGCCATTGGGAGGGGCAGCCCAAGTCCTGAAGACCCAAGGATGTTGGAAGCAAGTCTTAGCAAAGTGCTTTCAACCCTGAAAAGGTTAATTGAGGAGGCCCTAGTCCTAATGACAGTAAGTACAAAACTACCAGTCATTCCCAGACGTTTCCTGTGGAGTGTATTGACACAGCGTTCCTGCAGCAGGATGATCGGGAGAGGAGACAAGTTGCTTGTGTGTTCTGGGAATTAAGGCAAACAAAGCATCAGTGCTCCCACATAGTCATACAAAGCATTAGTGCTCCCATGTATCTCTGGCCAACTTCCAGGTCTCATTGGTGGGAAAAAAGTTTAATTGAAACTCACCAAAAACTTCTTATTGGCATTGCTAAAAGGGGTCTAAAAAACAGTCCTCCTGATTTCAAATGCTTGATACTAATTTTTCATCTAACTTTATCATCTGCAAATTAAATATGGCAGTGGACACAGTTTAAAGAACATGAGCTTGTGTGATTTGCAGTAAAGCATAAGACATATCCCTGAAAAATCCCTACTTATTCCAAATCTAGGATTGGTGCACATCTCATCTGAAGACTGCGGTGCACACACTTGGCAGGGCAGTGGTGAAATTAGAATCTAATCTTCCAATAGTACCAGTGAAATTATGACTTGTCACCTACTGGACCTTTGCTGGGCAGAAAGCAGCAAGAAAGCCTTGGAGATAGGGACTAGCAGGAGCTGGGTGCTAGGGAGCAGCCCTCCCTCTATGAAAACAGCTGCAAGGAGGATGCGGTTTGGGTGGGAATGGGGGTGTCAAGTCACTCACCCATCTTTGGTCATCAGCATTTATCATAGGGGTTGTGCTGCTGCACAGCAAACAGGTTCAAGCAAGTCTCCAAAAAAAAGGCATTCTACAGAAACTACTGTCAGGTGCTGCTGCTCAGCAAGAGCTCAGGTGCTGAGCAAAGCAGGTGCCTTGGCACTGAGTGATTTCTGAGCAACTCACATAATAAATGAATCGTTGCCTTCCACAGCAGTCTGTAAGCTCTGTGGAGCACCCACTGCAGGGAGTCTGAGGCCTCAGTCAGTTCGATGGGAAGAGGTGTTGTAGTGTAAACTTGTAATAACAGGTCAGTGACATTTTGCTCAACAGAAAGCTGTTAAGGGAACGCCCTGTCTTGTGCCTGGTAAATATTTAGGAATTATTATATGTGTGCATGTAGTAATGAGGAGGCAATTGCCTGACCTCTTAGCTCCAATATCGTTGCGTGTGCATCTCACACCTTGCTGGCTTTCTTGGTACTAGCAATGATGTGTTTATCCTTCCTCACTTCTTACTAGCCCACAGTCGTTTCTGTAGAAGAAAACAGGATGAGCTGGTGGCGTGGATCCTTTTTGGGCTGGGAAACTTTGGTGTAGGAGTTGCTGACGTCAGTGATTCTGAACCTCTCGGTCTCTATTGTAGTGCCTGTGAGAGACAGTTTCAGCACATAGAATCATTTAGGCTGGAAAAGACCTTTAAGATCATCAAATTCAACTGTTAACCCAGGACTGCCAAGTCCACCACTAAACCATGTCCCTAAGCACCACTTGGTAGGTGGGGGGCTATAAAAAAAGAGACTTGTGCTTGTTTAACTTATCTTCCCATTTCATGCTTTATATTCTGGGGTTTTTGTTTCCTATCTGTCCTACATTACCTCCCTCTTCTGACCCATTATGTCTGCTGCCTAGCTAGCTCTCACTTTCCCTCTAGTTCTTACAGGTATCCTTCTGCTTTACCTTTTTTTGTTTGTCCAAGCCTATCTTGCCCCTTCATGTCTTTTTCCAAGTTGTCTGCACATCCCCTTTTCATTTCTGTCTCTTTTTCCTTGCATCCTTCATTCCCCTGGGGTCATGGGAGGACTCTGAGCTCTATCTCCTCTACTTTTTAATTAGGTAGAAGCATTCAAGCCATTTAACCAACTCGTATTAGCTGACCCCAACCTCAGCACTGATTCTTTAATGCAGGGTAACACATTTAACTGGCTAAAATCAAGCTAAGGGGTAAGTTGAGGACCTGCATTTGGGGAGCACCAGTTGCTGGGCAACATCCAGGTGGATTTCCAAGGGCAGGCAGATGGCTGCAAAGCCAGTACTAGGGCTGATTTTACCTTCAAAAGTGGCAAAAGACTCTGTAAGCAGGACCTGCCTAAGAGTGAGTGACGCCTCTGTATCTGCAACGTGGCAAGTGTGGAAATGCAGACTGCTAATTGAATGCATTTCTTTTCAGGGTCTGCCTCCAGATGAAAGGCAGAAAAGTGTGGGGATAACCCTCATACCTGATCCTGTATCATCAGTCCTGCAATGTGCAAGGAGTATCATCTGCCCACAGATACCAGCCAGCATCATCCCCATCTTCTTACTGAGCATTGTGCCTTTGGATCAGAGGTAAGGAGTCGGTGCCTAGCTGTTGAGTATGCAAACCCCTCTTTTGGGTACACCATGTTTTTATTGCTCATGAAAGCTGAAAGAAAAAGATGTTTCGTGTTCTAGATATTTACTCTGCAATGGGATGCTTTGCATTTTTGTTTATCATGGTGTCTAATGAGCCATCCCAGTGACACTCAAGAGAACAGGGGAAGGCACACGGGAGTGTGCTTAGAAATGGCCCTGGACCCTGTACCAGCCAGGCACCCTAACCTCAGCTCTCATTTAAATGTGCACCAGAGCTTCAAAGACCAAAGAGAAATATTGACATTGCCTATAAACTAAATTCTTGATATTTTGAAATAATTGCACGGCTGTTGTCTCAACAGCTCTAACATGAAATGTGTCAGCAGTGGTTTAGCATCACATGCCAGGCATGTTGGTCACAGTAGGATGACTGGCCACCTGAAGTGAAACCAAGCACACCTGGATATTCACAGTCAAGTAATGACCAGCTGCCTCCTTCCCACTGCTAGATTTTACTTAAGTGTTGAGCTTTTGGAGAGGAAGAACAATGCTGTCAACATTCAGGCCACGGAAGCACTCATGCATGAAGCCCCTGTGCTAGTGCCTGCAGTGGTTTGCTGCTTCAGGTGTCCAGACTGCAAGAGTTTGCAGACTGTGGATATTACGCCTTGTTGTGTTGGTTTGACTGTACAATTTGGTGAGGGTTTTTGTTGTTGTTTTAAGGAAAAACTGTCTGTCTCATTTCCATAGTTAGGGAAGAACACCCTATACAAACAGCTCCAGTTCTGATACAGAAATATAGTATGCGGAGAACAGGCACCTTGGCATGACCCCTGAGCTAGGGCTGGCTTCTGCCAAATCCATAATAGCTCAGGGCCAGCTCAGCAGAGAGCTCCTAAAGGCCAGTTTCTTTTTTTCCCTTGGGTTTTGGGGGATGGCTAGAGGAAGGTCTTCACAGAGCTCTCTGAAGGTTGCATTTGGGGTCAGCATCAGTCCTACCAGTGTCGCAGCTCAGAGCTGAAGCCACTGATGGGGGTGTACTTGTTCAGAAGCAAACAGAGGAAGGTGTGCAGCATGCTGGGCAGGTTTTTTTCTTTTTTGTATATTTCTAAATAAACAGTATAAATGCCAGTCCAGCTAATGGAGAAAATCCAGACTGTTTAAAGGGAGGTTAGGTTCTGTGTCAGCAATCTGTTCTGCTTCTTCCTCTGTCAGTCGGTGTGACTATAAAAGATAACTGCTTCAACGTTAGGGACTATGACAGAGAAGACTAACTAAAAATGTTTCTGCATGATTCTCCAAAGTATACAGCCCTGAAAAGAAAGCCTTCTTTGCTCTCTTGCTCATCTTCACCAGAAAGCTTGCCTCTTCCATTAAGAAACTGTTTCAAGTGATGTATGGATATATAGGCCACACAAGGAGAGCAGACCAAGAATCTGCAGATCCTAAAATGAAGGATTTTCACACTGGAGGAGTTTTTACTTTTAAATAGATCAAGCTTAAAAATAAGCCCAGTTGTTCCTGTGTGTTTGGCATCAGATTTCCTGCAGAAGTAATAGTAATACGGTATTTAAATAGTGACCTTTCCCCACTATCCTGAAGCTAGCTTAAAACTAGTTTGGGGCGGAAAAAGCTATGGAAATTCTAACTTGCCAGGCCATGTGCACAAGATTAGAGCTTGACTATGAATCGAGAAACAAAAGGAACTGGATTAAAAGTCTTTTTATCTGAATACACATCTTCAGCAGTGATCACTTGTAATCAAAATTCCTTGCCTGATTTCCTGCTGACGACATCAGACTGCAAGCCTGGCTGCAGTACAAGAGGAGCTAACACAAACCTATTTTTCATCACTGTGGTTCTAGGAACAAATAGCCTTTTTTAGGATGGTCTCCAAAATACCACTGGAGCTTGCTAGCTAACACAGTCATTCAGCTTCTGAATTACCTGCATGCCTTTGTATTTCAATTTATCTTCTGTTTCCTTAATCAAAACATTGATTTCCATATGGAGATGGACCTTCCTTCCTCACTGGTTTTTCATGTTCCCAGTGTGAGCAAAAGAGCATGAATCAGAAACCTGCTATCTACCACCAGCTTTTTTCCTGGGAAACTAACTGGCAACCCGGCAATCTCTGTGATCACTTGGTTTTAGCCAATTGCTTATTGAGGTCTCGAATCATGTGAAATGCTGTGCTTTCACTGAGCTTCGTCATTACAAAAATGACTGGGGAGATGGAGGTTTTGTAAGAAATATTTTCTTTAGTCCTGTGAAATTACTGAGATGGGAGGACTTTTTCCATGGTGTGAGGTTGCAGTCGGACTATGCTGTTCCGTGCAAAGTAAGATGTGACCTTGAGCTGCACAATCTGACTCAATTTGATAAGCACCTCGCAGTTCTGGCTTAGTGTTATAAAGCCGAGCTGCGCAGCTTTCATCAGCTCCATAAGGTGCCTGTAGGCTTCTCACAGAGCCCCTGGCTTTGCACATCGGGCCAAGCACATTTAAAAATTAGCTGGTTGAATTCTTCCTGTGAATGTGTCCTTTAACATATCTCTGAAACTTTGTGATGTGGCTCAGCCTATCCAGTGCAATGTCAATGGTACAGACAGATACCAGGCCCCGTCTCTGGTATCTATCCAGAGCAGCCATGCATAGGCTATTGCAAAAAGAAAGGAAGGAGCCGGGGAAAAAAGGAGAGTAAAAATACACTTGATATGTTTTCATGAGCGCACGCTGTGGAATATGCTCTTTCACTTTAAACTCTGCCTTGCAGAGGAGGTAAATTTGATCTCTGCTCCTTGCCTAGAGCCCTTAGGTTTCTTTCTGTAGCAGTCAAGTGAGACAAAGCCGGTAAAAAATATATCCTGTTCTAGCCATTGGTCTCACCCTGCTCCAGCTGCAACTGTCTGTTTAGCCTTACCAGATGAAATTTTACTGCTGGAGCTCAGGCTATGAAATTGAGCAAGTTTTATGAGGAACTGCTTTAAATCACCTGTGTTACCCATCTCCCCCTGGTGAAATATTTAGCAGAAGAGCAAGGGAAAGAGCAGTCCAGGAGAGAGGTGTGAAAACACTGCCAGCAATGCCTGCTGAAAAAGTCACTGTTGGTGCACAGAGCCCCGCACAGTGTCTGCTTAGATTTCCCGTTTGAAGCACAGATGACTGTGGTGTTGATCACCATTGCCAGATAAAGATAATTTTTAATGGTGAAATGGTACAGCTAAGAAGCACTGCATGAGTCAGGGCACTTGTACTGTTTGTATGTAGACTGCTTCTGTAGTGAAAAGCATTAAGCATATCCTTTAGGAGCAGAGGCCATGTCCTTCTCTGTAAAGCATCCAGAGAGCACCCTTGTCTGAGATTGGTACCCTTAACAGCTCTTATTTCCCAAACAAATCCCTTGTCAGGATGGGAACTCTGGCCTTGGATTCTCCCTAAACACAGACAGAAAGATACAAAGACAGGCAGGGCCTACTTCTGAGAGCTCCCCCGCATAAGACAAGTCATTCTTGAACAGAAGGGTAATTCCAGCTGTAGCTGTTAGCGCCACACACCACAAATTTCTTTATGTAATCAGGAACTTGTTCCATACATCTGCTGTATAGATTCGTTTGTAGAATTTCCTTTTTTACTGAGATGTCCTTTTTGTACCGTGGTCCTTCAGCCATGTGCTTTCCTGTAAGTACTTCCCATGGCTGTGTCTGTACTGCAGCGTGTTTTCCCAGTGCCGGGTGTTTGGCTCCCTGAAATCCCTGCCAATTCTAATCTGCAGCTCAAGTGACTTGGCACCTATTTCTCACAAAGACCCTTGGTATCCTACACCTCTGTGGACGCCTCAGATACTTATATTTATCTTTGCCTGATTAGGGCTCATCTGCTACAGAGTTTCTGCAAATGTTTCTTTATTTAAACCATACTTTATGAAGGGAAGGAAAGGAGAGACACATGCAGAGGAAAGAGGTGTGTTTCATAGCATTGCTTACTCTGAAGCAACTCTGATGCCAGGAAAATATTCACGTCACTTATAATTCTTTTTGTCTCATTTGTTCTTCCCTCCTATTCCCCCTCCAAAAAAACACTGACAGGAATTCCCTGCTTCCTTACTAATTACATCTCTGTCTACAATAAACCAAGAAGGTCTATTAATGAGGCAGTATGTGGTCAAATGATGGTTGGAACCACTTAGCAGGAAATTTGGTAGGAAAATACAAGTTCAGCAGCTTAGCAGGCTTTATTTTTAGGGTGCGTGAGCTTGTTTAACTCAGATGCAAACTGCCAGATTTCTATTGTTGTCAGATGGCTCGTGTCCCACCAGGCTGAGTCAAACTGGTGACTCATGGGCAAGGAGAAGTTGCTTTGGCAGTGGGTTGTGATTCTCTTTCCTTCTCCGGTCTAAGATGTTGAAGATGATAAAACCTCCAGCCTAAGATGACAAAACTTGTTTTCAAAACTAGTTTCCAGCTTGTTCTGGTTAAAAAAAATCATGTTTGTAATCAAAAAAACATTGCATTGCAAAATCGTTTGAAAAGCACCTGAGGTATTGAAGTTGGGCGCTTTTGCAGTTGATGCGGGCAGTCTCTGCTCGTGCTCTGGGCTGGCCAGGTGCAAGCCAAGCCCCAAATGGAAACAACAGGGACGTGTTAGCTCAGCGTTGTTCCTTGGCCAGCAACCCCTGCTGAGAGCTGGGATTTATTAAACCTGGAGCACAGTGCTGTACTGAGGCAGGGACAGGGATTTCAGGTGTAAGCTGGCTGGCATCTAGCCAGCTTGGCAAGTGGATGTAAATCCTGTGAAAGATTCAAGCCCGTATATTATTCGGGGAAGTTCCTGCTCTAATTCCAGCACACAACCTCTCTCCATCTTTCCTCTCCCTCAGCCTTCCTCCTCCTCCCAAATCCTTACCCTCCTCTGTAGTACAAGCTACTCCTTCTAGAAGTCACTAAATTAGTTCCTTGAGATACATACATGCAGGATTATCTTGGACTCTTTACTGTGCTCGCTGCTTACCCTTCTGCCCTTTTGGCTCTTTAAAGCATTGTGTGCAGTTAGATATCGGCTGGGATACAGTGAGGGCATGATTTCAGGCCATCGCCTGTAGAGATGAGAAAACCTTACAGCATTTCTGGTGGTTTTGTCTTACCATGTGCTCTGAAGCAGGTCAGGGGGTCTGGTGCCTTGCAGGAGAGCAGCAGCTGAGCAGTGCAGGGCATGCATCACTTTGAGCACTCCCATATCTTACACCCAGGTGTGCAGTAAAGCCTGGGTCAGTCTGTGTGTAGCAGAGCTGGAAGGCAGCAAGTCTGACTGTCTGTGTTGGTTTTTTAAGGCTGTTTCTTCAGGCCTACAGCACCTTGCAAAGGTCCTCCAAGTTCACTTAGAAGTTATGTAGAAGGAACCAGATGGGAGCTTTTTTCAGTTATCACAGTCACCAAGAGGTGTTTGGATCTAATGACTTGTCACTTTGCCTGGCGGCCATGTGGTTCAGAGCGCTGGTTCCCCTATGCGTGAGCTTTCTCTGCATTAGTGTACACTAGGCATTGCTGTCTGCCAGCTGTTCAGGCACTGATGACATGAATTGTTGCTGTCAGTCTTGAATTATGCTCGACCATGCCCCTTAAAACGAGTAAGAAGTCTCTCACTCTAATACAACTTCTTGTTCTGTAGGTCTCATCAATGTGGAAAAAGATGGATGGCCTTAGCAGAAGGTACAATTAAAAACTTATTTAGTAGCCTGCTACAGCATGACACTTACTTCTGCTTCTGGCAGGTTTATATTGGTGTAACTTTCAGTGACTGAAGTACTGAAGGGTCTGTTATGAGTTCATAGTTTGGTAACTATGTAAGTTTGCTTACTCTTTATTTTACTTCTAAAGGACCTTACCCATTATGAGTTTCTTACTGTAGCACATCCCTGGGCCCTTCACTAAAATGTTAGATCACACAGTGTCTGAGGTTTTGGTGTCAGACAAATCCACATGTGATTTTGAAAATCCCTAAATAGTCAAAATGTCCAGTTCTGCAGTTTTATATCAAAGTCTAGCTCAAGGCCATGGCAGTCCGTCACATACAAGGACTCCTTGAGAACTCAGACAATTTTTTGCACTGCTTGACAGTGGTTATCCTGGTTTTTCTGTTTCTCCTCTTTGGCCTTGTGACTGATCCACATGCTCAAACCATCCTGCTTTGTCTAACAGAAGTGATAACTCCGTCCTCAGCTGCAGGCTTCCTGATAACTGCAAAGGATGCTTTTAAGTATTGTTTAGCTCGTTTCCAAGGACACGTTGCTATATCAGCAGAAGGTACTCTGATGTGAGAGCTGGAGTGCAAACCCAAACAGGTTAAAATGACTAAATAAAAATGGAGTATGAGTCAAGCTGCCAAAGTAAGGAAGGTGATTGTTTGCTGGGGTGTGTATGCAGCCAGCTAGATTATGTAGCAAAATGACGTGTCCAATGGGTTCATTTCTATATTGAACAGTGAAATAGTGTTTTAATTGCCCTTGATAATTGTGGCTTGAACTACAGGTATGCTGCCTTTGTGCTGACTTCTAAAGATGAGGTGCTAGCCTTATCAGCTAGGGAGCTTCAGCATTCAGGTGTTGTATTTAAGACTTCACATGGAAATCAAAATCCATCTCCACTACACACCTACGCTTTATTCTGGGAGAGGAGCTCTGGTGCACTGACCTGAGCTGCAAAGTTGGCTTTAAAAGTTCCTGTTGTCTTACCCCCACAGACACCCTCCCCTCAGTTGTGCCAGCAGAACCATTGATGGTATAGAACTTTTAACAGGAACCTGGTTAAATGATCCAGGTTAAAAATAAACACCCATTTCGGGGGGAGGTGGTGGAAATAAGAGTTATTTTTAAACCACATCACTGCAGTGATCTGGTAGACAATGTGACCTCCCAAGCAGTTGTTCCACAGCTCAAGGGCAGTGGAAGAACAAGAGGGGTGTGGGCAGAGGAGCGGGCAGAAGAGCAGGCAGCAGCCTCTGAAATCAGTTTCTTTGTCCTCCACCTCTTGAAAAAGAGGGACAATCGAACTGTGAACACTGGTTTCGGGGAGTATCAATTAACCAACCTGGGTTATATTTAACGGGGGATTTGTAGAATAAATGTTTGGGAATATGAGTGACTGCTGCATGACAGCATCTTACATGGACCTCCCCTATCCTCATTTCCACCTATGATCCCTAGTTGCTACACTAGTTTGCAATGATGAGATAATATATGGGAACAAGATGGGCATCTGAACTGCCAAACAGCAGCCATATTTATGGCTGTACCAACTTCATGACGAACGGGTCTTGCCAATATTCCCCTTTCTCTTGAGTTGGGTTGGCTCTACCATGCAGGTATGTCGTTTCACACATGCAAGTGGGAGAGGGGTTGGAAAATGAAAAATTACTCTTATGAGCAATGCTCATGAAGATGCATTTCAAATTATATAATTTGCAATGCAAAATCTTTAGGTTAGTGGAGGAATTTTAATAGGAACCCTTGGCCCCTTGCTCTGTGGCCTCCTAGCTGTACACATGCCAAGTGACCATTGCCAGCAGTAAAAACAGCATAACCAATGACCAGAAACAGAAAATGCCTTCTCCAGATACTACTGCGAGAAGAACATTAAGGATGTGATTGTTGGACTTGAGGCTGAAATTTGTCCTTTGGTATATCTGAACCCTTTTCCTGCACAAACCTGAAAATTAATCAAGGTCTCCTCAGATTACTTCCTGGGTATGGTTGCAGTCATGTAGCTAAATGCCTGACTTTATACTGATTTTAAGAAGTAATTTTGCATACTTGATATTGTTCACATGCAGGAAATTTTGTTTCTCACTGATAGCTCTACAGTTGTGTGAGTGAATCTCTACTGTAATCTCAAACTCTATATGAGTGGTGCTGATCATGCTGTTTATAACAGAAGATATTTGTTTGCTAAAATGTCTTTATTGCCTTATCTGGAGCAGCATGGTCAGCATTTGATGTTGCTGAATCATGCCCTGTGCTTACACAAGGCTTTATTGTGGTGGGGGTTTTATAGCCCAGGTTGTGAGTGCATTACTACACAGGTTCTGCACAAGCTGGCATGGAGAGTGATAGAGCATGCTAGAATTGGTAATATTAATAATGACAGGATGTCACTGTTAGAACATAAGATAATTTTTTTTACCTGTGACCTGTGTAAAATTTGTGAAAATATTTCCCAACCCAAGACTCTACATCTGTGCAGTAGAAAGCAATCCTTCCTGTAATACCTGTGTGCTGATCAATGCTGTGCCATGGGACACCTCTGTTTAAAGCACTTTACCCAACTCCCTAATGCAGCTTGTATTGATTTAGTACATCAAATAACACCTCCACTGTGTATCTGCTGCTAACTTAGCATTGTTCAAGTGTGCCATGTGGTTCTCAGACTCCTTGTGTAAGATCTCAGTGCTCACTTTTGCCAAGATGGCTTTTCTGCCATCTCACTTCCAGAGATAACACAGCTTGATGCCAGCTTTGGAAGCAGCATAGTCCTTCCAGTGTTCAAAAGATTCATTTTCTACCATTAGTGTGAGGACACAAATTTTGTGCCATGGTTGAGTTTGAAATTAATGTGTAACAGCCAAAACACCAAGTCTAGAAAGAAGTTTTCCTTTTCCCTTAGAGAAGATATCTGCCCTCTCTTTCTCTTTGGGCTGAGTGTGCGTTACAGTAGGAACAGTAAACAGATTACAACAGATAACAGTAACAGATTACAACAGTAAACAAACTCCTGTCCAGCAAGGCATGAGAAACAGAAAATGTGAGGGTGAAAGAGGGACTGCAGACATGCACACTGAATGGAGGGCAGTTGTGGAAGGCACAAGCGGAGACAGAAGGTGTTTTGGCAGCCCAGGTTCTGTCTTTGTCATCCTGTGCAGGAGAGAGAGATGGGAACCGGGAGAAACAAATTTATTAAATAGGTTCAGTGGCAACTGCTTTGGTCTTATCTGTCTGTTGTGGTCTTAGGATGCTGAATCTCAGAAGTGATCTAGCGAATAAGTTCCAAGAAAGTATTCTGTGACTGCAGAGACAATTGAGGTTAATGATGCACTGCCTCAGAAGCAGCTGGGGGGATTTGTATGAAACGAGAAAAAGGAATGACTGGTTTCCCGTGCTTATGGTTTCCAGGAAGTTCTCCATGTGTGCTGGATGTACTCAGTTTGAGATCTACAGAACTTAAATTTAAATATTATTCCAGTTGAAATATATATTTATAGAAGTCAGAGTAAATAAGCACACTCACACATACAGTTTTCCAGAAAATTTCCTTTTTCATTATGCACACACATGCACACACATGCACACAGATACATAAAAGAACAAACAGTGCAAAACATGCATGTTGTTAAGTTCTCTACAATATTTACATTGGTCAAAATCCACCAGGCAGAGAAAAGCTAGCACAGGAGTTTCTTAGGTACTGGACAGTTAAGTATTCTGGGAAAACATATGCACAGCGATCCTGAAGAGAAACCACCCGACTCTGCTTGCCCCAATGTTTTAGGTGTGTATGTGTCCTGTTGTTTTTGTATGGAAGTTAAACTTCAGAACTAAACCCACGAACAGCCAGCAGTGTTAAACACTATTTTTAAGTGAAGTGATATTTTTCAAAGGAAAAAAACCAGGAATGGCACTATGCTTTGCTGTGAAATGTGCCCATTTTATAGAGGTTAAAATCACTGTCCTAAATAGCAAGCTTAAGACTGTATATTTTCTGCCCTCCCTTTCCCCCAACTCAGCAGGGTCCAAAACTCCACCAGCCCTTTTCATTGCGAGGACCTCCAGCAGACATAGACCTTTGCAGATGTCTGCATCTGCTCTACCTACAGCTCTGCTCGGCAATCTTTCACACATCTGTTGGTGCAAACTCACTATGTTTCACTTCTACAGAGAGGGGCAGAACAAGCCCTTAATATACCCAGATATTGACAGAACAGACAGGAAAGGGAGAAGATTCCAGCAGCTGAAATCAGTACCTCGAGAAAGGGATCTTTGACCACTGCTGTGGGAAGTAAAAAAGGTGTTTTGAGTAGATCTTCCTCACTTTCTAGGCTTTTTGAGTGCATCATCTTGAATCTCCCAGAAACTTAATTTTCCAAACAAGTCATCTCTATAGTACAGCATCTTGGGGGTGGTTTGAGTTATGGTCCTTAGGAGTGAGTCAGAGCGTGAATGCACAGCTCATACCCACACCGGACTCTCAGGGGTAAGCTTGAGGTCAGCATTTAGAAGTTAAAATTGCAGCTTTTCCAGCATTAGGGGGAGAAACAGGGCTTGGACTTGTAATCTTCTGAACAACAGCTCTTCCTCTTTCTTAAATCAATGCTGTGCAACATAATCTGCTACTGAAATGAGGGCTGTTTTGTTTCTGTTCTTAAATCCTGCCCAGAGAACTATTTACAGTCTGTCCTATCGGACATGGCAACGCTGCACTTGGGGTGTGTTTGTTCCGCAGGCAGCAAAGAAGGATGGGGTGCCTTTCCCGACCCCTTCTGCAGGACTGTCACCTTTGTGCAGCTGGCTGCTGAGCGGAGCAGGGGGCATGCAGTAGCGTGGCAGCGGTGTGCCTGGCGTGAACCGCTCTGCCTGTTCTGCTTGGAATTTGCAGCCTGGGTCAGTGATAATTTGAGTATCTCCATGCTGTGCTCCGTAGTGGGCTGCGGAAACAGCCTCGGCTGTTCCCCTCAGTTCCCTCACACTTCTTATTTTTTGCTTTCTCAGAGGACTGTGTAGATACACTTTCACAGGAACTGCTGTTGTCTGTGGTTGTCCCTGTTCTGAGACAGCATTTCCAAGATGGTAATTTCCTGCCCATTTTACAGCAAATCCACCCACTGGGAATGACATGGAGTGTTACTGGGGAGCTCTTTAGGAACACCGGCCTTCAAGAAGATCATCAGAGGTGCTGTATAACCTTATCAGTGTGAAAGGTCCCCTTTTCCTTTACCAGCTGTTTGTCAGAGGGAAGCCCTGTCTGGGTTATACAGCTTGGTTTTGCTGGGTAGAGGGCAGGGAGGGAGAGCAGAGAGAGTCTCGCTCCATTATCCACACAGCACCTCAGGGAGAACTTCCTAACAATGTCACAGGGATTTTTGTAGAGGGACCCAGAGGCTGAATCCATGCAGCAGGTCTGCAGTGAGCAAGGTTAGGAGGAACAGAGCCTCGCTGTCTGAGCCGCTCTGTACTTGCACATGCAGCACAGGAACTTTTCATCCTTCTTACTTACCCAAGGAGCCAGCACACAACTTCTATATGTGACTTGTGCTGCCTCCTTGCCCTTGCATTTCACAAACTTGAGCCTGGGTAGTTCGCACTGATTTTACAAAGCTGGTGAAGATTTACGTTGTCCCACAAACACTTGGCATCTTTCATCTGATGTTGAGCCTGTTGTGTTACTAAGCCTACTGTAAGAGGAGGGGCTTTCATGGTGACTGTAATACTGGGCCCTGCTTCCTCCTGTCATGACATCTACCACGAAAACTCACACTGGCATGGCATCTTGCATATGTGTGCGCATAAAAAGGTGAGTTTGGGCAGAGTGGTTTTCAGATTACCTTTCAGAGCTTCAGCTTTGCAGCAGGGCAATGAGTTGCAAAGCTGGTGGTTAGCTTATAGTGAATGCATTGCACATGGAGGACTGGAGAATAGGAAGTGAGCTGGCTGGGAGCAACAAATTCCTTGATTAATGCTGTATGTTTAGCATCTGAGAGGATTGCTGGGTCCCGTTTCTCAGTTTCAGCTAGATAAAGGCATCAGCTTCTAATTAATTTGATTTTTGGTTTTAAACTCATAGTTCTGGTGTGTGCCGTTTGCTAACAATAGCCCTTTGTCAGACAGAGAAGGAACACTCAGCTGCACCTCAGCCAGAAAAACGGGAATCCACTTTTCTTTTACCACCATCGCTCCTTCCATCTTGGCTTTACCAACATCTGAAAAATTACTTTTCCTCTCTCTGAATGCATAATTGGTTGGTTATACATAAACTGTAGAGCTTTACTTGGTATACCTGACCTAGAGAAAAAGATTAGTCAAGAACTATCCTACCAGATGTCAGTGTCAGTCAACATATGATCTCCATATAATTTATAAGGTATTGAATTACAAAATAATGAATCTTTTCAGTTAGCATTTTGGCACATGATGATGGTATTACATTTTATGTGAGAATATAGACCACAGCTCTTGCCCCGTAAAACTGCAAACAGAAACTTGTAAGCATTGGCACTAGTTTCGCTTAGAAAAAGACACCCATTATGCTCGGATTACAGTTAAGCTATGTACGTACAGCCTGGAGGTTGTCCAGTCACACGCAGTTCTTTCCCCCCTCTCTCTTTTAACATTTCCTTAAGAAGCCTAGACAGTGGTTTCTAGGTTAGATTTTATTATTTTTTTTTCCCCTTCTGTTGGATTTAACTAGAGGAAGGTCTGTGGAGCAGAAGGTCTTCCAGGATTCTTCCAAATGAGAGATTCCTCTGCTGTCAGCTCTGAGGTGCTGGGCCACATTCTGCTCTTGCATACACTGGAGCAACTGAGCAGCCACCAGGTGTGAAAACAGCCCTGTCCCACTAAGATACCAAACCCCATGTAATTCAGGAATCTCTCTGCTTCTGGCTTGCAAGTGGAAAGAAGCAGCTTTAAAATAAGATTTACAAGCTGACAGTTATATGTTGCCTGTTGAGAGCAAGCTTTTTAATCTCTTTGTAAAACTGAAATAATAACGGGTTTTGCCTTGGAGATCACTTACTCATGTACCGTATATTTTTCTTGCAAATAGGAAGATGATTTTAAATGCACCCTCAGCTTTTTAGTGATTCCTTCCCACTCATTCCTCTCTCTCCCATCCCTAAAAACGGAGCTCTTGTTTCATTACATACAATTTTTAACAAACAGTTAATGGTAGGGCAGTGGAACAGGGGTGTGCCGCCTCTTTTGCACAGCTTAGGACATGTCAGAGTTGTTGATAGTTTCACTCCCCTGTCTTCTTCGCTTCACAGCGCAATGGTGTGAAGGATGGTTTGCTGCACACAGGAAAACCCTGCCTGTATCAAAGCTGGTAAAATTCCTCCTGCCTTGCTTTGCATTTTGATCTGAAGTTACGGAAACAGCTTCTCTGAAATAGATGTATTTTATGGCAGGTGTTGAAACTGGCTCATCGGTCAAAGGAAATACGATTTTTAAGAAGCACTCTAAACAGTTTGGTTCAGGTCTGCACGGGAAGCAAAGTGGCACAGCGTTTTGTGTATAGTTAAATGGCAAATACTGATGCTTCTTAGAACACAAATTATTGCTTCTGTTTGAGGCAAACCTTTCCCAGCTGCTGACAAATTCACTGTAATTGCCTGTGCCCTTGTCCTGTCACATCTACCACATGCCACCAACTAGTCTGGATGATCTGTCCTTGTTTTCACATTTTGTTTCTGCTCCAAAGTGGTGTTGTCTGAGGATTTAATATACAGCAAAAACCTCCCAAGCCAATCTTGTGTACATGTTTCTAGGAAATATAGCTGTAACTTAAAGCTGAGATATAATAGTTTGGCTGCTCTCATACTCCCTGCATATGAGTTGATCATATACTGTTCTGCAGTAAGAGCCAAAAGCCAGGGGCACTAGATAAGTGACAGTCATTTTAGGGCTAAAATAGAAGGGTCTCTGGGGTCTGTCTTAGCCCTGGTAAGCAACTGACTTTTTTATTCAAAGTGAATGTAGTGCTAAATAAATATTCCCGTCAAAGCATTAACATTTTTTGCAGCTGAATTCTTTTCACACTTTACAAACCTCTGTTGCTTTAAGTAGTAATCACATTTGATGTGTAGCTCTCAATATCTTGTGAGGCTTGATCTGAGAGACTTAAGATAAATAGTTGAGTGGAAAACATCTGTTCAATCAATATTTTGTCTGTCTTTTTTTTGGCAACATAGTCCTAGAAGAGCTTTGTGCTGTACTGTGGAAAATGTAGCATACTGATCTAACAAGTTGTAACTTCATACTTTTTCAAGTTAAATTGTTTTTCTCATTTATGTGTCTTACACTTAAGAATGAATCAGCCTGTTAAGGTCAGTATTACTTCAAATATGAAACAATGGCTGGAGAAATGAACCAGTAAAACGGTAAACTAGTAAAATGCAATGACATACAGATAGTTAACTTTCCATATATTTCTATAATATATACCTATAAAAGAAATGCAGGATATGTAATAAATTAATTGAAAAACAAGAAAACATTGCTGTAACCAACTAAGAAAAGAGTGCGGCTAATTTGTTTTCCTTACTCTTCTTTTGGAGTTAGTTTGAGACCCTCTAGTTTAATTAGTTGACTGTATGGCAAAAACCAGCAAGCAATCACTTACAAGATCTTCTCTTAATTGCATGCTCTGACACCAATTGTCTGGATCCAAACAAGCTCTTTAGTGAGGTCAGCACTCTGTGGTTCTTCAGCCCTTCAGCTGCACTCAATTTCCATAGAAGAGATTTGCCCTTGCAAGAGCTCTGGGGTTTCAGGCCCTTTCTTTCAGCTGAGTTTATAGTCTAGCCCTTACCAGAAATAGTCACTTATATTCTCCTGGGACATAAAAGCCCAGGTGTAACAGAGTAGTAATGAGCTCTTTACTTCTCCCTAGAGGTGGCATTTAGAATAAATTAAGACAGCTTAATCTGACAAAAATGAAACTTCTTATTTCAAAACTGCATTATTAATTATTCCTTTCTCTTATTGTTTTTCTGTTATCACCAAGGAACTGTTTTGCCTACTGGTAAAACAATTATTTACACTTCAAACCTCTCCATACAATAAATTCAGCATGCCTGTATCTAGTAAAACCAGGATGTATACTCTAGCAGTGAAATAAGGAAAAGCCAGAAGCTTTTATTATGCCTTTTTAAGCAAACATACATATTGTGTGAAGTTATTGAGTTAACATATGATGATGCATCTCCAGAAGGCATGAAATATTGGCAGATATCGCTAAGAAAATTAATTTTTCTATTTCCCAGCTGGTCCCATGTCAACTGCTGGGGGGAAAAATGCCAATTGTTGGCACCTTCTGGTTAAAGAAGCTGTTCTATTCCCTCCTTAGTTGGCACATATGTTGTTACCAATCCATAATCTCCAAAGGGAGATCCATAGGGATTTTTATCTTTCATGTTCGCCTGTTGCATCTGATGGGACCATCCCAGTGTAAGGATTTGTCTACCTGTGTAGTTATACCCCAGGCAACTTTTCTTCATTAACACCATGTGTGAGCACACATATTCTGAAACAACTATTTAACACATGGTGTTAATCAAAAGTTAATGGGGGCTAACTCCATGTGTAAACATCTTGCTAGAAATGCGATTCAGATGTTGGGTCTCCTCCATTTGTAATAGCCTGGTCACTTATTTCATCCTGTGGTGCTGGTAGCGCAGTCTTTGTTAGAGGTGTCTCAGTCTTGAAAAGAGAATCCATTTTTATCTGGGTTTTTATGTTGAAAGACTTCTGGAAGGATTCTGATGTGAAGTAATAGATGAAGGGGTCGAAGCAGCAGTTCATTGTTGCAATGCACAACGTGATTGGGTACAGTGTCCTCGCAAACCTCTCCAAGGAGCAATTTGCTATCGCTTGGGACCGCACAAGAGCATACAAAAAGAGTATGGAATTGTAAGGCACAAAGCACACAACAAAAATGGCCACGTGCACAATGATCATTTTCAATACTTTCTCTTTGTTTGTCCCAATCTGAGACAAGGTGGCAGGTTTCCGGAGAGTCCTGAGAACTAAAGAAGAGCAGGTAAGGTTGAGTAGCAAAGGAATTATGAATCCTACCACTTCAATAAATATAGTGATCTTAGACAGATAGGTTTTCCAGATACGTTTGGAAAAACCTTCAAAACAGGTTGTGCTGGTGTTAGAAATGTTGGTTGTGGAGAACAAGGAAGCTGAAATTCCACCGCTGAGGACCAGTATCCAAACACCAGCACAGACTATGGCAGAATTTCTCCTGGTCCTAATGGTGCGAGATCGGAATGGATAGACGATAGCAAGGAAACGGTCAACACTAATGCAGGTGAGGAACAGCATGCTTCCGTAGATGTTAGTGAGAAATGCTGTACCAGAAATCTTGCACAGGCTATCTCCAAAAGGCCAATGCCTGTTAAAATTATAAAAAATTTTAAAAGGCAAAGTGAACACAAAAAGCAAATCTGAAACAGCTAGGTTTGTCATGAAAATGGCTGTTTCACTTCGCATTTTCATCCGAAAGCAGAAAACAAAGAGGGAGGCGCAGTTAGTAATCAAACCAAGGATGAAGACCACGCTGTACACCGCTCCATACAAGTTGTACTTAAAGGAATCATCTGTCAAACAGGTATGATTGTTGCTGTGGTTTCCCATGCCAAGTTTGTGATGTACTTCCGAAGAACTTCAAAGTCTACTTCAGTGACATCCATAAAATAAGGCAGTGATCTCTTCTCTTCCTGAAGAAACACATTCCAGGAAGGTTGCTTGACACCTTACTACCGCGTCTCCGTCACGAGTACTTTCATCCTAAAGGAGAGAGAAATAAATTACATCGGTCTTGCAACCTGCTGTCACCTAAAGTGGCTGTGCAAGAGAACAGGTACTCTTTCCTTTCCAAATGAATGGATGTACAAACAAGGCCAGTAATTAGTTTTCACGGTAGTCTTTATAAATTCCGATATTATTGGGATTTTTCATATTTGAACACAACAGTTACCGTACTCAGCCTTTCCTTTCCTTCCCCCATCACTCCTTCATCTTCCTATTGGAAGGAGAGTGATTGCTAATTCCAACTTTCCGCTTGGAAAGGTTTTTCTTTAAAATTTGAGATGGAATTAGCCCAATGTGTTTGGAAAGAAATGAAATCATGGACCCACAATTTTGCCCAGGTGTGGAATCAGACAGTCTGAAATGTTCATCCAAACGTGTAACATGAGGAGAAAGAAGCTGAAAGCTTTAGTGTTTGCTTTTAACTGTGCAGAAATTAAAATTCTATGGTTTTTCAACCTTTTTTGGTGCAAAAGTATTAAAAAAACAAAACAAACCTATGTTAACAAAGTAGTGCTTTGGCTTTTTTCTCCTTGAAAATAGGAGCATCCTTACACATGTTTTGAAAGTGAAAAACAGAAATGTATTTCAGAAGCATTTTTCAAAAATACTTTCCAAAGTTATGCTTGACACTTTTGGAAAATGTTGCTTTTTTTTTTCCTCCTTAAAAATTTCTGCAAAAATGGTATTGCTTTCAACAGGACCTTTTTTTTGCAAATGTAAAATGATTTGCAAAAAGGACTCTTCTAAGCTGTACCAACAACTTCATTTCACTTCTACTCTTTGTCACGGTTCAGAACCTGAAATTTGGAAAAACTCATAAACTACATTCTTGTAAGACTTTGTCCCAATTCTGCAAGCTTTAGAGAAATATAGATGAATCAAGCATGCTGTTTGTTGGAAATAAGTGCTTTCTGAACTGTCTTGGTGCTCTCTTATTGTTATTCTAAGAATTGTTGTTAGGGCCTGTGAGGATAAGCAGTTGGAAAATCTCCCTTGTTGGAGCAAGGAGGGTTTGCGAGTTGGAACTTGGGCACAGTAGTCAGTACATCTTGGAAATGTGGAGCGAAGCTGGGTAACTAAGGGAAAGACCTTTGCCTTGTAAACTATAGCAAACCAAATACAAAACAAAGATTGTAATCTAAGAAACATTGTAGTAGTTACAACTATGGAGGAATTTAGACAGGTGAAACCCTTGTCGAAGAGCAGGATCATTTCCAGAAAGCGATTCTCTGACAATGTAGTTTCAACAGCAAACATGTAACTGAGTTGTGTTAAAGGCTGAAATGGCAACATATAAACAAACTAGGGAAGCAAGCACAGAATCAGGACAATTTGGGATGCAAACTGATGAAAATCAAGTGCTTTCCGTATGTTTTCCTACTGGAAAAGCTCATGTTGACAATTGTTCTTGCACACAGACTATTAGTGAGTCAGCTGGTAAAATGTCTAGTGTTAAGAAAGATGTAATAGCCATTAGGTGCAGATTCTGCCCGCACCTGGGAGTGCCTGCACAACTGTAGGCTCCACAAAAACCAGTGCTGTGACCCAGAGAGCAGGCAGCACCTCGCTTTTCCACCTTATAGATTAGTTGGATGTAAAGCAAAATAGCAGGAAGGGAGGATCCCCAGCTCTCAGTCCTCGGAAAGATGACTTTCAAATGACTTGGACCTTTTGACATCCAAAAAGATGACTTGGAACTATCAGGTCTCTCCTGTCGAGGGGAGTTCATGCTCTCCACAGGCCAGGGCAGCGTCAAGACTGGGGCAGCGAAGTGGTGCTCTGTAGTTTGCTGTTCTGGTCGTGTTTGCTCTGCATGCCTTGAACTAACAGAATTCCCTGTGATTTTTTGGAGGCTGGTTTAGTACATGCTCTTCACCCAGGTTTGTAAATTCTTCCTTCATTTTAGTTGCATTTTGAGTTACACATTTGCAATACCCTGCATTAGCAAATGTTCAAACCAGAAGTAGATATGCCCTTATCTGATTGCTGTTGATTTTGTGGCAATGGTAGAGCCAATCCTGTGTTGGGGCCTTCTCTACAGCACACATAAGCAGGCACTTCATTATGCAAACCTTACAAGGCTTTGGGGACAGACGGGCAGAGTAGGGAACACACTGTGTAGGGGAGCAAAACCTTCCTTGCACCCTTTTGTGCTTTTGCACTCATCTCAGTGGTTTTTCCTACTAAATTTGTGGCTAAATGAACCTTATTGTGAAATGCTCTTTAAAAGATACCGAACATTTAAACTTATGATAAGGATAAGTAGTAAAATATCAAAGGTGCACTTTCTTTGAATGCTTGGTAATCTAAATAAGCAAAGGTCTCGCCTACAAGTTGAAATGCCTTTAAGCAAGAACTCAGTCAGATTCAAAAGCGCATATGAGCTCCAACAGGAATAGATGAGCCTCTTAGCTTAACCCTCAGCCTAATGCATTAAATTCTTGGCTTGTAAATCCCTCTCAGTAAAGAAAGACTGTGTGTTATCTCCATCAGGAGCAATTTTTGTTTATGCTGAAATGTAAGCTCCATAAGTAGATCCTCTTCTTCTGCAGTGAGCAAAAACCACGTGCGCCAGACTCTCCTGATCCAGGCTTCATGTTTGGGTCCTAACAGGGGAGGTTTGAGAGGGATTGGGTGTCCAAAACCTTACATAGCCATGTCCCTGGGAGGTGGATGGAAACCCCACTTTCCAATCTGTGTGCACAGTCCAGGATTTTGGCTGTTCCTCAAAACACAGCCTGACGCAGCAGGTTTGAAAGGCAGCTTTGAGATGCTTACCTTTACTATTGACATAAGTGGTTGCCAGCAGCCTGACCCAGATACTCATTACACAGGAGAAAAGATGCTCAATCACATGATTCTTTTTTCCCTGCTCTGCATCAGACAGCCACAAGGTCAAATACCAGTTTTTCTGGTGTGTAAGTCTGCAGGAATTGCCTGCCAGCTATTGTCTAGCTAAGTCGTGGTCTTTAAAATATAGGCCCGTGTTGTTTACGTATCTAACACTGGGGTGTTTAAACAAGCCGACAAGTTGCTTTGAAACTCAGCCATGTGCTTTAAATTCTGCAGCATGAGTTACACATTCAGTTTTCTGAATGTAAAATGCACTTTTCTTCCTCTTCACTAAGGATTAAAGCAATAGGATGCTCTTCATGTACACAACGTTCACTACTGCTATTAACTTGGTGGGGGTGGGGGGGCAATACATTTTAAAATGGTGAGTTAAGTGAATATAAAGAAAACCACTTTACTGTTCTGTATTTCAGGCCAAAACTTTTAATCCTGTATCTACAACAGGGGGCAGTGCATGAGGGGAGGAATGTATCTAGCTGTGGTCAGAAGTGGTACCATAACCCAACAACAGCCTGTTTAGTGTGGTAATACTGAAATAAAATAATATTAAATAATATATAAAAATAATAAACTAGTGAATAAAAATATCTTGTAGCAGGGATGGTACAAGCAAACCTACAGCAGCTGTCACTTAGGTAACCCTGTTATTCTCAGAGTTATGAAGTGGGGTTCAGCAGAGTAGCTGGCAGGGTTTGCTCCCATTTGCCTTTTATTGTAGAAATATCCCTGTTTTCTGTGTACTGAAAATAAAGGAAAACTTCTACATATTACTTCCTACGGTGCACAAGTATCCTGTTTACAATTCTTTCATTTCCTCCTCCTGGCACCCCAAGAAATCTTCAAAACAGCCAGCTTGCAGCTTAATTCAGATCAACCATTTGTTAGTACAGAAAACTATTGCAGGTAAAAAACACACTTTAAAATCAGATTCTGTAATTCCATTAAACCCTTTCTTTCTGCTCATGCACATCCAATCCTCCACAAATCTACCAAACTGAGGTCAGAAAAAAAGTGTGAAGTTTGGGACTGATGTTTTTGTATGTCCACATTTTCTTCTGTCATATCGGATGTAAGATGAATGTAACTTTATCAGTCTGAATGTGTAGGACATCCTGTGTGTGTGTGTGTTCATTTAAATAACTAAACACTGTAATGCCTTTTCTTGTGGGATCTGATACAGACCAAATGTGAAAACCTTTTAAATCTGAAGGATCTCTTTCTAGATTATCACTATGTGTACCCAGGTTATCTCTAAATCTCGAGACGCAAAGGTTTTGTAGGTACGGAAGCCAAAAACTGATGCATCAGAAAGTGGGGATATCGGGTTTGGGAGGGGTTTCTCTGGGTTTTCTTCAGAAATATCTCTAGGCTATGGCAGCACTTGTTGTGTTTTGATAGGGTCTCAGACCCTGACCTTGGAAATAAATCAGTATTTTCCTTGGGCACAGCATGCGCTTTATGCCTTCTCTTGACAAGAACTACATTCATTAGGGGGTTTTCACTTCACTGTTACTCAGTCGGTGCAACGATTGTATGATGTATAACTCACTCCCAGCACTGAGCTCAGGGTTATGACTTTGCAACCGGAAACTCTCATTTCTTCAATATCTTGGGTTTTATTTCCCTTCCTCAAGCCTCTTTAATTACGCGGAAGGCTCAAAAAAGGTTTTGTTAGGTTGGTGTGTGTGTGTTTCATTTTTTGGAAGATTTCTGCATAGATGATAATTCTGGATAGGACTATAGAACCTGGATTCTTCCAGACTGGTATGAGTAGTATAGGTAAGGTGAGATACGCTGCAAATGTTTAAATATGGACTTAATAGATAAACAAGAAACTTTTTCTACCTGAAAAAGTAAACATTTCTGACACTTCTATGGCAGTGCTAAATAGCAACCGTAACATCACCAAACTATTGTTTCTGAAAGCTTACAAGTGTTCACTTGAAAACCACAAAATGTGAATTCGGAGAAAGCAAAGCAGAGATGGAAAACGCAATAAAACCGTTTTGCCAACGAGTTCCCCGCTGCTTTGCCACTCTTACAATACCACAGTGCCTGTAATGGGCTCTCCACTTACTAATACTTTCTTTTTTTCTTTTTTCATTAGTTATTTTTGGTTGCAAAGAACTCTCAGCATTAACTGAAAGCAGTTATAAGAACAAACCTCCAGTTGGGAGAATCTGGTAGCTGGCTTTTCCCTTTTTGAGGCTGACAGGGCATTAACTGTGCTGCACAGCGATGCTGCTCCATTTTCCCGGTGCCAGCAGTGTGGGCTTATGGAAAACTGTACCAGGAACAGCAGGTGCTGCTGGACCCCGCTGCTGCTGACGGGAAGTGGCTGGGAATGGGAAATGGCTTGGGACACCAAGTTTGGGCTTGGCTTTTAAACCAACCCGCTTGGCGAGTTGCTGTGAGCTCTCCATCCTCCCCAGAGCTTCTTGGTTTCACAGTAACCTTTGCCTATGTTTCTTCCCTGGTGTAGTAGGAGCAGGAGTAAGCGCGGGATTAGACAGTGGGAAATGAAGCAGCTGCCTGTAAACAAAGCACTATTGACTATACGAAGCAATGGAAAGTAGAAATGCTTTAATCTCTTTCATTTACTAATCCTAAGTGATGTATTTGAGAACAGTAGGAAAGAAGTAGACAGAAGTGTGACTTTGAAGTTCAGCAAAGGTTTCTGTAGCTTCAAAGAGCCATCCTTCCCTGCGTTTTATCAGAGTGAATGCCTAGCCGGTATGCTGGGCAAAAGGGGGACATTTTCTGATGATTAGCATAAAAGACAAGGCAGGAAGACTCTTATTCATGGCTTTGACACTTATTGTGCAAGGGTCTTCAATACCATCCGTGCTTTCGTTCCCCAGTGTTTGCTGTGGGTGTAATAACATCTCCTGCACCTGGTAGGAAGGTGAAACCCTGAGTTACTCCTGATCGTTTCAGTCAGTCAGGTTTCACCATCTGCTCTTCAAATTCTGTTTGATAGAAGAAAAACAAAAACATGGGAGCCCGTGAGGCATTTCCCCTCACTCAGCCATCAAGAGTGATCCCGGGAACTTGCTGGGACCAGGTGAGAGTGCACCGGCCGCTCCTCTCCTCCCTGCCTGGGTGGCTTTGGCTCTCCAGGAACCTCACAGACCCTTCACGTTCAACAGCTACTTTCTCTTGCCAGTAAGTCAGCAAACGAATTGCAGCAGGACCCCAATTTAATTCTTCTCCAAGATGGAGCAGGGAAATGGAAACCTGAGCCTATCGGACCTAATCTTAAAGGTGCTCTCCTTTTTTTTTATTTTTTTATTTTTTAATTAGTCAGCACTGCCGTTGTCTCCTAACTGTCCTCTGAGACTTACAAAGCATTTCCTGCTCATGGTGACTTCTCTGTGCTGTATCTGTTTTGTATTGAGCTAATTAAAATGTTTCCTTCTGAAGAGAATAGTGAACTGACTTACCCCATATTCAGACACTGATCCTCAGGGCATGACTCTCTTTTTGTTTTCACTGAGAATGTCTCTCTCCATTTACATCACCCCTTTAACCCCTGATGTGCTTTGGGCTTCCCCATCCACTACGGCCTTCAGAGGCCCTGGTCCACAGCTCAGAAATGATGGAATTTGCCCCAAACTTCCCAGCAAAGTTTGTATTTTACTCTTGTAAGAGGGACTTTTTTGCTTGCAAAGGAACCTCAGTCTGATGCTGGAGCCCTGTAGGAATGCTGCTTGTTTTGACCCTCAGCTGTCTCACTAAGGGGAGATCGTGTTATAATAGCATTGATAGATTCAATAGAGATCCCAATAAGAGAAGATTTAGATGCAAAGAAAAAACTGATGAAAAGCAGAGTTACGCTGTTTGTCCAGGTTGTTTTCGCTCAGGAGTAGAAGCTGGTGTTGGAGGTAGCTGCATCTTTGATGTAACCCTGTTTATTTACAAAGTGTGGTTAAGAAAAAAAGTAAAAAATAAGAGAGTCCTGTTTCCCTGAACCACTGGGGAATCCAACAACAGGACTCGGTTTATTTGCTTACAGTTCCAGTCAGCATCCTGCCCAAAAAGCTTCCTTTCTTTGCTTTCTCTGACACAATTTCCAGTGGTTCCTTGGTGATCACTTGGCTTTTTGGTTCCTTGTTGCCTTTACTCACAAGGCGCCTGGAGCCGCATGAAGCCCTCCTTTCACCCGAGCCTTTTTTGACTGCTCTCACCCAGGGCTGTGGCTCAGGGCTGGTTCCTCTGTAGTCCCTTTGCTGAAGCAGGAGCACTGAACTTTCACCTCTGTTTACCCAAAAATTATAGGCTTTTTTTTTTTTTTCCCTTTGCATACATTAGTACCAACAAGCTTCCATCCAGCTGCCAGCACCACAGCACAAACACCTATTTCAGCTTTTGCAATCTAAACTGGGTGCACAGAGGTGTGGCCAGTTTCCCTGCGGGTGCTGAGCACAGTCCTTCAGTGGGGCAGAAGGCAATCCGTACTCTGCTCTGCTGCTCAGGACCTTGAAGGACCTGTGCTCTGCATTTATTTACCGGAAGGAGCTGATAAAACAAGGCTTTGTTCTCTCATATTGCTTTATTCTGGGGGGAAAAGGGGAAGGTTTGAGAACTCTTCTGACAGCAGTATGGACTGGGTGGGTGTTGCCAGCCTTAGTTTCATTTGATGCAGTGGTCTGGCCTGTGAGTGCTGGAGATGCACGGTCCCTGCACACAGCTGCTGGGCTCCCTGTTCTCCTTGGTGCACGTTTCTCAGCAAGAAATACGGAGGTATGGCTGGGGTTTTCGTGTCATCTTCCTCACATCCCCTCTAGGGAAAAACATTAAGGTCTAGAAAAATATTCAGTGGTGTATAATATAAGGATGCGTGAGCAAGTGCAGCACACAGCTATGCTGTTTCTCAGTAAGAACTACTACAAAGCGTTAAGTTTGTACTAGCGTGTTAAATAAGAAATGACTTTGCAATGCAAAAATAGCACATCTCAGCTAGTGAGTGATGTTTCTTAGAAATCAGGTTTCTAATAATGAGATGAGAGAAGAGGAATGATGTTTTGGCGTTGTATAAAGGATGCTGCTTTTACTGCTAAATATGGTAATTTTCATTTACCATATAAAAGCAAATACATGCTGGGGAGGAAGACAGTGTGTTATCCTCAGGTTCAAGAAATTAAAATGGGAGTATTATTAGATGAAAATAAGAGATTCTGTTGTGGCTGTCTATTTACAGGCATAATAGATACTCAAAATATTATGAGATCATGCTATGTACAGAGAAAGCAATCTGTGCTGTTGCTAACGTGAACTTTTGTCTTGGGGTTAGGGACTGATGAAAGTCCCTCAATTTCATTTGCCAAGATAGAGACTTTCCTTTTTCTAGAAAACCAAACCATTAGAAATAATTCAGAAAACTTTCCTTGCAGCTGGGGTCAGCTAAGGCTAGTTTGGCTCCAAAGCGGTGTGAATCTTTACCCCCTTTTATAGGACTGAACTGGGAAGATGGTGCGTTAGAGGAAGCCTTGCAGGGCCACTGTCCTTGTGAATAAAGAGCTCCTCTTTTCAAGGAGAGAATTTGCCTTTTGTGAAAGGTGGTGGCTCCCCTTCCCTGAGACTAAATCGGATCCTTATTTATGGAGGAGGAGCAGAGTGAGTCTCTGCATGCACGCTTGACCTGGAAAGACCTGTTAAGGTTGGATGTGTTCTCCAGGAGCCATCCTCACTCATCCCAGCCTGTAGACAGGATGGCTCACCGGTGTCTCCTTTGTGATCCTGGAGCACTGTGTGACAATCAGGCTGGGACCACCACGTCATCCGTGTACATCTGGCCAGCAACACTCAGACATCAGTAAATCAAATATGTTTTAACCAGAGTTAGCTGCAGCCTGCACAGATACATTACAAACACTAGCATAAATACGAATGGCTACAAGCAGCCATGCTGTAAGTGCCAGGGCAGTACCACGATACCTGAGTCCCAAACTGTTTTGCCATTTACTGCTCTCCCCAGGGAGCAATTTTCTCTCACCCTCCATTCCAGAAATAACATGCTCTCCTACATTGCACCCTTTCCCCAGGATCTGGCCCGAAGTTGGGGTAAAACTGCCTTAATTCCTGCTCTTGTGCTCCAGCCATGAGGTCACAGGCTGGAGGAGGGCAACCATCTTACAGCTGGGAGTGCATCCTCTCTCTGGCACAAGCTGCAGGCGTTCAGGCACAGGGAATGTTTCGATCGATCTCCTGCTTCTCAGAAAACTGGGAGGAGCAGGTTTTCACATTTTTTTTGTCTCATTACAATACCCTGAATGAAAGTGAATGGGTAGTTGCATTCAGGCATTAGTTCTGTTTGTCTGGCTGTGTAGGAGCTGAGGTCCTAACTCCAGAATTTGAAAGACACTGATTTTTATCAGTTGACCTATTTAAACACATCTCATTTTTAGTCTCAAAGGTTTAAAATGAAATGTATGCTCAGCCTCCCCCTCCCTCACATGTTTTTCAGGATTTTCTTCTAAAATTCAGAAGCTTTGAAGCCTCTAAAGTACCAAGGTTAGTTTCCTGCCTGTTTTATTTTAGCTTTCAGAATGCTAGTAAGGGAAAGAAGATGGAAAAGTGCTACGAAGCAGTGAATATCCTTATCACTGACCTGTGAACTTTGCACTTCCCATCCTCTGGAGTTTACTGTTCTGTTCATATAGGGGAGTAATACAAAAACACACAATCGTCTCCTCTCAAGCAAATATTAAGGATTGTCATTATAAAACCCAAAGTTTTCTTGCAAATTCTTCCACAGTGGGCTTATATTGTGTTAAATCCTATTTCTTCCAAACAGCTGCATCTTTAGATTAAGTATATTGTTCATCATTCATTTTACTTTTGACACCAGTTTTTCTATCTGCTTAAAGCTGTATTTGAATTTTTCTTATGGAATTTTGCCACTGAGCTTGAAAGGAGTAGATTTTAGACATAAATGAAAGGCAAAGTGATAAATAAAACTTTTAGGTTTTGCAGTATAAAATATATGTTATTTCCTAACTTTTAATATAGTTTGCAGGAACCAGATCTCACATTACATGAAGCTGAAAGCATGCATCATTGTAAGCTGCAAGCCTAAATTTATGCCACATTCATGCACAACCCTTTCTTAAGCTTACGTTAAAGTGTCTTTATGACGCTGACTTCACGTACAAAAAAAAGAAAAAAAAGCCCTAACTAAGGGATATTTTTCACAAATCCGAAACAAGCAACAGGGATAGAAAAGTCCTTAACTTGTCATCTGCAGTGACACGATGAGAATTATGATGTGAATTATAACGATTTTCACTGCAACAGTTTGGAGGAGTAGCTCTTGTAGTAATTACTTTGCAAAAGCTTGGAGATCATCTTTCTCACTTTAAACAGAAACATTCGCCTCTCCCATCCCAACCATAGCACAGCTCAAGTAAGGAGAATGAGATCTGCCTGTATAGAAAAAACATTGCTAATCTCCATTGAAATGTACAACTCGAGCCCATCCCCGGCTAGTTTTATCCCACGGATTTCTCCGAGCCTTCAGATTTCACACAAATCCTTTTTTGCAGAGCTGACATGAAATCTGGATGCTTTTCTGCTGAGTTGGAAAGCGAGGAAACAGAAACTTACCGGGGCAGAGCGGCCGGGGCTGCGCTCATGCCCGCCGCTCGGCAGATTTCAGCCCGATTCCGCCCTGACAGCCCGCATTTCTCCTTTTTGTGTGCGGAACGCAAACCGGCTTAGTCCCGCACGGCAGATCTGTCTGCTCGACCTTCTCAAAGTTCACCCGTTCATCTTTAAAATCTAAAGCGACTGGCAGTTGTCTGCCTGCCTTTGTTCGGCGAGGAAACAAAACCGCTGAACGCTGCAGCCATCATGTCTTGGGAAACAGGACACAAGAATGGGCCCAATGTCTGGGCAGGGGCTGTGGGCAGGGGGAACTCCTGGGGGTCTCGCTAGGAAACGCTTGCCATTGGGCAGGGGCGCGGTATTAGCGGCTGAGCCCGCCCCGCCCGGCGCTCGGCGGGTCCCTCTGGCAGGGCTGTATCCCCTCCCCGAGCCCAGCCCAGCGCCGGCAGCTCCCACTGCAGCGGCGGCGGCTTCGGGGCAGCGCGGCAATGGG
>JAVJGI010000037.1:22288861-22322119 GCA_035590275.1 Ibycter americanus
CTGCAGCGGCGGCGGCTGCGGGGCAGCGCGGCAAGGGGGAACGCGCGTTTCCTGAGCAATGAGCGGGGGGCCACGGCCTGCCGGAGTGTGCCCACGCCTCCGCGCCGGGGATGCTAATGAGCGGGGGGGGGGCAAAGCTGTTTAAATCTCAGATTTTCCTTTGCATGGCTGTAATTGTTTTTCCTTCCAATTAAAAAAAGTGAGGAGGAGAGGGGGGAGCTGGGAATCGGGAAAACATTGGGTAAGACTAGGAAGCTGCGAAGCAAAGCTGGCTATAAAAATAAAATATCTTTCTTAACAGATTTAGAAAGGGGTTGGTGTTTAGGTTGGGCTTTGTTGTTGTTGATGTTTTTATTTTTTAAATCTGCTCACAGGAGCTGACTAGAACAGTCTGGACTCTTGTCCCCTAGCAGTTTGCTCTGAAAGCCCTGGGCTCCTGCTGGAAAATCTATAGGCATTCAAATGTTTAGGGACATAATTACGAATACTCCAGGGAAGTGTGGCTGCTCTTGCCTCTGTAGCTCACCCAGAGCTGCAGCTGCTTTTCAGTGAATCTGCCTTCCAGCAGAGCCGCTAGCTAAAAGCTTTTTATTTTTATCGCTTACCTTTAATATCAGCCCTTCAGCTAGGGAAGAGGATCTTCTGGCAGCAGGAGTAACACAGCGGATGGCTTATTTGCCTCAGCCTGTTTATGCTGTGGAGCAGCTGGTGCCCTTTTATTTCTTTTTCAGCCCTCTCTAGTTCCATAGGTTTGAAATCCTCAGTCTGCTTTTAAAGCCCAGCCTCCCACCTAACATGTCTTGCTCGCATTGTGTTTGTCTCTCCTTTTCCTCCGCTCTTCTTGGCTGTTCCCACAGGCAGCCAAGGCTGGTAAACAACTCATTGTGAAGCTGGAACTAATGTTATTCCTTGGGCTGGTGGCTGATGCAGCGGTCTCTGACTCGCTTCTGCAGCACACCCAGCTGCCACAGGCTTTTATCCAGTCGATGCAAGTAACTTCCTGAATATCTCATATAACAGCCTAACTCCAGTCTGCAAAACCTCATCCTCTGAGGGCTCACAGTTTAATAAAATGTGTAAAAACACAAGTATGGATTTGGATTGAAAATGGTGAAGGTGCAGATGTTTCCTGCTCCTAATGGCCAAAGGTCCCTTTTCCCTTTTTCAACTGGTAAAGATGGCAATCTGGGTACATTGTGAAGGGATGGCCAAAGACATCCGCCATCACCATCACTCATTACAAACGTGGGGGTGAATATAGGGGGTGGCAGAAAGCTCAAGATGCAAAATCCACCAGTATCACCAGTAAACTTGCATACAGAAATCAGTTTTGGCTCTTCATGGCTTGTGAGCATTTTCAGGCTGGCTTCATGGAAATCCTGATCTCTCGGGCATAATGCAACTTCTTTTCACTCCCCGGGGCCCATTCTTATGCGGATGTGAGTGCTCTCAGTGAGGACCGATTCAACACCACCTCTGCATTTGAAATCGCCCTTTTTAGGGAAAGAAGTGTGGTTTGGATGGTTTGAAGCTGGGTTTACTGATACAGATTAGAGTGAGCACACTGAAACCCTTTGCAGATTCACGTTTGGTGTCTCAGCCCTCAAAACTACCAGCTGATGGGCAAGCCCATTACAGACGAGACCGATTACTCCTTGGAGATTTAATACAGTAAAAATCTTAAAACAAGAATTCTGTTCTTCTTACAGTATTTAGCCAGAACGTGGCAGTTGTGCCAATTTTGATGCTGTTGGAATGTAACCAGGCAGCTGTACCTACCTGGGAGGTTTGCTTTCTCTGTAGAGTTATTGGTTTAATTAAACACTCCTAACAAAAGTCTTCAGCTGCTGTGAACTTGGAGGCCTCTCAGGAACTCCTCCTTACCTCTAACCTAACAGGAGACTGGGGGTGGTATTTTTGCCCGTTATGGACTCCATCCTTCTAAACCATCGTAGTGGTTCCAACTTCATATCTATCTATGGTTGCCATTGAATTCAAAAGCATCTCTAGTGAACAGGTTTTTCAGTCACCTGTTACTTTGGGGTTTTTTTCTTTTAAAAGGAGCATCTTTTTCTGCTAGCTATAGCCAAAACTAGAAGCTGGAAAAGCAGAATCTCTAGATTGACCCGTGACGCTACTCTCCAGGATCTAGAGATCATTAAAAAAAAAAAAGAAATCCCAACCTTTTCCCATATGGGACATAAAAAAGTTTTGGTATTGTCCCCAGAGCGATATATTCCTGCTCCCCTCCAAGGCACATTTCACAGAGCAATACACATAGGCCTTTGTCCTTCTCCACACCAGTTTAAATTGGCCAAATGCTGTGCTATCACTGTGCACTGTGTGTTTTTTTAAATAAATAAAGTACAAACATTTCCAACAAAGTACCCTTAACATAGGTTTATTTCCCAAACATGAAAAAAGGAGGTGGCTGCCTCTCTTCTTGGTTACAGTTACAGGCAAGTGTTTTCTTTAAAATGGAAAAACAATGAATACACTCCTCAGCTCTTAATCTCTGTCTCTGCACAACTCATTTGCTGTCCCCACCCTGATCCCATGGTGTTCATCTTAGACTCGGGACAGGGTGGGTTTTAGTGAGCTCTCCTTGTTAAAACATTGGCAGTACCTCAATAATCTTTAGTTATTTTGGAAAACAAGGGAAATTGGACTGTTATCTTATTGGAAACCACGGCTGCTGAGAAGGCATAACATGTTTAAGCAGAAGTTTTACCCCCTGTTTACAGTACTCGGATTTTCTGCTTGTGCATAGAAACCCTACTGATGCGATACTTCTGTTATGTTTTTGGTTGTCCAATGTGTCAGTGGTCTGGTGGCTTTTGGACCGGTATATGAAATTTCCATTGATTTCAGCCAGTCAGGGATATCTGAATTTAAGGAAGAGTTTTGCCCAGAAGACTAGCATATTGCATTTCCGGATGATTAACGCTTAATTCTTCTGCTGTCAAACAGTTTCAGTCGATTGATGCTTTATTGTGCCAAGATTCCTACTTCAGGGCACTTAGAGCACTCAAAAGGAGCCAAAGAGCAGAAACCAAATCAAAATTGCATTTTAAAGGCCACTAGAATATATGTAATAGGGACATTAGTTTTTCCCTTTCCTCCTCTATTCATTGGCAAGGCTTGTTTCCTTCCTTTGCTTTCCTGCAAAAGCAGACTTAATTTGTCATTTGGTAGCTAAATATTGCATGGCTTTAGCTCATCCTGGTACGGCAGTGCATATCAGATGTTCTGAGGCCCAGTGGAGCTCTCCCTCTTATTGAGAAGAGTCTGTGAACAAGCTCCTGTTAAGCTGCAGAGATAAAAATGAACCATGCAGGAGTGGCTTCATGGTACCAGAGTGGTTTGGGGACCCGACTTGGAGAAGCAGGTGACCCCACATTGCCAAGATACCTACTCTTTGAGCTTACAAACTCGGTTTCTAAATAGAAATTTTGGCTGGCTGCAATACATCCGTATCATGTCCTGTATCATTTGCTCATCCTATGAGGCACACAGCTTCCCAAGGTCTCACACTTTTAAAGCACCAGCTTTAGGACTGCAGCTCCTCTGGAATAAGGTTAATGTCTGGGTGACCGCAAAGGAAACATTTGGATGATTGAACCAACAGGTTCAATTCTGTTAGAATGAAGTATTTCATTTAGATGTTTCCCAGGAAAGCTAAAGGAAAAAATCAGTAATACTGACATTTTCCTGGGGGGGAGGGGGGAAGTAGTCACTTTACAGAAACCACAGTCTGTGCTGGAAGAGATTTTAAAGGAAAATTCCTGAGCAGATGTAGCAGAACCCTTCAGGAGCTCACTAAAGCTGCAGTGTTTACTAATGCTTAATGGTTTGTCAGTGCTTCCATTTGAAATCCTTTTTGAAGAGTTTTCTAACAAAGCCATAAAAAATCACTTTGAAATCAAATGGAAATGCAAAGCTTCATCCTGTTTGTTTTTTTCAAATATGCATTTAGAAGGCCCATTTTTTAATAATTTTAAATGTTGTAGAGAGATGGGGGGACAGACACGACACACCAAAAGACAGGTGCGCATTTGAATCAGTATCCTTGCAATTTTAAGAAAGCTTCATTTAAAAACCCTGGTTTGTTAATTTGCCAGCACTTAAAGTTCCATTGCTTTCCTACCCAACAGGACTTTTTGCTAATAAATGATAGAAATCAAAGCTTTTCGGGGGTGGGGGAAAGCGCCGCTTGTGCCAGCGGAGTGACTGAGTGCTCAGAAAGTCCCAGCTGCTCTCAGTGCTGACAGTTTTCTGGTGAACACAGTTTGCTGTGTCCATCCAGGTAAGGATTGGATTAACTGATTAACCAGTGATTTGTTTCTCTGATTTTTAGACCTGTCTGATAGCAACTATGCATTCTCATGAGTCCTGAGGGCCTTTCTTTATTAAATGCAGTTAACTCGAAGAAAAAGCATTCAATTATGAGCTGCTGAAATGTGTTTCATTGTGTAGAAAGTGAAAGAAAAAATTTGTACTGTTTGCTAGGTCAGGCAAATAGAAACCTCTGGTGGCACCAAGTACCTGAACCTGAATATTCCTCCAACCCATGCATTTTTTCCTAAAGCTTTGCTTTTTCTTTGCTATGTAGCATCATCAATAAGCTAGAAGAATACCAGTCTTTTGGATAGTGCCCTCTCTATGCCTCAAGGCATGCCTCTCTCCCTTTGCTTTCCATATTTTACAGTAATTTAATCAGGCTCTTCCAAGTGTGTCTCAGTCATTTCAGAGTCTTTAATTTTTCCTGTCAACAGAGAAGGGATTCATTTTGCAGACTCCCTACTCATTAGTCATTTTCCCCATAACTTAGAGGCAATTTCCAATTTTGCATGACCAAATCTAGCCCATAATGTCTCCCTTCAGAAACTGTATCCAGGAGTTTCTTCAGGCAAGAAAGAAATACCTGATTATTCTCTCCTCCAGAATGAGTTCAGAAACTTGCTCTGTCCTAATTTGGTGTGGGATCTGGGTTCGTTGATTCTTTTTACCCACTTCAAAGGGACTGCTTTTCAGTTCTGCATGCTTCAGAGTCCCCACTTTAATAAACACGTGGTAATGTATACCACTGTTTTGACGAGAGGCACCAGTTATGCCGAAATCTTATCCCCTGGAAAACGAAGCAGGTGTTTTCCAGCGAAGCTGTTGGCCTGCCTGTGTAAGCCGCCACCAGCACCAGCTGATGAGGAGCCTGATTTCAGAGTGAAGTGACATTGCCTCTGTCGTGGTGGAGGATGATGTTTGAACGTGTCCAAGGGAAAGCTGAAACGGCTGCCTTTGTCTTCCTGTGGTGGGGAGCAGAGCAGGTTTTAACAAAAAGTGGGTGAAATTAGTTGTTTTTTTCTTTTTCTGAACCCCAGTGATAGCCCACCAATGGCTCCTATTCCAGGTGTGGTGGAGCCTGGGGGTTCAGCAGAGATAGCCCTGTTTGACTGGTGTGACTGGAGCTGCAGCGGCTTTCGGTATGAGCAGAAGGTACTGTACCCGTATTTCATACAGCACAGCATCCCTGGGCTGAGGCTGTGGGGTGGCTGTAGGCACACCGTACCATGGCATCGGTAAGTGCTGGTGTTTTACTGGAGTAAACTGAGTTTCGCCAAATGAACTGGGAAGGATGAAGAGCTATGATGCCAGGAAGAGTCACTGCAGAGCAGTTAATGAAGCAAGCAGAGAACAACAGACGATGCAGGCCAGGGCTGGCTGACTTCCCCATGCAGTAGCAGGGACAGCATCTTGGAGCACAGCAGTGGAGGGATATTAAGTTTCAACAAAACAAACCCAAAGGACATGAAAAGCTGGTGAATATAGTCCGTGTTCTGATGGCAAAAAATCAGAGTTTGAAAGGAGCCTGGAGCACCTAAAACAATTGAAGGCAGGAGCTTGCAATTCTGCTGTGCATGAATAGAAGGAAGAAGCGGCTGAATATCAGGAAACATTTTCTAACAATGCGGACTATTCGGCTTCAGTGGAGACTCCCAAGGGAAGGGGTAAAAGACCACAAGGGCTGAATAATAGAAAAGTGGACAAAACCATAGCGTACATATACTGGAAAGAAATCCCTCAGTACAGTGATACGCAATTCACAATACCCAGCCAACGTAGCATTGCTATTATTAACAGCATCTTTAAGATGCGTTTTTTGATACACAGATTCAGCAGAGCCCATGCAAACGAGGAGGCTGCGAGTTTCTGTGCAGGTCCTCTCCCCACGAGGTGGGCAGTAGAGAAGGGGCAGAGGGGACGCGCTGCCATCACAGCCCTGCATTTCTCAACAACACCAAGCGGTTGCCCCGGCTATCCCTGTCCCTGGGAGGAAGCCTATTCTCTGCATTTTCATAAGAATTCTCAGTTCACCCAGGTCCTGCTCCCTCTAGAGGGCAGCTCCTTCCCTTAGAACTGCTGGGGAAAGTGATCCCACCAGCGTGTTCTGGTTCCCAGCTTACCCACCGTGAATTTTTGGGACTTGCAGGATTTTGGGTGGACCACAGACCGCAGGGTGATGCCAGAAAGTTCACAGACCCATCGGGCTCCCCCTGCCTTCAGCGCTGTGCCAGCCTCCATGGCTTTATCACCAATGGAGAATGGCAACAGAGCTAAATTAGTAAAATTCATTATGCTCTGTAGCTTCATTGTCTTGGGAACCTCTTGCAGCATCACAACATACAACATAGCTGTTATCAGAGAATTTAGTGATGAAAGAAATGTGTGTAGAATGGATGAAAAATTAAATATTGCCAATTTTCATTAGCATCCAAGTACCCAGAAGTTGGTACAGCCTGTAGCTCCCCCCTGCCTTCTCAGTGGGTGACCCTTTTGAGCATCTGAACCCAAAAGAAGACTGTTTTGAGCATGACTAATGCCCAGCTCTGCACTGAGGTGTGTCCCATTGCACAGGGCTGCACCACACACCGAGGTCCAAGCCTTCATGCTGGGCTTCTCTCCTAGGGACCATGTTAGTAAAGCGTATTAACGGAGCTAATCTTGCCAAGCTGTGTGCTTTTCTGTTGCACAAACTTACAGTCGGACGGTGTTATGGAAATCAAAGCAGTATTATTCGTGTTGCACCACCACTTAACTCCTGCTCTCTACCAGCCCATTGTTGATAGTACTTTGGCATCGCGTCAATCTGATTGCAATTAAGCTTTTTACAAAGCATCGTTCAAGGCTGTCTATTCTGGTTTTGATTGTTCATGCTCTGAAAGGTTCTCCACAATGGATGTTCCAGGGAATATGCTACCAGCTGTGTTGGTAATGCCCTTGTCTGATAGTTTTGATAATTTTTTTGTGACTCATGGAGGCTATTTTGGTACTAATTTTTTTGTTTTTCTGATTGAAAAGTGGTTTCTGAGAGGAGAAAAGTATATATTTTATGCCCTAAGGTTATGCATTTTTTTTCTGAAGACTTTTTCTATGCACAAAAGACTTTCTTAAGGCTTCTTCTACCAGACACTCCAAAAATACACCTTTGTTCCTAACGAAAGTAGGATGCTATGTGTAAAGAGGCAGTAAAGAGGAAAGAATCTGATACAGATATCAAGGCCTAAATGTGTTGCTAATACACAAATGTAAAACTAAAATGGAGCCTGAGTTTCATTATGGATATATACTATATTTCCAGCTGAAATGTGCTGCAGAGTCTGCAGTAAAGCAGTTATGACCATGTACCAAGAAGAAGCAGTCACTCTCTCTCAGCTTGTGAGCAAATGTGGGAAGGCAGCAGCACCCTGGCAGCAGTGACTGTCCAGTTTGGGGAAGGTCTGCACCTTGGGATCCTCCCTGCTCATGGAGAGGAGGCTGGTTTGTTAGGTTTAAACTTGGGAGGCTTATTTTTCATTACATTCTTTCATCCTCTTCTGTCTCAGGACATTATTTTTTGCATTTGGTGTGTGTGTATGTGTGGTGGTAGGGTTTTTTTGCTCCAAATGAGCTAAATGTGCAGGAATTAGGCTGGTCAAGTCTCTGTTTTAATCAGCTTATCGAGAATACAGAAACATTGTCTCTGCTGTGCTTTGTGATTCTGACGTCCTCCCCTGCTTGCAGTCCACCAAACACAGAAAAGATAGGAAAACGATATTTCTTTAACATTTGACTGTTTGACCTAGTGCAGAAATTGCCTGTTCCAGGCTCTCTCCAGCATTCATTTCTCTTCACTGCCCTGGACCATTATATTTCACTCCATAAGTCTATGAACTGCTATTTGCATCTGGGCTAAAGCAACATAAAATAAACATCAGGTATGAAAATATAAACACTGGTCAGTTTCCTTTTATTTTAAACTAAAGGCAACTTGCAGTAATTTAGTGTGAGTTGAACATACTAACTTTTCCATGACATGAGCGAAGATCCCTCCTCCATTTGATTGAAAAGCCTCATGTACAGAGAGGCAGGACCCAGCATGTGGATCTCCTTGGAAGGCCTAAGTGAAACATTTCCTTGCAGATTGGCCCCAAAATACCTCCAAAGTGCCCATCAGGGAGCTCTGACAAACCCCTCCTGGTGCACCAGGACCTGACCTTCTTCCTACTGTCTCTCCCTTTCTCCAGGACCACGACAGCCTGTAGCAGACACTTGGTATCCACTGGAAGTCCAGCCTCAATCATAGGATCATTTAGGTTGGAAAAGACCCTTAAGATCATCAAGTCCAGTTACAAATTAGTCCCAAAGCTTCTAGTTCACAACCCAAAATTCATGCCCAGGCTAACACTGAAGAAACGTGGCTGACGGAAGGCGTACTGCATGCTGCACATCGCCTGGTGTCCTCTAGAAAGTGAATTCAACCGGTTTTTCATGGAGTCACTTGGAGAGAAGTTATTAATGGGCCAAACACACTCCTCAGTGATAACTTCCACTAGCAAGGAGGCCATGGCAAATATCTAATTACATATATTAGTGGCGTATTGGTCAGGGCTTATCTTAACAGTGTGTCACTGGTACAGGACAAGCTGTGCAGCTTCTGAGGTCCAGAAATATGAATGAGTCCAAACTACAGAGTTTTGACCTGAACTTTCCCGCAGATGTGGGGACTCAGGGCATGCATCTTAGCCCGAGCCACCTTGACAACGGTATCACCGTGCTATGGTTTAAAATACAGAGGGGTGCTGTTAGCAGATAACAACATATGGTCTCTGTTTGCTTTCTTGGAGTGCCCAAGGAAGGCTGCAGAGAAGCTCAGGGTGTGACACTGGGACACTGCTCAGCTGCTGCCAACAGGTTGTGGTACAGAGAACGCAGATGTCACATCCTAGCCCCTGCCATGCTCCGAGATCTGAGGGTACAGCAACAGCAGTGCCTCAGGATGCCTGTCGTGATAAATATTTCAATTTCTAGTATGAGTCTGCCAGGGGCACTTCAGCACAAGTGGAGAATTTGTTCCAATACTAATGATTTTCTGAGGTACGTTTGCAGCTCTCAGCTGCTCATCACAGGGAAAGAGCCAGTGCCCAAGTCACATGGTGACCGAGACCCAGTGGTCCTTTAAGAGGAGATGGGTGTTTCTGCAGTGCCATCAGGTTGAAAAAAGAGCGCCAAGACAAATAAATACAGAAGATATACTGAATAAAAGCTGCTTTCCTAAAAATGTTTTTACTCCTGAAGGAGGAGTTTGGAGAGGCAGCTTGCTATGCCAGGGGAAAGGCCACCCTGTCTAGAAGCTCCCTAGATAAGAATGGAAATCCTTGTATAACATTTCCCTTTGTTATCAGAGGGGAAGAAACACTTTCAAAAGCATTGTTTTACAGAGGAAAGAAACATCAACAGGGCAATGACTTTTTTTCTTTTACCTTTTCTCTGTTGACTCATGATGGCCTTCCAAGCTGAGTCTTCAAACCATCCTTTACCACAGTCCCTTCACCCATCTGTGCCATGGACTCTCTCTGGGTTTGATCCTGTTCCTGTTGTAACTAGGAGAGGGTTTTGCTTTCATGGTCTTCTCCCTCCCTGGCCTGAGCATATCCCCTGCCCATTGCTTCCCATCACCATGGCTATTTCACATGCTCTTTTGTCTGCTCTCGGGGCACCGAGTCCCTTGCTTCGCTGAATGCACCCTGTGTGCAGGTTGCTGCGCAGGAGAGGCTGGTGCTCTCTGTTTGTTGCCAGGGCTAAATGTTAGCTAATTTATTCTGTCAGCAGAGCTGTTGCCGTGCTGGGTCTGGATCAGGACAGAGTTCACACCAGAGTGCATCCCTCCTTCCAGAAGATGCTCAGAATTTTGACTAAAGTTTTCTTGCTGTTCAGTGCCCCGGGATTTAGTTCCAGGGCCCTTGTGAAACCAGCTGCTCCTCTGAGATTTACCCATATTCAGATGATCCCTTCCCTTCTGGTTTTATGCATTATATGGTACCACAACAACAAGGGTTACACGTAAAACTCAGGAAGGCTGAAGAGTATCTGGATTTGAATTTGCAGCTTTGTTTTTCCTTTGTCCAAAAGCCATTTTTAATGTGGAATTTCTCAGATTCAAAATTCAAATAGCGTTCTCATCCAAATGACATCCTGACAGTTTACACTGACAAGGAGATTTCGATCTTGTAAAATTCCCCACGGCTGATGCCTTCCCGGTGACCAGTGCTGCTGCCACCAGCTCAGCTCCCACAGGAGCCTGAGGCACCACAGCCCCATTGATTGTACACCCACCACACAGCTCTAGAAAGCAGCTTTCCATGAAACTTGAGACCCTCACTCATAATTCATGGGCTTTCTATTTTATCATCACTAAGTGAACAGGGAAGGACAAACTTCTTTCCTGTGACCTGGAGCAAAATACAGGATTTACTCCTGGGTCCATGTCTTCCCTCCTTTACTGTCCTTCTGTGGGAGAGGATTTACTTAAAGGAAGGATTTTACTTAACATTTAATGGCAAGTGTTATTGACTGAAACAAATAGACCGAAACAAATAAACCAAAACAAATAAACCCCTATAGTTTTACATAGCCTGATTAGAAGTCTTTCCTGTTGGTTGCTGAGTAGTCTCTTGTTTCTTGTGCTGTAATTTCACTAATTAGTAATCGTCATGGACTCCTCCAAGGCAAACTGGCTGTGAAATGGGGGAAGATGGGATGCTTTTTTGATTATAATAGCACCTGCTGCTGTCCAAGCTGCATCGGCACCCGCTGCCCTTGGGTGCAATGCTGTGGGCTTGAGGATTATTTCATTCATCCTGTCCCCACCACTTCCCTTGTCACAGCCACAGATTTGATATTCAGCAAAAAGAAAGTTGGGAAGATTTTCATTTATTTCAGCTAGGTAGTGACACAGGAATGGCTGGTGGGTTTGCTGAGGCTTTGATGGAGCTATTCTGTATTTGTTGGAAAAGGCTTTTATTAACCTCATGCAGCCAAAAAGCTTCCACATGGCCCAGTTCCGGACTCCTCCACCCCGGCGCCTGACTCTGCGCTGCCTGTCCCCGGGAAGGCTGGGAATATCAGGGAGCAGAGCGCTCAGTGGGCTGTGCGAGGCCGTGGTACCCAGTTTGACTGCAATGTCTGTTCAGAGTAGGACAGCATGTCGAGGCCACCGAGATGCGTTGACATGCAGTGAGTGCAGCATGCTGCAGGCTCTCCCCGCTCCCCTGCCTGAGGGACCATCTCTCCTGCAAATCGCCCTGTTTGAGCTCTGGTCTGTCAGCACAGATGTGCCCATTGAGGGAGGTGGCTCCTGGCATGTGGGATGTGGCTGTGCAGCTCTGCCTGCGAGGCTAGGGAGTGTTGTTGCTGCCGTGGCATGCTGCCCATGGCAAAGGGCAGGAGGGGAGGCTGTGCCACCAGCAGTGTCGCCCTGGTCCAGCGGCAGCAGCCCTGCCAGCCTCCGGACGTCCTTCAGCATAGGACACTCCTTGTTGATCACCTCTGCATGCACATCGCCCTACCCATTTCACTGCAGACAATCTTCTTGTGGAAGATAAGGACTAATCTTCCCTCCCTTTTCTGTAGCCTTGGTGTGTGTGATTTCCCTGCTTGCAGTGAAGTTGCTTTCACTGTGCAGCGGTGAGCAGGGCTGCAAGGAGCAGAGCTGCAAGGCGGACCCCAGCCCTGGGGAGAGGCAGCTCTTCTGCAGGAGCTGCAGATGTAGTTTCCTTGCAGGACTGGAAAACAATGAGTTTTCAATCAAGTCAGCATCTTCTAGCAGGCTCTTAGCTCCATGCCTGGGGGGATGCAGCTCCAGCTGCACTGTGCTGTGATTCAGGACAGGAAGCAGAAAACAGCACGCCCAAAGGGAAGTGCCGGAGGAATTCAGGGAGACAGAAAGCAATTAAATAGCCTGGAATTTGTCCAGGTCCTTGGGGTTGTCACCCCATCATCCTACAAAACTTTTAACGACCACACGTGGCCTGGATCTCTGTGTTATGTCTCCCCTGAGAGACTGTGCAGGGCAGTGGGACCGGAGCGGTGTGAGGCGTTGCCTCGATACTGGTTTCAGACCAGGCTCCAGCTGCAGCCATTGCAGTGTGGTTTTCTGCAGCGGTGCAGGGAGGTTTTGCTTTGGGAGCTCTCACTGTGGCAGTGGCATGGCTGGACCCTGCTGGAGCTTGTGATATGTATTCTCATGTGAATTTGAAGCGACTTTGCAGACCGTTACTAGCAGATGCTATATTTATCCTATTGCTGACACATCTTTAAATAGCATGGTTACATTACAAGGTCCCTGTTTAAAGAGTTTACCACTATCGCCTTTGCTGAGTGTAGTTCATTCAGAGCAGTTTGAAAAGGAGCAGAGCCTCCCTAAGCACCACTTTGATCCTACTAACATTTTTCTGACCAGAAATGGTTGCCAGAGACTTTCCCTTCTCTGTCAAGTCATTGCTACACCTCCTCTGTAAACATTATTTCCCTTCTTTTTGTTTTCTTTAGCTTTCCCAAACCACCTCTCCTACCATCTTCCAAATCCTGCTGAACTGCTTCCAAATTCCTCATCACCCCCCTTTCTCAACACAGCCTTTTGGTACACGCTGCCCTCGACTGCCAAGCACGTGGTCTTCTGCTTCACCTTGGAGTAAATGACTTATTTCTAAACATCCCTTGAGAAGTATGATTTCACCTCTTTGGCTGGGGTGCCCTGCGCCAGTATTGGTAGGACATCTGTTTGCAACATGAGTGATAGAAAACTGTAGCCTTTTTTTTTTTAACTTCTCCTTCTTGTTGGCTCTTCACACATAAACTTGGCTTCTGCTAATTTATAATGGTGACAGATGCATCTTTAATTACAGGAGCACGTTGCACGTACCTCTGGCAGCTGCTGGCTCTGACACCATGCCCATGCTTGGGGAGCTGCTGCCAAGGCAGAGCAGCGGCTGCTGGCCTGGCTGGTGGTGAGCACAGCCCAGGGTTCAATGCACTGCTCGTGTTTCCCAATCTCTTTCCTTTTCATATGCTTTTATTTGGTTTTTGACTGCATTATCTTTTAAGAAGGACACTGTCGCCAGATGACAGTCCAGTCTAAGCTTTCAGTAACACCAACAAAATACCGTCTGAAGGAAATGAACCAGAATCAAGGCCTTTTTGGGTGGTAAGCAGTGGTTGCAGCAGCTTTACAACCATTTTTAATAATGGCCCTTTATCTGGAGAAAGAGGGAGGAAGAATCTTAATAAAGCCACCTGATGGAAGGAAAAACTTACCCAGTGGGCTCAGCTTTGCTACCACTGCAGTTGGTTTGGGTTGCGTGAGGGTCACATGAGAGCACGCTGACTTTAAAGTCCTGTATTTCTCATACTCGAACCCCTTTATAGGCAACAGAGCTCTCAGTTTGTTAAACATGATGTTGCAGCCCAGCTGGCAGTGGAGAAGGGGGAGTACGCAGCCAGCCCTGCAGCTAAGGCTCACTTCGAAGGAGGGGAAGGGAAAGGAGCTGCTGCAATGTCCCCTGCTTTGTTTTTTGAGATACTGCCACACCTGAAGTCACGGGAAGCACTATAACTTCTTGTCACTGGAGAAGTTCATGATTATATACCCTGTACTTCACCCCATATCGCCATAGGCATATCTGTGGTCAGGTGGGCATGTTCTCTCCATCCCTGGTGTGGGTCTGGAACCTGCTTTTTGCTTCTCTCCCAGGCTGCTGCTCAGTCTTTGCTCTTCTCCTCTCTGGGACCCTTTTGCCTGGCCCTTTTCAGTTTAGTTTTGCTACGAGCACAAGTTATGACCGTAGCTCTGTCTTTGCACAGTGTTGGAGTTAAACTTTCCCCTTGTTTTAGAAGAACACATGGTTTTGCTTAGCACTAGCTAAGGAATTACAAGCCGTATGTCTTGAATATGTATCTGCCAAGGTAAGTAATTTCTGCTGTGAACTCGAACAATCAAAGCTCATGGTTATTTGTTTTCCTATGTATAGATTTACCAGCTGCTGGACTCTAACATTTATTGATGTTTTCTTTTTTCTAATCAAGACGTCATTGCCGTGTTTAACTAGGCAGTCTGTCATCTGACATGCAGTGGGTAGCTAGGCGTACTGTGAGGCTTTTCCACCGCCCAGGGCAGCACAGCCCTCCTGCATGCCGGCAGCAGGTTGGGGCAGGATCTGGCAAGGAATCTCGATTTACTGTTTCTACCAAGTCTACTGCAGGGGGGAAGAGGTACAAGCAGTGTTTTACACATCCATATGGCTCCCTGTAGTCAGCCCCCAGAAAACAACTTAAGGAAATCTTAATATAGGTTGTTCAAAATGCCAGGGAATCCTGAAAGAAGTGACTGGATATTTTATATCAACTTTTCTGAAATGTGCAGCATATGTTTGCTTAGAGAAAATAAGGGAAAGCCTGACTTTAAAGTTGTATCTTGTGAGATTCCTGAATATTTTTGGTGATTTACTTTGATTTCTGTGTTTAGTTACGTTCTGAGGGAAAGCTTTGCAGAAAGAGCGTATCCTAGAGCCATCACCACTAGATCTTGAATCATTCACAGGTGGACATTGGTGTTCACAACACTCATGATAACTCTCAAAGGCTTCTTTGCTTGCTGTGTGTTGCTTAGCCCTGCCAGTGGATTGTATAGCTTTACCTACACCAATGTCCATGGGTTAGACACGCTGGATGAGGACAACTGGAAACCATTTGTGCTGTTTATGATTCAAGTCAACAGCATCCCATACACCTTACACTGAAAAATTCTAAGTGTTTTCAGCCATGACTATCAGATTTACAAAGCCTGTGCAGAAGGAGTTTCAGTTATGGTAGGAACTCCTTAGTAAAGGATGAGGAAGGTTTTAATGTAAAAAATACTTGCGTTTTGCAGACCTGCCTTGGCAGCATTGACACAGACAAGGTTTTGAGACCATTTTGTCGGCTCATACAAGTTGCTTCTACAAATAAAAACAATTTTACACACTATCATTTAGGATTTGCTTCCTACCTAGTGTCTTAACCTCAGACACATGTGGAGAGAGCAGCGGTATCAATTTAGACTGCAAACAGAGCACTTCAAAGCTGAGAAATGCCACTGTTTCAGTTATATGCATTTCGCATCAGCAAGTATATTGTTTTCTCCACAAGCTGCTGCTCCATTTTGGTGCACAAGATGGTAAACAACAGATTTCAGGACTTTAAAACCTGGCTAATTCTTCACAAAGAAAGAGTTTATCTAGCTCAGAGGGTTTTTTCCTTGCCAGATTTCAAAGGCTTCCTCAATGACAGCAATGGAAATTCTTGGGACATTTTTTGAGACAATTTTGAAATGTAATTTGGGAGCTGTTATCACTTACCTTTATAGTGCAGAGAAAAAGAGATTTGAAATGTGGGTACTAGCTCATAATCTGATTTAAATGACGATTTGTTTTACTTCTGGGGTTATTTGTCATGCATTCAGGCATAGAGCACTTTCAAGATCTCCCTAGCCCCAGGGAAATATTGAGGGCAGCCCAAGGCTCAGCCTGCCCTGCAGCCTGGCTGGATCCAGCACCTCGCCTGGAAAACCTCAACCTGTGGTCGTGGCACGGGTTGCACGTGTCTTGTGTTTGATCCAGAGAACCGCAGGCAAAAAAGCAACTGGCACAGAGCCTGGCTTAGCTGCATGTGCGAAAGCAGGGCCAGAACCCAGCAAAAGTGTCTCCAGGGAGCGGAGCTGGGGGAGAGCGGTCTCTGGTCTTCTGGGAGGGAGCAGGCTGTGCTTCAATTCAGAGAGGCACAGACGAAGTAATGATGCTTTTCCTGGCTGCAGGCAGAATGGTCTTCAGTCTGGCAGAAGCACAGAGCATGGTGCCTATGTCCCCATTCTCTAAAAGGAGGTTTGAAACTGGGAAGGGAGAAAGGAAGGCAAGTTTCTCATCCCTTCTCCCCCAGAGAGGAGCTGGTGTTCCCTGGGAACGAGCAGAAGGGAATGCTGCACTAACCTGCTACACAAACCAGGACAAATGATATAAAAAACCTATCAAGTGCCACAGAATGAGCCCTGGAACATAGATACAGCAAAATCTCTGCTCACCAAAGGTCCGTGTGCCGTGACCAAGCTGCAGGCAGGTGTCTGGCTTTCGCCCATCTGTCTCGAGGCTTTCCGTCAGTCGGTGCAGCACTCGCCGTTTCGTTTTGTTTATTTGGGTGAGTTTTTCTTAATCTACCTGGGAGGATTTCTTGAGCTGCATCAATTCTGAGCATGCTCTGAGCTCTTGAGCAAGGACACTATATTGTGCATTGAGATTGCTCTGGCTCTCAGCTGAACAGGTCTCCATAAACAGGCAGGGCACAGAGATCCTGACAGCAGCTCTGCCCAGGCGCAGCGCTTGAACCTGACGTTTAAAAATAGCCCAAACGCAGGCTGAGAGATGAAAGGAGCCCACAGCATGTCCACCAAACACAAATCCTTTAATGAAGCCGAGGGACTGGGGCTGGACCAACAACTTTGTGAGCAGAGGGAGACCTAGTAGCCAGTGTCACTATGAATAGACTGCTTGTAAAAAGGCTTACGTGCAATTTGCACAAGCGGGGAGACTGCTCAAGGAAAAACAACATTCAATGAAATCTTTTTAAAAGCTCTGCTTTTTCAGTCCACGTTTAACATTTAAACTGCTCTGAATTCGATACCTCCAGATTCAAACTCATTCCATTACAGAAGCACATAGAAGTGGGGAGAGAAAAACTTGTTTGGCTTGATTTTCAGATAAACTTAGACTTCTTCATGATTTTTTTCCCCTGGCTCTCTATATTAGTGGAAAACAGATAATTTAACACATTCTTACAGCCTCACAACAGTATCAGTGTTCTGGCTAACAGCAGTTCTGTGAATAACTGGGAGAATAAACCCCGTTTTCTATGTATTGAAGACGTAGCCACTTCTGTCATAAAGAAACCCACATTTGTGGTTCAGAAGAGGATATTCTGCAGGGCAGAAAGGGCTGCCAGGGAGGTGCCACCCGTGGTGTTTCAGGCCATCTTACCCACCCACCACCAGCCCCCTTCCATAGCTAAGCATGGCAAAAGAATATAATAGAATAGATAGTAGAAGAATAGAATATTTCCATTGGAAGGGACCTAAAATGATCATCTAGTCCAACTGCCTAAGAGGAGCCACATCTCCATGTGTTTAGCTCTGCCAGGACAGTGAAAAGCACTGCTTTGGTGTCTCAAGGGCATTCCTTGAGGAGGCTTTAATGACAGGCGATCTGTTAGTTTTGTAAGATGATGTCTACATTTTCCAGTGAAGCCAATTAAACTGCTGGATGTCAGGCTGAGCTACTGATGGGAACTGAACCTGATGTGAAGTTGAGAGATTTTTTTCCTAAAACCAAACAAATTGGGCTTCTGGAAAAGGTACCTGAAGCCGGTGCCAAGTGCAAGCAGGTATAAATACTCAGAGATGCAGCCTGAGCAAGAACATGAGATCCAAAGGCATAAACTTAGAGGAAACTGAGCTCTGTATTTTATGGCTCTGAAATGACTGCAAAGCAGTATAAACATGCCCTGGTTGACTTTAACTCTTTGGGGAACTGCAGCCATCTACCATGGCAGCAAGGAGCTCCACACAGCCACCGAGCCTGCCTGAGCAGGGTGAAACTGAGGCATTTGATGCAGGCTTAAATCAAACACTTTCTGGACACAGCCGTGCCTCTGGGTTATTCACACTCTTGGGCTCATTTCTAACATGCAGTTTTTCCAGCTGCTCAAAAAAAACCCCAAAACATCAGACTATAAAACCTATCATTTTTCTCCCTTTCAGTATTAGAAAAACTCATCTGAGAAGTGCCCACAGGCTTTCTCTTGTTGCCTTTGTTGATTAACTCTTCAGCCCTGGAGGCACCAAATATCATCTCCCGTAGAGGACTGATGCAGATATTCCTGTTCTCTTCTTCAAATCTGCTTATTCCCTCAAATGAAAGATCCATCATGGCTGACATTAAGTGTTTAGGATGCTACTCTTGCTGCTTTCCCTGTGACCTTGCCCACACATCCTATCAATCAGTAAAGCCTGTGTTCTCCCACCTCTAAGGAGATACTAACCTGGTATTCTGTGTTCCTCTGCCTGATTGCCTCCCTCTTACAAATAAGCAGAAGCAGCAGCGTCAGGTTCCATTCGGTTGTGTGTGTTTGGATTTTTAGTGGTTGATAGCTGGAATCAGTACCTAGGATAGTCAACAGGAGGTTGCGAGTGCTGCGGAGACCTGCTTTTCAGAAAGCGGGTGCTCAGTACAAGGAGGTCAGCTCTTCTGTCAGAGTGGGTGCTCCAAAACATAATGAATCTTTTAAACAGCTCCAGGGGTGTTTGTGGGGCATCTTCCTAGCTGTTTTGTGTGCATTTGCATGTTTGCATTTTCAAACATAGCCTTGCATTAGAAACAAATGCTACAGATATACCTACTTTTACCGCTGTGATGGGGAGTCCTGGATCTGTCAGCGTCTGACGATATTACAAGGTACCGCTGTGCAGAGGCCTGAGCTACTGCTGAAGAGGCAGCTCATCCTGTGCTAATTAACTCTGCCGAGAAATGAAGCCTGCCAGCCGGGAAGGAGCGGCCTGCTGACAGCCCTGCACTGTTCCGAGGACTGAGGGACTTTGTTCGGCTCAGGTGTCCCCGCACGAAGCGCAGCGGGCTGAGCTGGCGGGGAGCTGCAGGCACCATTCGAACCTGCACGGAAACCCAGGTCACGTAGTGCAAATCAGTTGACTCCTGCAGACAGCTGGCAGACGCCCTCTCCCAGAGTTTGCTGGATGTTACCATGGAAAGCATTAGCTATTTCTCTTTCACTTCTTGCTGCTTTTACAGTCAGTGGTGCTGAGGGCAGGGAGCAAAAACCATGTGGCAGCCTCTCTGGTTGCACAGGAGAGAGAATAGTCTTACTGGTACTGCCTGTCCTCAACCATCATCTGAGGTACGAGCGTTTGTCAACCAGCTACAGCCCACAGGTGCATTTGTAAAAATAAGTTCCCCATGATAATTCAAGCGTCACTTACCAGCTAACTGGCAAATGTGTCCAGTTGTCTCAGCTCTGCAAAGAGCAGCGTAGAGCCTGTGAATGAATAGCTATTGGGCATGCAGCCATCCCGCAGTGTAGCTGAGGGGAGCGGTGGATGTAATGCTGACTGTATTACATTCAGTAAACTGTTGTTGCCTGAGAAAAAGTCAGATTGGGCCCACAAAGTTGTGTTGATGCTCAGATCAAATTCGTCGGGGCCAGGAGATGGAAGCGGGAGATGCCACCTACCCTTTCTCATGAGTGTGGAAATTTCAGCTACTACAACAGGCAGGTGAAATTAATGTGTAATCTTCCCTGCCAGAGCTGGCTGTGGAGTTTTTCTGTATTATTTTAGTCCTTAGACAAGGCCAAGCAGGAGTTTGGTTAAGGAAGGACTGATGCCAGGTGTAACTGAAGCACTGAGGGAGCATCCCTAAGCCTAACACAGCAGGAGCCAAGATTCAGCCCAGTCTGAGATGGGCTCGGGCTGGTGCAGATCTGCAAACACATGGGGTAGTTTCGGAATGACAGAGCCAGTAGGTGATGGGATGGTGGGGGGACAGCCCTTCTCTGACCTTGCTCCAATGAAAATCCCACAGAGAAGGGGCTTAAATCAGAAGCTCTGATAATTAATTGCCCTTTTTAAAAATTTTTTAGATTAGCATTGTGGTTTAAGATTGCTAATACAAAACAAAACTGACAAATTTTGGAGAGGCAGAGCAGTATTTTGTTTCTGAGCAGCCAGCACCCTCTGACACTAAGGCTTCCTGAACAGGCAGCCAAAACACCCAGACAGTTTGCAGAAGAGCAGCAGAGTGAGGAGTCCTGGCCGGGAGGCAAGCGGGCAGCGCTGCAGAGCTGAGAGTGGCCATTTGGTGCTCAGGTGTGAGCCTCTTCTGATAGAGATCTTATTTCTAACTACTGTTCACATGCAAACTTGATGTAGGAGGAGAGGGATGAGGCGGAGCAGGGCTGATTTGTCAGATGGGAGAATTATGAGGTTTTTTCTTAATAATCATTTCATGCTTCCATTCCAGCTCACACTGGTGCAGACCTTTGAAACCGGCTGATTGAAGTACAGCTTGCTTAAGTGGATGTGTTTTGCCTGTGTTCAGAGCTGTGCCTGTTTGCATCTGTGGCAAAGCTTGCCCTAGAGATTTGCAGTAGTGTGCATGTGAGCAGGATACGGCCCTTGCCCCTTTATCTCAGGCCGAGGAGCTCTTGCTGCTCTGTCGGCAGCTGCCTGCTCTGCCGTGTTTTTATGAAGTGCTGTTTCAGCTGCGGTTGGGGCTTACCTGTGCTTTGTAAACACCGGTTCTGTGCCAGTGCAGGACTTGGGCTCTGAGTCAGCAAAACATTTCAGCATGTGTTCAATCATACCCCAGCCCGTTACAGAAGTTAAGCAGCTGTTTATTTTTAAGCTTGCATTTATATATTTTTGCAGGGGCTGGAGTGGTGTTGCCAAGCGCTGGCCAAGACTGTGCCAGTAGCGGTGGCTCTTGCTGCCTACCTGGAGCTCCAGGTGAGCCCTGCCCAGGCTGCCTTCTGCTCTAATGCTTTTAAAGAATGAAAAATAGTCCAAAACTGTAAATACGGGAATAAACATTCCCACAAGTCATCTGCTGTTAATTTACAGTTGAATCAATTCATTTTAATCCAAAAACAGCAGAGCAGTTTTCAGCCTCTGAAGACCATTGAATACTATACTTGATACCATAAGCAAAAGGATCGCAGGGCATGTCTTTCCCCCAACTGTTTTATTTCACCAAAAGCATTTAGTGCTTTGCCAGATTCTGTCTCTGAGGGTCACTGTAAATGTATTCTCCTTCTGCTTTTCATATAATACTGAAAAGTGAGCTGTGGTTGTGTAACTTGTTAACTATTCTTGCAATTTTAGCTTGGAGGCTTCTCTTTTTTAAGGTACACATATAGCTTGCTCTCACAGACTTCTCTCCCCCTAAAAAATTCAGTATATGAGCAACCTGTGCAGTGCTGCCACAGCAGATTGTTACCTGAAATAATGTGTATTATTTCTCTCTGAAGCCAGAGCAAATGAAACAACCAGATTCTTTGATGTCTTGATTCGGAGAGGCTGCTCGTGGCAAGCAGTCAGCCTCTCAGCTGTCACCATGGTCAGCTTTAAATACAAAACCTTTTTTCCAGATCACCTTCCAATATATTGCTTCCTATCTGCAATATCTGGTACTCTGAGTGATCATTTCTCTGTGTGTCAGTAGTGGGAACCAGTTGCTTAACAGCAGAGAGAAGGTCCAGACAAAGCGACCAAGCTTACCCAAATCACTCTTGCACTGGAAGTTACTCAGTCACCAGACAGTGATTCCCCCTCTCAGTGCTCATCCAACCCACTGTAACAGATGTCCCCAGGCAGTGCGTCCCTTTGTCTGATTTTATCGTCTCTTTGACAAGCATTTTCGCTCTCGGGCTATGGGACATGTCCAGGGCAGCTGTCAGGGGCTGTGCTCTGGTTGACAGGTTTTGAAGAGCTGCGCAGCGAGAGGTGTAGCTGTACACAGGGTGGAATCCCGATACATCTCCCTGCTGAGCTGGCAGGGACCGATGCTGTGCAGGCGCTGTGGTCACAGCCCCTGGGCCGCTGTGGCGTGCACTGCTCCTGCCCCGCTCCCCAACGAGCGCTCCCAACAAACAGGGCTGCTCCAGTCCCCCAGAAAAATGGTCTCAGTCGTTGCTTGGCTCCGGTCAGATGAGTTAGACTGCAGAAGGCACGCTTCACATTAAAATTATATCAGAAAAGAGCGAATGGACGTTGCCTGATTTATGTCTTCATTTACCTTTTTTTTTTTTTTTTTGCCTAATGTCGAGGAAAGACCTTGGTACAAAACAGTAATGTTATGCAGCTGGCTATGAGCACTGCTGGGTTCTGTGTCTTTTGTCGTGTTTGATTCCTTGCAGCTGCTCAGGGTTTAGTCAATTATCTCCTTAAAAGAGGAATTTCTATTTTTACAGGATAACTAGAAGGCTGATGGAAACATGCAAGAGAGTAGAAACCCAAATATTTAGGCAGACCCATTAAATGCTTCCCATAGCTGACACTGCAGCTGCAGCTAACACCAAACGCTCTCTGTTTGCTTTCTGGGTGATAGATTTTTCTCAAGGGATAAGTTGCTGGAACAGCTTGAAGTGAGCATCACCTTGCACTTGCACAGTCACACTGCAGTACAGAGCTGCTCTGGAAATCAGCAACAGTGCGGTTTTGCTTCACAGAATTGTTCCCAGTTGGTTGGTTTTGTCCGGTGTCGGGTGAAGTCTTGCTCTGCGTTACTCCTGCCTTGGTTCCCATGGTTAGGAAGGATGCTGCAGACCGTGCCACAGTGGCTGTCCTTACCAGCATGGGCAGAGCCACACCGGAGCGCAACAGGTTGTCTGGGACAAGGGACAACTTTCTGGATGCAGAAAAACTTGCATAGCTTCGGTGGTTGTAGGTCTCGCCCAGCTTTCCTTACTCTGTGAACGTGTTCTGTGGCTTCGGAGGGTTTCATACAGCCTTCGCCAGCACATGGATGCTCACCACCCCCACAGCGAGTGCCGTGGGGCCTGAGCACGTGACAGCACAGCTCATGCGCTCGGGATTTAAAAAATATCTATACTGTTGTGGCTGAAAAGTATGAAACGAAGTCTAGTCTCACTTGATCTTTCCCTTCCTTTTAGCCCTTTTAACTAATAATAGGCACATGTAAGTGATTAACACAACCTCGTGCGACTGTTTCTTGCTGTTTGTGCAATCCTCAACATGTGCTTTATCTTCTGAGTACGAGGTGGACGTGTTTGGCATTTCGTATACGAGGGACTTTGCCAGCCCGGCCGGCCGGCGCTGAGCTGCACGGCTGTCACGGCACCGCAGCTGCGGCGATAGCTCCCGGCTTCTCCCTGCACTCTCCCCAGACCCCTGGCACGCTACACTGGGCTCAGTGTTGGAGAGGATCACTTATTTTAGTCTGGTAATAAATGCTTTTTTAATATGTGGCCTTAATATTCATGATAAGCTAGTTCTTTGCCTCTGCTATACAGATACAGTCTTTGCTTCTCTTCTCTTTCGTTAGCAGCGATGCCTGGCAGCTGCCAGGGTGGCTTTTGTCTTCAGCACGCTCTTTTGATCCCCCATGTCCCTGCCATCCATCAGCAAGTCCGGGTGGGTCCATGTCAGATGCCAAAATTGTGGATAGAGGGAAAATCAATTAAAATCTTAGAAAAACTTTCCATATGCCTAAAGAAATCTTGTTTTCTTTGAAAAACATTTAATAGAATGTTGGATCTAGGTTCCACATTCTGTCCAGCTGGCAACCAGTTCACAAAGTCATCCAAAAAATTGTTTTGAAACCATGTTATTGACAATAGTAACTATTTAACACATCAAGTGAACGAAAAAGTAATTCAAATGTTATTGCAGAAAATAAATGCAGAGCATGTATACATTTTGTGGAAATAAAGGGAAATTAAGATAGAAAATGTGTAAGTATAAAGATGGCAAGAAATGCTGCCAGGTGCTGGTGAATTTCATCCAGGTTTCTTGTCCTGAGTTGCAAAGAAGAAGGGCCGTATTGCACTCAGCACGGGCAGCCTCAGCGTGAACAGGAGCTCAGGTGCACGTGCCGAATTCCTCCCGTCCCTGGGCGGGTCACACAAAACTGAACAAATCTGAGCTTTGCAACGTGGCCAGTTCCAGAGGCCATAAACAAGCCGCCCTCTGCTTGCCTAACTCTTACCTTGATTGCTTTCTACGTACTTTTTTCCTTGATACGTCTTTTTGACCAAACTTACACAAAATGCTTCTGTCTATCAAGGCACACTGTGGCTCAGCAGAGGCCCTGCGAAGTCTGCTGGCATTGCTGGATCTCCTTGGGGTTGTTTGCATAACTTTCTACATGCTCTTTAGATTCGGAGTGCTTGTTTTGATCTTTGTTTGAATAATAGTTTGAAGTGTTGATCCATGACGTGGTTTCCTACAGCCTCCTAAGAGGTACAAGATAATAACAAAAAGTTGTTGGTTTCAGAGTTTTCTTTTTTCCTTCAAAAGGCTTTTTTGGGGAATAAACCTACTAGGTTTATGCTGTATCTGGGAGAAAGGTTGGTTCTAGGTCTATAAAAAGTAAGCATGGATACAAGCCTGAGCAGTGCTACAGTAGCAACATGGATAACATAGGTCCTGCTGGAGCAGGGAGCTCCTGCGAATGGAGCAGAAATGTGATAATATATAAGGGCATTTAGTAGAAAATGTACCGTAACTTAAATGATTTGGTTTATCTTTCTTTGTGGCTTCTGGCTGGAAGTCTGGAAGCTTTTTGGCATTTCCCAGATCCCTCTGTTAACCCATGGGAAGAGCATCACTGAGTGACTGGGAGCTGGGGAAACTCCACTAAATGTGAAAAGCTGTGGCCAAAACAAAATGCATAGACTGAAGCAAAGTCTTGTGCTGGCAAAACTGAGATGGTTATGGTTTCCTTTCTAATTTCTGTGCTCCTTGGATGTGACTAAGCAGCTGATAGTCCATAGTCCGTAAAAAGGCAGATAAGTGCTAGCAGAGGTGAAAGCACGGAGGACCCCAACATACCTCAAGTACCACGGGACATCACGTCTACCCTCTTACCCTTCTGAGCTTTCCAAGTTGGAGAGACTCACGTTTCTGTGCAGTTTGACCCAAAGCACATCTGCATGCCGCTTCCCCAGGGCTGTTGTGCGGGTTCTCCAAGAAATAGTTTTCTGCTAAGAAATAGAAGGAAATCTGGCAAGCCCATTAATATGGGAAAAAGAAGTCACACAGTTTCGCAGCATTACAGCCACACGTTAAATAGCCAGCTACACTCGTCTGTAAGGACAAATAGGACCTCCCCACCAAAAAGCTCCTCTTCCTGTCTGTTGGACCACAAAAACCATGCTGAAGAAACACAGAGCCACACCTGGTGCTTCAGGGATTGTTTTTCAGGTTGCTAGAAGAGGAAAGTAACAGTTTTTAACACACAGGCAACATATCACACCAGCAAGCAGGTCATTACACACCTGTTAAATTAAAAGCTTTGTACAAAATAAGCCTTGAGATGTGCTGAAGTTGTGCTTGTGTTTAGAAACAATAATAAGTGGCAAAGACAGGCACATGGAAAATACAAATAGAAGCAGTTTTGGTTTAAAGACAGGAAGGCATGGTGATTGGGAAAGGGCCAGCCTCAACTGTCTGTGCCCAAAGCCCGAGAACAGGGACCCCAGGGTGACGTGACCCCCCTTCTGCCACCCCCATCCCCACCCAGGTGGCCCTGTGGTGCCAGTTTAACTGGCCAGGGAAGTGGCTTTCTGCTTCTCTTAGCCGAATACACCCCCTCTACCACATGTTCATGGGTGGGAAACCATGAAGGATAAATGAGACTTGATAGATGCATATAATCCCCTGATGCCCTGCCAGGGCCCTGCATTGCCGCTGGTCCCCAAGAGCACATTGTCAATGGCAGAGAGCTCTGATCTTACCCTTTGGGCTTCTCCAGGTGACCTGCCCTTGCCCAGAAGCTGCAGAAGCCGATGCCTTTTGTATATTCACTTGGGAGCTTTGCCTTGAGTAGTCTTGTCTAAGGCAGATCCGTGGCTCATTTACTCTGCCAACTGAACCTGCCATAAACGCAATGAGCCACAAATATCTTTTTCATAAGTAAAACAAATTTCCACTTAAGCATCAGCTTAAGGTCTAGTCACTGTCCTTGCTCTGAGCAACTGTTTGACTCTTTGGAATAAAATGATCAGGTATTCTGAAAATTAAATTCATTGCCAAACACATGCAGGGTCACAGAGTAATTCTAAGATAAGGAGTTAGGCTTGTTTCCTTTTCTTTTGTATTTAAGCTAATTTTCATTGTGTACAGAGCATATCTGAGATAAAATTTGCAGTAAACACACATTAGTACCGGATTCTGCAAGACAACATATTTTTGTCTTTTCTTTCCCCCTTAAACTAGGGCTTTAAATGAATCCTTCCATAATTCTCAAGGTCATTGTTAAATATTTTAAATAGTTGGTCAAATGCCAAGCTCTTTTCATTGCCTGAATTTCTCTCCTTGGAGAATTATTGCAGACAAGGAAATGTGGAATCTTCAACATTTGTGTCAAAGAGAACCCTACCATGACAAGCAATTTTGTAAGTCATGAACTTGACTAAAGTTTTGTATTGTATTGAGTAGGACAAAGAGTCTTGCAGTGTATTTAATCACCAGATCTCTGCGGCATCCTGTACTGTCATTGTTATAGCTTTTATTTATTAGGGAAAAAGAGATCTCATTTCTGTGTTCTGTATTAAATTTGGGCTGAAACCATCTGTAGTCCTTAGAAATACCTGGATCAGGCAATTGCATGCAGTGGGAAGGCTTGATTGCCCCTCGTGCTTTCAGTGTTAAAGCATGCTTTCCAGGAACATCCATGGGGCTGGGGAAGATAAAATGGCCAAATCGAAAGGAAAATGAATTTTTCCTTTCTTCAGTTCCCAAGCATGGTGTACTGATTTGCAGTGAAAGCCTATTCATGACAGTGGGAGAAATCCTCAGTAGTTTGGGTCAAGCCTTGATCTACAGTGGAATACACGAGCAAGTCTCGATCTTGCCATACAGCTTGGTTTTCTGTTTTCTCAATTTTATACTGGAAAAAAACTAATTAAGTTCTTTCTATGATACACCTTTCAGCATCGCATTCCTTATGGAAGGAGTTGAGGTGGCTTAAATGAGGCTGGCAGATATGCAGCAGTGAAAGAGCTTGTACCAGGCAGATACCATAGCTACACTGTATATGGGGGCTGACCAAAAATGTACAAATGACTGATACGTCGTTTGCCTGCTTGTGAACTCTTCTTTCCTTGGAGGAAGAAGTAAGCAAAATTTTCTGAATTTGGATTATGAACAGATCAGGCATTTGTCTTCCTCTTCCCAGAACAAGCGAGCAGTATTAGCCAGAAAAAAAGAGATGAACCTGTACTTGACGGAGTGAAATGCAGTAATTTTTATTTCCTTCAAAGCCCTACATTTGATTTCTGCACTTGATTGACACTGATACTCCAAAGTGTCTGGAAAGAATTGGGCATTTATCCCTGTTACAAATCTGCGGGCTGGGCTGGTATTCATTTCCCTTAGCTTACCCGTAAACGTCGGGGCTGGGGTTTAGTGGGTAGCGCGCCCCGTGCTAATCGGCTGCTGGCTGCGGGGCTGCCGTGTGGGGCCATGGAAGCTCCTGCTGGCCACTGCGGCAGCGAGGGAAGGGCATGTACCGGTGGCCTTGCAGCAGGACACGGGGCGGTTCTGACCTCTGCAGGGACACGCGCCGTGACCACCAGCATGGCCTCTGACAGGGGGAATGAAAAGGCTGCATGGAGATGTCTGTGTCTGCCCCTAATTTAATTAGCATCGGCAATGATCTTGAAGGATTTAATGAAACAGATTATGAAAGGCGTTTTACTTTGTAGAGGAAACAAAGAACTTTTATTTTGCAACTAGTTAATCCTTTTTTACCCCTCCCTTTGTTGCTTTTTTCCCCCTTTAAGGAAAGGAGAGAGTAGAAGCTGTGATTAATTTCTTCTTTCATTTCCTTGCTCTTAATGAAAATTCAGGTAGACCATAATTCAAGTTAGTACATCCCATGCAGTCAGGAGAGAAGAGTCCTTCTGGCAAAGTAGGTAACTTAGAAATTTGTAGAATTCCTCTCAGTTCAGCCAAGTTTCTGAAACCACGTAGTGCATGGGCAGTACGGGAACAGCCCATGTACGAGGGTGTTCAGCTGCTGCAGAAAAATTGTGCGTGTGTTTGTTTCGGCACTGCAGGCAAGTGGGAAGTGTTGCCCTTTGCTTTTCAGGTGCTCCTTCTGTAGATTGAAAAGTATTTTTGAAGCTGGAAATTAAGGTTCTCAGGGAAAAAAGATAGTATGGTCTTAATACGGTCTTAACCTTTTTAACCTCACAGCTTTAGCTGTTCCAAATGCATTTACCTGATGGGTTTATATGTGACCATGTTTGTTTAAAGGCAGCATATTTTGGCTCCCTAGATATTATCTTACGGTGAGGATCAGCATTTTTAAGCATGTATTTGTACAACCAGTAAATAATGCAGAGACGGTGAGGTTCACAAGATTTATCAGACGGTTGCATGGAGCCATCCCGCAGCCCCAGAGGAGGCTGCAGCGATGCCTCTCTGGTGCTCCCCGCAGTTCTGGGCTATTGGTGTGGCTACCAACTGGCACAGCTTTAGCAAGGAGACAGAAGGTGGTGTCTGCAGACCTGGCTAGCTAAAAATGTGGCTGCTACAAACAGTAATACAGAGATGGTGCTCAAGAAGCATATCACTAGGGATGTTATTTTTTTATGATCTCTCTTCTGGCCTACTCAATATTTGTTTTACACAGCTGCCCCCAACATCTGCTTTTCATCTCTGCTCTTTATCCATGTAGGTATTCAAAAATGCCTTTCTTCTTTCAGCTGCTTTATGTGTCTCCTGTCTTGTCAATGAAACGTACAGCTAATTGAATTCAAATATCATTTAAAAATAGGTTATTGCATATTTTACACACAAATAATTAAAGGGGTAATGTCCCCTGCCTTCCACATAAAGGATGATGGGGAAAAATAGCAAGATGAGCCTGAAATTTCTCAGGAATCTGAAGGTAGGCTGAGCCCGTTCTGTAGGTTCAAGTTGAGGTCTTTCCCCACCTTTATACTTGATGGTTTTAAGCTGCTTTCCCTGCCTCTAACCTCTCCCTTCCTCACTTGAGGCCATTAGGACCCAAGCTGTGGTTTAGCCTTTTAGCCCAGGTTCCATCTTCAGAACATCAGGCTTCCTGGGTGAGCAGCTCCTTCTGGCGGAGCATCTAGCCATAATGTCAGAAATAGCTGATTCTTTGCCTTTTGTTGTCACTTGGCAGGAAAATGTTGCTGAGCAGCACTGCTGCCCTGCGACAGCGGGTCTTGGCAGCTCTGCTTTACCCAGCTATGATTAGGAGGTTTGCACATGCCGGGGGGTGCCGTGTTTAAGCAAATATCCCATACCAGTTTCAGCCTGCAATTTTCTTCCCTTCTCTCCTCCTTCCCAATAAATGCAGAGTTGTTGCTTTTGGATAAAGGAGGCTGCAGCTCTGAGGCATTTCTCAAAAAGAAAATACAACTTTTGACCTCAGCGAGGAGCAGAGTTTTGCCTGGATTGAAGGTCAGCAGCTCCACAAGCCATACAAGCTAGATACACTGATGCCTCCTTCCTCTGATACTCACTACAGCCACCTCAGAGAAAAGCCCTTTTTCTTCTCAGAAAATCCCTCTCCTTTTGATGTTTTTCCCATTCTTTGTTATTTATTTCCTTGGACAAAGCTTGCCCTTTGAATAACGTCCCTCCACGCTACAGTATCTACATTTCTGCAGCTGAGCTTCTCTTGCATCTTGAATCAGCCACGGAACAGGCATATCTGCATTTTCTCACGTAGATGATCAGCAGTGAGGATAGCCACTAAAGCCCCACAACTGACTTTTATTAGGCAGAAAGCACTCCCACGCTCAGGTGGGGTAGTCTGAAACATAACCAACCCTTCCAGCCTGGAGGGCAAATGGAGTTTGCATCCCTCCTCCTCCTTACTTTCCTCTGAGCTACCTGGGCAAACAGCCCATCACAGGGAAAAGAGACTGGAAAAAAGCTGCCAGGTCATGGCTCTGTCTGGTGTCTAAGAAGCGTAGGGCGTTTCAAGGAGAGAAACATGGAGAGGTGGGATCAGGGTCTGCAAGCCCTGGTGGTCCCAAGAGCAGCTCTCCAGGGGAGCAGCACCAAGCTCGGTGTCCGCCTGGATTCACATCCACCGTTTTTCTTTTGTAGACGAAGGAAAATCTGATGTGTTTATGCATGTTAGTAGATTGGCAAATGTAAACTATGGTAAAATATCTGCTTATAGTGTGACCTCTTAACCTGAGGGGTTTTTCTGTTCTGGAGTGAATTCCAGCAAACCACTGTGCTGCTGTGTTTACAAGGAAAATGCCTGCTTTCTGTGTTCTCAGGGCTACAGCACGTCTCATTTAAAATCCTCTTTGGGAAAAGCAGGCTAGTTAGCATTGCTCACCCCAGTAAAGTTGCAGCAAATAAATATTCCTACTCCATTACTTAAAAAAAGAAAAGAAAAAAAAAAGACATTAACTAAAATCATATTTAAATAATCGTTTGCTACCTCCTTGGGTTTTGAATCACTTCTGAGTTTTAAAACATCGAGGTGTTTGGTTACTGTACCCAAAATCAGCACCAGGGCTGGGAGCAGGCAGCAGGGCAAGCGCCCCTTGCAGCCGGAGCCCCGGGTAGTCGTTTCTAAACGCCAGGCAGGATTTAGCCCGCTGTGGGGTCTCGCCTGTGCAAGCTGGCAGCCAGACAGACAAACCACCCTTCCAGAAGGGTGCTGGCTCCCCACCGTGGCAACAAGCGTGATTTTAGCTGGCGAGCGTGTCGGCGGAGACGGCTGAGCCACGATGGAGGTAGAAGCAGGATGGAAAGGGGGTGGCTGGTGGTGGGTGGCTGTGGGGTGCCGGCACCCCCAGCCTCCTGCCAGCTCCATCGCCCCTTCCGCAGCTGCTCCTACAGGAGCTGTTTCAGCAAAGGGCTGGGGTAAATTACAGTTGTTGTAAATGACAGGCAGGGTCCCACACTTCCCAACGGTGACCCAGTTCTGTAAACAGACTTCTGTGCGCCTGGCGACAGATCAGAGCCACGCTCATCAGTCCATCCAGCTCCACAGCATACTCAAAGAAAAGCCAAAAACAATATGTTTATGAAATCCAAACATCACAAATATATTTTATTTACACTGCTGCCACTGAAAGGAGAAACAGATGCTTCTGGTTTGGGTGCTTGTCCAACCTAATTTCAGGAAATATTGGAGATATGAGGGAGGGGGAAAAAAGGAATCGAAATGTACAGTCTGTCCCATCTCCAGTTTTAAATGTCATCAATTGTTCATGTGCTGCTACACCAAACGGAGATGGGCTCGCCTTTACCAAACGCTGGGCTGTGTCCCTCCGTGGACTGATGCCATGGGTTAAATTGTTGGTAAACACCAATGCTGTGAGACAGCCGCACCAGCACTGCTGCAGCAGCTCCCTTGCCCGCCCTCTGACAACGCCGCATTACCCACAGAGCGAGAGCAGTCCCAGCGCAGGCCCAGCAAGCCAGGCAGTCTGCAAGCTGCCGGGGGGCTGGCGCTGCAGTTTAGCAACACCCAGCGAAGGAGCATGTGTTGGAGCTGAGCATCAACAAGGGCAGCCCAGAGCCTGCTCCCGGCGACGTGAAGGCTGCAACTGGGAGAGCACTGGGATGTGTAAAAGCATTGTACACAACCCAGATGGGCCCCTGGCACAGGGACTTTTGTTGGATAATTATCTTTATTGCCATAAAAGGTAAAAAGAAAAGACGAAGCAACATATTAAGCGGTGCTGCTGGCACGCTGTCTGTCTGAGCAGTGCCTGGAGAGACAGTACCCCAAAAAAGGATGAGGGCAACAGCCAGCCTCTTCATAGTCCTGTCACTTTTTAGAATAGGCAACTGGCAGGATTTAGATCGTGAAACACATGTCATTACAAATTCTTCCCAGGGTGCTGATGGGGTTAGAGTGCTTGTGTCTTGCAGGCACATCCCTGCTGAGTGGCACCAGCACACTCCCGCATCTGACCAGCCTCAGCTCAGATGCTGTCATGTCCACGGCAGGTCAGTCCTGCACAGCTCTGGGCAGTGCTTACCTGTCTCTCCTTGCTGATAAGCTGTGGTGAGGATGTGAAATATTTGCTGTGGAGTTGAACATTGTATTATTTAATACGTGCTATTTATTGTTTTAATACGCATTCTACCACGAGGTGAAATTTGACAGGAACAGTGTCCCCATCTTTGGGAATTATCCCAAAGCTCCAAGTTAAGTCATAACTGCGTCTCATTTCTCTCAGCCAAATATGTGGGCAAGGCAAACAAATAACATCCTATAAAGTCATAATGTTATGCTTTCTGTCTGGGATAAAAGTATGTTCTCGTTGCCATGTGGACGGGGATAGGAGCCTGGGTCATGCTGAGCTGCTGAGTCTTGGGGTGGCCAAGTTTTCCCCTCTAACAGGCAAGACCCTCAGCGCAGCTGAGCTGAGTCAGAGCCTCCCTGTCCCAGGCAGCACAGACGCTGCAAGGGGTGAAGCGTGTTCAGGCAGAGCTGTGCCTGGACCTGCCTCCCAAAGCAAGCCTTGAAGATGTGTCAGTAAGGGCTCTTTCATCAGCATCATTTACACATCGTGGCATGATTGCCATTGACCGAAATGGGTGAAAAGCAGAACCTCTTCCTGGGGTTTCCTGGCACTCAGTCACCAGCCCTCAGGGTAACCCTGGGCTGCAAAGGAAAGTAAAACTGGAGAAGTTATTGAGAAATGATAAGGAAGTTCTCCCATCAGTTCCTCTGTTTCAGGGCTTTGGGGCTTGTTTAGAAGTCCTTTAAGCTGTAGTAGTGCAGCTTGACATGTGGTGGATCTGTGAGCTTCCTACAGAGCGTGTGCTGGGTAAAGGAGTCCCCAAAGAGCTGCTTTCTGGCATGTCCAGTTGTTCAGTTTCCTATAAGTTCTGGCTAGTTATTCATTATCAGAGTGTAGCTAAAAATAAATACGTGAAGGAAGAGAAGATTTTCTTTTTTTGTCTAGATGAAATCATTTGTGTTTCCTCGTGGAAAGGATTCTTGATGAGGGAGTTGGCTGAACCCTGTACACAGAATCATAACATCACAGAAGGGTTCGGGTTGGAAGGGACCTGACTGCCCACCAAGCTCCAGCCCCCTGCCACGGGCAGGGACACCTCCCACCAGCCCAGGTTGCCCCCAGCCCCGTCCAGCC
>JAVJGI010000037.1:22323236-22371225 GCA_035590275.1 Ibycter americanus
AAAACCATATGTTATCGAGGGAGCTTTGGGCAGGCTGTGCCCTGACTGCGTGACCCACATTGCACATGGGTTCACTCGCAGCAGCACTTCTTGCAAAACTGCAGCACAGGTCTGCGGGGTGTGGGCAGGAGCCCTGTTCTGACCCCTGCCTGCACAGGCTCGCTGTCTGCACCCCGTTGTTTGTATTGGCTTTTCATCTTCAGGTGTGAATGCGTTGTCCTGATGTTCTGATCCATGGGAGCTCCTGGCTGCCCACAGGCACCTCCAGCAGGACCAGAATCCTGAGCAAGGGGGTTGCAGAGCAGTGCAGGAGTCTGGGGTGCCAGCAGCCCTCTGCTGCTCCTGCTTGTCAAAGCACTGCCTGGAAAGTCGCTAGGTGAGGGTTCACACAAACCTGGTGCATAAACCTGCTACACAGTGGTTACATCTGCCCCAGGTGGATTACTTGCTCTAAGACCCAGTTCATGCACATCCACACTTTGAGATGAGCTACCAGCTGCTGCTCCAGTGTGGTCTCCTCGGGTGAGCAATGCTGGACAGGATGCTGCTGTCATCCCTGTTGCTGTAATGTTCGTTAATCATGAGCAATCTAAACTCTGGGCTTTATTTTTTCCTGCAAACACCTGTTACTGATCATTTCCCCCAGCACTAATACTCTGAAGTTGTTTGGTGCAGTTTCAGGTGTGTTGATGGCTTTCGCAGAAGGCTGTGTGCAGGAAGGTAGTTAATCACAGTCCTAGAGGTCACTTTTATGGGAGCAAAAAGGGATTTTTTTCCCTGTGGAAAAGACGTTTTGAGAAAATTAGTCTGATCAGAGAGAATTTTTGGCAACTGCAAAGTTGTTTTTTTAAGGTGGCAACTTTTGTTCTCAGTTTCCAGATGAAATACTTAATTTTTCAATTGTGTAAGGCTTTTTAGTTAAAAAAGTAGCTTTTCACTGAAAACTCCACAGAAGTTGCAGTGAGCCATGGTATTGCACAGGCCTTAATAGTTAAATGCAAGCTCATGCATCATGAAATAGTGAATGCGTATTTTTCAGCTACTAAAGTTTTCATTATTTAGGTCTTTTGCAAGCAATGCACATATAATAACATAAGTAGATTTCAGGTATTTCCTATATATTAAGTTCCTAATCGTTTGAACACCCTGTCATTTGGAGGGGGAGCTGGAGGGGCGGTGTTAGGGCAGGGGATGCCGAGGAGAAAGCTGAACACCGGTGCAGCTGCCGAGAGCCGCACTGGTTCTGTGCCCTCCTCCAGCTGCTGGTAGCCAATGTGACTCTTGCCTCCTGCTCCCAGCCCTGCACTGCAAGCTCGTCACAGCCTCTCCTCCCTCATTAACCTTGTGTGCTGTACATGGGTCCACTAATGAGCCACAACATCCCCCAGCCTTGGATCTGCTGTCAACTCCAGCGTCCCCGCACTGCTCCACTGGCTGCCACAAGTCAGACACATGAGCACAGCGATTACCAAATGCAGGGAATGATAGAAAATGGCCTGTTGATGTTGTATTTCTCCAGTAGCCTTCTCGATACCAGACCAACAATTTAGAGAGAAACAAAAACTGTGCTGCATTCAAGAGCCCTTCAAAGGATGGGAACTGAACATCCCTTGCTTCTATGAGACTCTCATCAAGTATTAAATTACGGGAGTTGTATAAAATGCGGGTTCTAAGAAGCAAGTTTCTAACACTTTTGCTTGAAAAATACTTTCTTCTGTAAAAGCTGTAGGTGGCTTATTGTGCTTCCCCTTTTCTCCCTGGAGTTATAGTGACGGCGCTGTTGTGTTTAAACTAAATGCAGTGAATCACTGTGGCTGGCTGCTCGCTTGTTTCGATACTTTGGGGAGACGTGATCAGCTGTAATACTTCTCCCCATTCACCCGTGAGCAGCAGGATTGCCAGACCTGACGGCCACAAAAGGGAGAAAGTGTTTTTCCCTGAGTTTTAATGTATTTATCTTGTGGATTTGCAAGGCTCTGCCGGTGGTTTCTGCTGCCTGGCTGAGCAGCACAGCTTGCAGAGCATCTCGCAGCTGCCTCCGCAAGATGGTGCTGGCCCGGGCAGCCCCGAACTGGGGATGCTGCTCCGCCAAGCTCACACTGGGGCAGATGCAGAGTGCTCACAGCATCCCTCTCACCTGCACCCACCTCACAGTGGGATAACGCTGCAACCCGGCACCCTCATTCAGCTGTCAACAGCTGACCAAAGTCTACTGGTCTTAATGGTTTCTCCTGTAGTGACTTACTGGTGGTGGACTGGATGCTCGAGGCTTTTTTAAAACATGTTCTGAGAGTGGGCATGTCTCATTCTTTAAAATCCACCATCTGCATGGATCAGTTTTGTTCTTTATAATCAGCCAAACATGGTACCCCACCGATGTGAGCTCAAGCTCATCAGGGTGAAGGGATCAGCATCTCTAGAGCATTTTAGAAATGTCACCGGGAGCCCTGCTCTACAGCATGCTCAGGTCAGGCATTTAACAGCTCTGGCTTCTCAGGGCAGCAAAAGGCTTTGCAATCTCCAACAACAGCACAAGCATATTCTGACCATGGCCGGAACTGGTCACCATGTGAAACCAAGAAAGATGTGCTGTTTTTCAGCTTCTGCTTTTGTTCTCAGGGAACTGGAAGTAACACGCTCACCAACACCAGAAGTCAGAATGCAAATGCAACTGGCAGAGAGGAAACCCACATCTGGATTAAAAGTTTAAAAAAGGAGTGCTCTTAGACCAAACTATAGGTCTATCCATGTTCAGTATTAATTTCCATGAGTATCAGTGTTTATTTACCACAACCCAAATGGGACACATTCATTCTTCAGCATTGGCTGTGTAGCAAAGTAATTGCTTGCCCTAACTCAGATAATCCTTGGGGCAAAGGAGTATCATTGCAAAAGGAGTATCTTTGGGGCAAAGATAATCAGCCCCAGTGGCATTTATTTGGCATGGCTGCAGCATGCAAGGGAGAGCTCCCCAAACCAGGTCTGAATAAATGGGCATCGCGTGGCAGGGGTGGCAGGTGAAAGGTCCCGTTGTGGGACAAGGTCTGGAGCTGGCCGTGACTTGCTGCCTCCTCCCTGCATCGCACTGTGCCACAGGGTCTCCCAGAGCAAACGGGGAAGATTTTCTTTTTGGCTGGCCTAAACTATTGCTTTCCCAGCAGAAGGCTTGATGTCCAAATAAGAACAGTGATTACCCCTGCCAGAAACAATTTCAGAAATTATACAGGAGAAAGGACAAATGAGCAGAGCCACAAACCCCAAAGGCAGGACTTGTCAGGGCACAGCATGTCCTTGGTGCAGCCGGGGCTGCTCCGTGTCTTGCAGAGGGTCTGGCTGCCTCTTCAGTGAGCACCTCACGCTGCTGACTGCTCCCAGCCTGGAGCCACAGTGGCCAAGTACCTTCTGCGCTTTTGAAAGCACTCAGTTTCATTATAAAACACCATCAAAGCTATTTTAAATGTAATTTGGAGAAATTTCTGCAAATTAAAGAAAACAGAGCCAACATCTATTAGAAGGATGTTGTTGCTCCTCATTTTCCATAATTTTGAGGCACTGATGTCAAAATAGCAATATTTTCCAAGACAGCTCAATGTCTTCTAGCAACATAATTTACTTCAGGGAGCAAATTGATCTCTTGAATTCAGTCTGTTAACGTGGGTTCTGTGAGGTCTAAATTAAAGTCCTTTCTTGGGATTATCAGTGCTTAAGAAGATAGTTCTCTGAAAGCGACCTAATTGCAGAAGAATACTTTCCTGTCTGACTTTCCTTCTCAGAAATGACTCCCTGGATTATTATCAAACTTTCTTTGAAAGAGGCTTCCCAGCAAAGGCATAAGGAATGTTCCAATTCCTGCCTTAATAATTGAGGTAAACATGGTGTTTAGCTTCAGCTGTAGATTTGAACTGTTCTGGTAATTTCCATGACCTGGAAATTTCCCTCTTTGTGCACCATCATGTATCTATTCTGAAATTTCTTTTATTTCAACTTTCTGCTCATGTAGTACTACCACAGCGATGTGATTCCTGACCAATACACACTTAAAAGCATTGAAATGTAGCCTAATTTTCTTCCAAGAGGCAAAGTTTACACTTATCCTAGATCAGTGCAGTGACCTATTGGGCTGAACGGACAGAAATCACCTGTTGGGAGCAACTCCTGCATGGTGAGAAGAGAAAACTCAAAAGCACAAGGTCTGCTTGGTGCTGCCACCCCAGAAAGAGGGCTGTGCTGCACCACTGCCTCGGGAGTCACATGCTGGAATTGCTTATCTGCTCAGGGCTTCATGAGCACTGTTGTTTGTCAGTAGTACAAGATAAACTGACTGGGCCATGAAGCTTCAGGGTGTTCAAACAGCAGATAATGAAAGGCTTGGCCAGGATTTCACACCCCTGCCCACTGGGGCTAGTGCGTGTTCTGCAATTTATTTTACACTGCTTGGCAGGTGTTGAAAAAGAGAACTTGCACCAAAGATAGCCCCTGAGCCGGTCACACGGATTGCTCAACGATGCAAAGCTCTCGGTGCACCCCCAGGCTGGCTGGGGTTTTGTTTCACCCCTGCCCTGCTTTTAGGATATTCTCCCAACCGACAGCAGCCCAGCTGGTTTTCCCAGTTGGCCCATTATCTTGTAGCCAGGGATTTTTTCCAGCTTTGGAGAGATTTGTCTAAGGTTACCGATGCCTAAACAGCAGCTGTTTGTGCGGATGTACGTGTGGCCTGCCTGCCCTGCTTTCTCCATCACCACTGTCTTGCGCTTGCCCTGTGGTGTTTGCTTTTGTTGACAGCTCCTTCCCAGCCCCACCACTGACTGTGCACCTGGGCACCTTGTGCAGAGTTTCTAGCAGATCTCCCATGGACTTTCTGTCATTCTGTGTGAACCCCTGGGCCTCACATCACTTCAAAAAACCCCTTAGAAGCACCGCCTGATCTGCACAGCAGGTCTTACTCTTTTGTAAAGCTCTGGAAGGATTTTAGGTTGTCCCCCAAAACGCTGGTTTCTGTTGCATCTTCAAAATACACCATCCTCAATAGACACAAACCAAAGGTCTGGTACCCGCCAGTACGCATGCAGCAGCTGGAGGTAAAAGCATTTATGAGGGGGACATCAGGGCACGCCCTGAGGCATCACTGTTTAGCGGAGGCGTCCCCTTGCCAGGGCTGGGTGCCCCCTCGGTCCCTCCAGCCGGCAGGCTCCTCTCCTGCTGGCACAGGGGCTGTGGGAAGCGCAGGACACAGCTATTGCCAGATGCAGCTGCTGCCCCACGCAGGGCTCTGTCCTGCCCAGCGGTGCCTTCCACTGGCCATCCCTGCCGGTTTGCAACCCCGCTGTGGAGGGACGGGTTCCTCTCCCCACACCCCAGAAAAGGCTCCTGTGGTCGAGGAGAGGATGAACTGGGCTTCCTCAGACACCCAAAGGAACAGCAGTGCCCATGTAACCAGGGGAAGAAGTGCTGTAGTTTTTTGGTGCGGAGGATAGCTCCGAGACTGGGCAAAGACAGATGGGTCCTTGAACCCTTCGCGGAGAGTGACCTGACCTCGCAGCCACAGCTATGTGAATGATCAAACATGTGGGTTAATGAACCAGCCCAAATCACTTAGGGAATTGTACTTCAAGTGAAAAATAAAAATAGCCCATGTCTATTAGTAGAGCTGTAGAGAAAACCCCTTTCTTTTAAAGCTTTTGAAACTTCATAGGAGGATGCAGACAAAGGGAATGGAGGGTCTGTCATTGACTGCAAAGCCCTCTCAAGATTCCAGCTATGCAAATCTCTCTGCAAACCAGTCTTCTGCTCCAGCTTCAGGCTGGAGCACAGAAATTCCTTGTGGAGCATCTCCATCCCTTTTAGCCTGACCACTGCCCAGAAAACCCTCCTGCTCTCAGGAGGGAAGCTGGCAGCAGGTCATGCACGGGGGCGAGTTGTGTGCACAAACGTTGTACCAGCAACAGGGAAAAGATAAAGGCTGCTCAGCTCTTGGGGATTTATTTCAACCCATCACTGCAGGGTGCGCACCAAGCAGCACTTCAGCCCTGGTTGACAGGAGAAAGGTCTCCCCTCCACAGCACCCACAAGCTGTGCACTGACAGAGTGAGTAGACCCTGAATCTTCAAGCTCCCTGGTAGCTTTCTGCTGACAGGGGAAAAGGAAGGCTTTCTATTTATCAGTTTTATCATCCTGTGTAAGGTTTGTTTCCTTTACATTTGAGAATGTGATCAGAAGTGGGGCTGATGGGGACAAACTGCTGGTAGGCGTGCAACAGAAAAAATGTGAATTTGCTTTCACTGCTTCAGTTTAGGACAGGAGCTGCAAGCATGCAGCAGTGCCTCTGTCATTTGCATTTTCTCTGCATCCCTCTTTGCCACCGGAGTCAAATGTCGTCTAAGTGTTCACTAATAAAAATCTTGCAACTTTGGCTGTGATAAGGTAGATCTCAGCTAGGTGAATCCAATACTCAACATTTTATTTTACACCTATCTTAGCTTTGGTGAGCTTATGATGCAACTTTGAAAGTTCTGTTCCTCAAATCATGTCAGATGGGGGAAGTTTCAAGCTCCACTGCAGGCCTGGTCTGCAGTCACTGAAATTAGCGACAAATCAGGCCTCCAACTTCAACACAGATGAGAAAGTCCCTGCCAGGCTGTTCCTCACCTTCCCTGGCATTTTTGCTGCAAATCCATCAAGGTGGTGATGCAGCAATCAAAGCAATGAGAGCAGCCATGGTTATGTGGTGTGTGGTTACTATTGCAGAATGGGGACAATCCCTAAGCCTTTGGGTTTTTCATTATTATATGTTTTTATTGCTGAAGTCTATTTGGCGGATTCATTTGTCTTTCAGAGGAGTGTGTAGTTAGAAGATGCTGAAAAAAAATCTCAGAGCTGTGGGATTACTTGTTTCTATGTGTATATTCCTCAGGTTTTGAATAGGAAAGGTCACTAAAGAGTTTGGTGGTTCTTAATACATACAAGAGCAGACAGCAGGATAACAGGTCACCCAGCTTTGGAAACAGCCAGGTTGTTTCCGGCCAGGCTCTACAGTTAACCTAGTTTTCTTAGTATTTTTGTGATAGATCTCCATCAATGACTTCCCAGAAAATAAAAACTGTTGTGAAGAAGTACCCAACACAGTATTCTGGGATTCATGTAAGTTTCATTTGGCTGGAGTAAGCTGATAACCATCATCGATTGCTTTGCTTTTGATGGGGAGCGCTATAGTATTAGCTTCAGCTAACAAAATTTTGCTTGCTAGCTTATTTAAGATTAGTAACATGTTCATTCATACTATGGAAATGAGTAACTTGTGAGGGAGGAAAGATGTCTCGACCTCTTACTTTGCACAGTGTGAGGGTCTCCGCTCTGCTTAGTCATCATTTTGTGGTGTCTTATAGTAAACAACTCACTTTTTCCAGAGCAGGTGAAGCTTGGATGTTTCTGAATGTTAGAATACAATTGCTTTGGTGCTCAAAAGCCAACAGGAAGGAGTGGATGGAGTTATTTAAAGCTTGACCTCACAGCCAGCTGAAAGGCATGTCTTGGCGTGGTAGAACAGTAAGACAAACTCATTGCTTAAATGTCTCCTATCCCAAAGGTCTTGAAGTAAGACAGGGAAGGCAAATAGAAAAGGCACAGTACAGCAGAGCACAGAAGAGCTCTCTGCAGGGAATTTTCTGTCAAGATTTTTCATTGAAAAATAGTGATTTAACAGAATCATCTATTTTGTAGTGAAGATATAGGAATGCTGCCCATTTTCCCATGGAGATGAAAGCTTGAATGCAGGAGAGCTCCCGGTGGTAGGGGTTGTGAGGCTCATCACATTCAGGACCGCCAGGTTCCCAGTCACCAAGCAAAAGTCCCAATTCCTCACTTTTCTGCACCACGGTCCTGTTGGTTTGATTTCAATACTGCCATGACTGATACTGAAGTGGCTGTACAGTTTTATCAGACACAGGGGTGACACCCAGGAGATGAACCCACTGCAATAACTATTTATTAATCACTATCAATATATCTGGATAGAAAAAGAATGATTTAAAGCCTTAAAAATTAAACAACAAATTACAACAGTTAGAAAAGGCCTTCCTTTGCTGTTACACATTAATCACCCATCTCCCGGCAGAGCATCTGGGGAAAGCTGGAGGGCGGTGGGACTCCCGGTGGGGAACCAAATCCCTCAGCCAAGGTGAGGAAACAGTCTATGACCAAGGACACTGAGCAACAACCAGAAAAATGACCCTATCTTCCCTCTTGCTCATTCAGCATCTCTCTCCACTTGCTGCCCGGGCAGAATTTTGGCCCCTCTTATCCATTTGACCCACCCAAGAGTCAGGACAACTTCCAATGTGCTACACAGCAGGGAGGCAGTCCATCTTGCACAGGGACCAATTAAAAGGCTAAACCAAATTATTTTCCATGAAAAATAGCATCTCTGCTGCTGAATCCACTTGTCCTCACTTCCTCAGAGCTGAGGTTTGGACTCATCCATTCACATATTCTTGTCAATGTGAAGCTCAGCTAATGGTCTGGGCATTTGGGAGAGTAAAGCAGGCAGACACCATGGTTTCCCCTTGCCTGGTTTCCTCCTGCCCAGAAAGAAGCAGCACTGCTCTACAGCTGCTTCCGTAAAAAGGTTGTTGAAAGCTCAGTGTCCCCACATCCCCCTGGGCAAGAGAGCAGAAGAAGGTACCACCCACGGCACCCGCTTGTACACACGCAGCTTCGTGCTGCTCCAAAGCGCTGCTGGGGATCCTCATTTCTAGATACAAGTAGATACCCACAGTGTTTTGCTATGGGCTACCTTCTTTTTATGTGCTTGCAGCTTAAGCCAAATCACGCTCACTGTTTGCTTTCATTAATTTCATAAGAAAACGATTGTTCTAGGACAGAGGCACTTATCAAGATAATTAGGCAGAAAAAAATGTGTGAGCCAAGTGGTAAATTTAAAGAATAAAATTCCAGTATGCCTTGTGTGCCAAAGATGGCTCTGGTTTGCTCGTCAACGCTCAGCCATCTGCATGGGCTTCTGTAGGAGGTGCCAAAAGTGTAGCCAATCCTCCGAAGAAATATACATTTGAAATAATTAATGCACGCGCTTTAACAAAACAAAGTTTTATTAATTACAGCACTTCAAGTAGTATTTTGCCTCTCCTGAAAGTGGCTCTTCAGACTTTCAGAATGAGAACTGAGAACACTGTATCACAGTGCATCAAATTATTAAGACATCCTTCTTGCAGAAGGAATCAATTTTGTTAGGCAACATGCATCAAAGTCTTTTTAAAGTGACTTGATTACATTTCTGTTCTGCTTTTACTGGATACCCAGTTCTTAGCAATGTTTTCCTTTCCGTCTTCTGAGAAACAATGTCAAGCACTTTCTTCTGGCCCTACACTGTTCGCAGCATCTCTGACACTGCTGATATTCAATGTAAATAACTGCACTTAGGCAGATAACTTCTGTGAATTCTGATAACAATAATATTCATAGTTTTTTGGAGTGTATTGCTGCAGCCAAAGGGATTAGAATATTTTTAATTATTTTAGCAGTCGTAAGTAAGAGCTCAGTATATTAATCTCTTGGAGCCAGCCAAGTACATCTGCATTATTATTATTGCTTGATTTTTGATGTAGAAGCAAAGATTCGGCCTTTTTCCCAGACAGTGCAGCAAGGATCATGAAGGAACACAAAGCGGAGGAGGAAAGGAAGCAGGAAGAATCTCTAAAACAACTTTGGCGACACTAAACTGGGTATAGTCATGTAAAAACCCTTTTCATTGGAGTCCATGTTAGAAAAAATGCACTTGAGAGATCTCAGAGATCCCAGTGGCAGATGCATACTCCTTGGGCTGGAATATTTGCCTGTCACTGAAATAGCGCTCCCTTTATCTGGCATGTAAAAGAACCACTGAGGCTGGCTGCAAGGCAGACAGTCCGGAGAAGGGAAGGACATCCCGCGGCTCACCACCTCCTGCCCAGCAGCACGACCCAGTTTCACTGCCTCTTTTCTGGGTGTGGCCTTTCAGTCAAGTTCATCTTGGTGAATGAGGAAAAACCACTTCTGAGGCCAACTACAAAAAGCGTGATTGCGAAATTTGGAAACCGGCTGGTGAGCAGAGCAAAGAGCAGTGAGCTCCTCCATGCTTGCTGTTTGCCTTGGGTTTGTGAAGTCTGATCTTCAGTTGACAGCTCCTGTGCCTCTGGTCACCTTGGACTACAGGGCACTCAGGAAGGTGGTGACAGCTTCAATTTTCAGCTCTAATAGTCTAAGTGCCAAGTAACTGCTACCAGTGGGACATGTCAGGTATTCACTGGTACCAGTTTGAATGTGAGGACCTACTGCAGGCTGAAGGAGGGAAGGTTACAGCTGAAATTTGTCACGCTTGGATTTTTTGCCCCATGTCCTCCTTCTTCTCAAATGGGCAGAGGCTTATTGCTGTGTTCAGGCGGGCAAGATGTACTGAAGGTCTGGAAGCATGACGGAGGGAGGCTGTATGTAGTGTTTTGGCAATTAGTACTTGGGGTTTGGCTTATTTAATTTTTCTTTCCACCTTTTATGATCTGTCCATTGCAGAACATATCACAGAAGTTCAGTCTCTCAAAACCAGTCTTTACTTGAAGCTGGATGCTATCTCCTATGCAAAGGGCAAGAGTAATTGGAAGTGCCTACACCCACTTGTGCATGGGGGAGTGCCTGAGGTATCTGAAGGACTTTATGTTTTGCTGATAACCTCCCAGTGCTTTGAGGTCACCCCAGGAATCATCAGCTGGGTAGCAGCTCTGTTACACATCCACCCGAGCTCCAGTGCGGTGAGAGGGACATCCATGGCCCTGGTCTTCTGCACCACTGACAAGGGAGCTGCAACAGCACCACTAACCCCAGCGCATCCCTCCCTGCCTCCAAAACCATGGCCACCGAAATCAGTGGTGATCCCCCTGGGTACAGCACGTGGAGCCCTCAGCACAGAGGTTTTCTCAGACTCTGTCCCCACCTCGTAGGGCTGCAGCAAACAACTGCATTCTGCCTTTCCACCTCTTGTTTACTTCTGAAGGGGGATGTGAGAGAAGCTATTTATTACTTTGTTGTAGCAACCTCCCAGCAATGGCTCCAGGCGTGTCCTGAGGTGTGGCAGCTCAGCCCCGCTCTGTCCTGGGGACTCTCATGGTGGGGCTGATGCCACCTGCGGGACAAGCCCAGCTAGGCTAGGTCAGCTTGGTGCCCACCTTGTCTCTCGATCCTACTTGCTGAGTCTGGTGGGTCACCTGGGTTAGAGAAATTTTAGGACATAGATCATGTCTTTAGCATCAACTATACAGCTTTCAGCTCAACAGATCCCTGAGTAATCCTCTAAGCACCCTTTTAATATAAAAAAAAAATCTTTGGGTTACTGTAATTTTTACAGTCACTCATGAAATGTCATTTGTTTCACCTGTACAGTAAACAAACTCTAGATTGCAAATGATCAAAGCGGTGCTGTAAGGCTGCCATCGCAAGCACCCATCTCCCAGCTTCCTTGTGTTCAGTGCCAAGGGGCTCCTCAGCCCCAAGCTCCTCACAACAACCAAGGCTAAAAAGCATCAGGAAACAGGAAGGTTTAAACTCAGTGGTGTGCCAAAACACGAGCCTTGGTCCTGGTTGTTGAACAGTTTTCAAACCCATAGTTTGAAATGGCTTTGAAGTGTCTGTCTTCTGTCTGGTGTCCCAGCGCTGCTTCCCCTGGGACTACGTGCTACTTTGTTTTTAGCGTAGATCTGTTAGACATGCTAAAAAATATTTTGTAGTAGATGTATACATTGACAATCCTTAAAAGAATGCCCAGGAAGTAACTGAGGGACCTGAGAAGGGCCGCAGCCGCGCTGGAGAAATGCAGCAACAAAACGCAGGGGCTGCGGGTGGGAGCAGAAGTGCTGCTGGTCTTCAGGAGGTCATCCATCTGGAACAGGGCGCACTCTGCAGTCACCAGGATCCAGATGATCCTGGATGTCAGCCTGGCGTTTTTCACCGTCCGTAAATGTCGAGACTCTGTGGGGAAGAAGGTTATCAAGTAAGCCTCGAAGGCAACGCAGCTCAGCAGCAAGCAGCTGACGTGTGTGTTGGCAGTGAGGAGGTTCTGCAGCAGAGCCGGTGCGAACGCTGTAGGTGAGATACTGACATCGAAGGTCCATATGACCATGTCAGAAGCAACACTGATGGCAACCAGGATGTCTGCCTTTGCTAGGCTCGAAATGAGAACCACAGTGGACTTGGACGAAACTTTTGCAGACTGCAGGATGATTATTGCGTACAAACTGCCCAGCAGGCCCAGAAAAGAGCTGATAGCATTTGAAGAAGACAGGACAAGGTATTGGATATATTTAAGTACCAGGTATCTTCTGAGATCTTTCATGTGGTCTCTCTCCATAGAAATGCCAGTTAGGGAAGAATACCTAGAATACATACAAAGAAGGGCAAATAAAAGTAAAATTAGTGGCATAGATTCCAGGCAAGTTATTATGTGCCAGACACATGCTGGCATATTCCACACTCCAGCATTATCATGGCATTGGTTGGTTACCCAGCCTCAGAGGCATTCAGTATGTGAAACCCTCAGACTGCACTGATTATTAAATAAAGTGCATATAAACCTAAGTGATAGCGTTTTATTATAATTAACACAGGGGTCATTGAAGGGAACTGGAATACCTCTGGACTAATACCGGAAAAATTAAGGTCAGTATAGGCTACTTTCATCATGTAAGTTTTTTTCTGCTTGCCTTTGTGGGTCAGTTCAAGTTTGAAGAACCCATTCTCCAGTGTCGCAGCAAGAAAAAGATTTCCAGTTGTACTGTGTAGAAGAGTAAATGAGATATTTTTTACTTACTCTGGGAAAAAAAGTAAGAAACTAAAGGGAATGCTATGCAGGAAATGTCCCAGCAGAATTAGTAGTTGACAATTACCGTACAAATACCCATTTGATTTCCTTTTCCTGTCATTAGCACAATTCTTCATGCACATTCACGTGGTATCCGTAGCTTCTAAATAAAATTGAATACCTGGGTACAGTGTGGGAAATGGCAATAAATTACAGGTGCTGGGCTACTGGGGAAAGGTGGGCTCAGCAGGCCCTGCCACTACAGCTTCACAAGCACACAGCTGCTGGCTGCAGAAGCCCATGGGGATGTTAAGTTTTGCTGAGAAGGGATGTGGTCTCTGGTTTGCTGTGTGATTGGTGATAGCATCCCCGTGCGCACTGGAGCTCCCTGTCCCTGTCAGCGTTCGGCTCTGAGCGCAGGAGTGGGACTTCCCAGGCCATGCCAGCTGTTGCATGGCTGGAAGCTGGTCCTACTGGTGCCCAGCCCCAGCTACAGCACCATTTAAAATGTTTCTCTAATGTTCTGATTTCATATCTACATTTTGGGGGGGGAGTAAACTAAAAGCCAAGAGCCATTTCAAGCGTTATTGCTAAAATCATAGAACCATAGAACTATAGAATCATTTAGGTTGGAAAAGACCTTTAAGATCATGAAGTCCAAGCACTAACCCAGCACTGCCAAGTCCACCATTAAATGTATTGTTTACATTTCTTTTTCTTAAGTACCATTAACAAAGCCTAAAACCAACTCGCTGTCCCACCAGTGGGGTGTCTCTTGGCAACCACTAGCATTTTACTCCTTGGTCTTAACAGAGATATAATTAGGTGCAACTCTAATTTCCCCTTGAGCGCAGTATACTATTTATGTTTCCAGTTTGTTTATTAGTTGAATCTCCTAATGCATCCAGTTGGATGTTTATGAGCCAATTGTGAGATCTGACCTGAAATTTGAGGGAAAGTTTATAGACTTGTGGGAAGTTACACAAATGAGCCTTGGGATGAAGGCATTTGGAGGAGGACCACATCTGTTGCTTCTGGTGCTTCTGGGTGCCTGAAGCCCTTTTGTACTCACCCACCACTGGCTGCCTGCAATCTTTTGCAGCCATGGTGTGCTTTGGGGTTGAGTTTCTTTCTTGACAGGCCTGATACAAGCCTCAATTTACTAAATTCGGTGGAAAGAGGTACCTGGGTGATCCACTTCTGCCCGGGGGTCCTTCACATCTCAATGGGCAGCTTCAAATGAAGCATTTTGCAGTCAGTGAAATTAAGTTTGCTTAGCAACTCCTCACGGTCATTTCGTATCAACATGCTGAAGTGATCTGATCAAACAGGGCTGTATTCCACGGCTTTACTCATTTTCTATACACCCAAAGTACCCGTCAACTTCAACTACAGCTTTGCATGACATAAAGAATTGGTTGGAGGTGACTAACAGCTCAGGATCTGACCTTCTATTTACACACTTATATCTTAAGTAGGAATGACGTTTGTAAAGTGCCCAGATATTTTTAGGTATTACCATGATTTGTGTAATATTGCATTGAAAGGGCATAAGTGTGAACAATCCTTGTGTGGGATAAGTTTACAAAGACTAGTAAAAGGCTAATTTGGTTAAATCATAAGTTTCCTATGATCTCAAAAGCAAGAAAAACATTTACAAAAAACTGAATGAGGATTAGATGATGAAGATTAGCATAAGAGAATAGCATAAATGTATAAGGATGATATTGGAAAGACCAGGACACCAGATGAAGTGCAGAGAAGTGATGTATGGGTAAGGAGGAAGCATTCCATAAATCTGTTGTCAGACAAAGGAAGACCGAGGGAAGAGTCTGCTCCCTGCATAGTTTGCATTACCCACCAACTGCTGGTGCCAAAATTAGAAGACAATGATTCTTCTGCTCTGAAAGGCACACTTCTGGCTGGGCATGTGCCACAGCAAGAGCTAGCAACAGAAGGCCTCCGGTAAGCTTCTTGACTAAACTAAAGGAAGAACAAGATGGATGTTGCTTAGATAAATTCTGTAGTTTCAAATTCCTGAGCTTCAAGTGATTTATCCAAGCGCACTTAGAAAGTCTGAAGCAATTTCAGAGATATTATTAACGGTTGTCACTGAGAAGTTTTAAAAGACAAACAGTAGAAGTTCCAGAACACTTGAAATGGCAAAGATGGGGCTTATCTTTAAAAGACAGGAGTGGGGCAAGAGGAACCATAAAATTGTAACGTTCAGTTCCCTAAAAACTACTAAAATAACCAAGCAAATTGTTATCTAAATGGTAGAAAGGAGATAAGGAAGAGCAATGTGGATTTCTCACAGATAAAGCAAATTTATTGAGCCCAGCTTCTGCCTGTAGCAGGATAACAGATCTCACGGGTGAGGAGAGAACCAGTAAGCGTCATATATCTCAAATATTGTTAAGACTTTCAGTATTTTTTCATGAGGCATTCTTATAGAGCAGCAGGCTAAGGAAATGTGGACTAAAAACTATAATTAAGTTGTGCATAGCTGGATGGGAAACTCAGAAAAGGCTGATTATCAGAAATTAGAGGAATGATGTATCAGATGGGGCTCTGCAGAGATGTGACATTTTGTGCATTTTCATTGACTACGATAAGGAATAGAGTTCATGCTTATTAAGTTTGCTTATTAAGTCAGCTATCACCAATCTGCAAGCACAACTACAGATCCACACAAGGGCTGGTCCCTGCGTAGCAGTGAGTAAGAGGAAGAGCAAACATGTGGGCAGGAGGAGAGTGCAAGCCAGGGGAGGAGGATGGCTGCCATAGGTAGTGATGCTGGCACAAGTGGGTATCAATACAGCCTATTGATGGCAACACCCACAGCTGGAGTCAGCAACAGCTGTGTCGGGAAAGGCAGATGCCATCTTGCGGTACATAAACAGGAGAAATGTCTAGAACCACACGGGATGAGCCTCTGATTTCACCTGGCAGAAGTTAGGTCTTGATTAAAGTACCTGACTGAATTTGAGGCCAACAGTTCAAGAAAGATCTGTCAAAGGGACCGAGAGGATCGGAGATTTAGCTAAATGTAATAATGCCATTTCTTTCATATTTAAGCGCTAATGTCCCTATGCGTTTTCTCAGTATTCACGGTGTGAGCACCTTGGAGCCTGTACTACAAAGCTTTTCCAGTACGGTTACCCAAGAGGTCTGGGTGGTTGCTTTAGTCCTTGCCTGTTTTTCCTTTCGATGACATGATGGGAAAACGATAATTCTGAGTGATTCCTATGAAAGGTACCGAGCCAGCTTTTTTAAGAGTGGGATTCCTGTTGCTTGTTGAAACTTGATTTGTACCAGGTTGACTCATCCAGGATTCACATGCACCTTTTCTCTCTTGGTTTTTTGTTTTGTTTTTTTTAAGTATCTGAGCCAACTTGTTAGTGGAACCCTTTAGGGAAGAGGTAGGAAAAACTTAGTCCTGTACTTCAGCCGAACTGTGACACAGCTCATCTTACCCTAGTTTTCCATAATGATTAACTAGGAAAATGATTCTGGCAAAAGCAAAATCTTTCTGACATCAATGGTCTGTGCTCTGTGCTCTTTCCAGTAGGTCAAGGGGCTTTGGCACTAGTCGTGGTGCAGCCCCTTTAGTCTATACTAACGTACCAAGATGTGGCTTTGCTTAACTGCTGAGGTCACAGGAGGTGATGAAGAGGAGGTTTAACCTCTGACCATTAATGTCTGAGCATTGGTTTGACCATTTTTTTCGATACAGAGCATCAATGAAATTAAGACCTATTGGAACAAAACCATCTGAATCCACAGTGTGAAAGCTCATACAACTCACTAGCCAGAAGCGGAGGACAACACAGCTGTGATATGTACAGTTGAATACAGATTTATCTTGCTTTCTTACTGATTTAACTTGCTTGTTCCTCAAGCATGCTACTCCTCCTTTGGAAAGGTACATTAAGAACGTGCTATTTTTTTTTTTTTATTGTAGCCTATTTCTGTGTATATTTTCATTAAGTATATTATTGAGGAGACATTACAGTTCTTCGCTCGTTTTACAGCAACTGATTACTGCTGTGAATTGTTGTATGCTGGAAACTACAGGTAACCTGGCCCAGGCTGCTGTGCCTGAAGATCAGTATACCTGGCCACAGGACTTCAGCTGAATTTGAGGCTGTGATTCCCAGATGAGGGATAGTAAACGAACCTAAACTGGTTTGAGCAGCTGAATGAGTGAGCAAAATGTGCAGTTCATTAACTTTGGGATTTTATATCTCCTCTGGAGAATATAAAAATAAACCTTCTCTGGAAAACAAACTGAATCAAACAGAAGTTTGCCATGCAGATAAAACCAAATTTCTGCAGTAAGTCAGTCTCATTCATATATTCCCTCCATCCTTTTTTTTTCCCCACTTAAGTTCAAAAGGAAGATGACACCGATGGCACAACTTTATCTTCTCCATGTGGAGCATTTCAAGTCAGCTCTGGGCATTGGGTCCTGTCTTACCCTTCCAGACTTGGTGACGAGCCCATAGGGTCTTCTAGTGACGATCGTTAGGAAAGGATGCCAAGCAGCCGGTACAGCTGGAGGTGCCCAGAAGCAGCCAGTCCAGATCCTGAGGAGCTCAGAGTGGTTTTTGCGTCTTCGCTTCTTAAAGTAATCATTATGCATAATGCTTCCAGCATTTTACATACCATCACAATGACTCTGGAAAGGAACTGGAGTTTCTGGATGGAAGATGCCTTCCCGCTTTCTGTTAGAGAGGTGTCAGTGGTTTCCTTCCTTCATGCCCCAGGAGACGAGATCATTGCTCTGGCTCTCTTCTGCCTCCCTCCACCCCTCTTACACTATGATTTAGTTGTTAAAACTCTCATCCAGAATGTAGCAGAACGAGGTTTGATTTCCTCCTTTGCCACAGGGGATTTAGGTGTTTATCTCTCAGGGGTGTCCCAACCAGCAGGCTACAGGTTGTCCTGAGGTGGGGACACTTTTCGTACCACCTAAGGAATCTGGGCATAGTGTAAGAAAACAGCTGACACCGTGAGCCAAGGGGCAGGGATCAGGAAAAGGCTCATGGATCCCCACACAGGTAGTTGTGGATGTTTGCTAGGGAAAAAGGCATTCTGGTTTCTGATACTTGCTCCAAATGCTGTTTGGGTGCATCTGCTTTAGTAAATTAAGCAGAGCTGGGAGATGTTCCCTGGTGCTGGAGCTCAGTGCTGCAGAGCCCTGAGAGACTCGAATGGCCCCCAGCCCAGTTTCGGCCCCTGCCAATGCACACCCTCCCGCAGGCTGCGCGGGCGTGGGCTGGGCTGTGGCAGAGGCAGGGAGCACTGCCTGCAGGCAGCACGGCTCCGCTGCCCACGCTGCAAGGATGCTTCGAGCGTACCGTCCTCGTTGCCTTTCCTGAGCTCAGTGCCAGAGATCGGGCCGGGGCACATCAATAGTCTGACATAACCTTTACATATATAAGATTAAGGAGTCACGGGATAAAGAACAGATGTAGGAAGAGTGCGCACAGCGGGTCTGAAGCCACAGGCTCCTCCTTTGGAGAAGGTGGCTGCCAGCACGGCTCTCCTGAGCTCCCGCTGCCAGCACCCTCCTCCACAGCCAGCCCAACAGCTTCCCTCCAGCTGGGGAATCCTGCCAGCCCGCGAAGGGCCTCGGGAGCAGGCACTCTCCATCGGCAGACCCTTCCCTCTGCCCGCACTGGCGCAGGGAGAGGCAGGCAGGGCAGCTGCCCTCCCTCCGCCCAGCCTGGGCAGCAGGGATCATGCCTGGGATGGGGCCGGGTGGGAACAGGAACAGGGTCTGTTTCCAGAACAGCTGCTTCCATCCTGCCAGAATGGCCAGAATTAGTAAAGGCGGCAACCTGAGCCAATTCATCTATTTATTTACAGTTTTCAAAGCAGCCTCTGGCAGTATTTATTACAGATCCCCCGCAGGGACTATCGCTGCCCGTGGACAGTGACACTTAGACAGTTTTTGTTTAGTCCTTATTCCGATGAAACCTCAGTTCAAGCTCACAGGTTTCCTGAACTAGCACTTTGTGTTTTCAGTACTATTTTTTTATCTTCACAGACTTTGCTCTCCTGAGACACTTTACAAATTCAAGTTAATAATAATTTCTCATTTGTCATTGTAGTCTGAGAGGTACACAAAAACATCTCTTACTCTTAAACAAATGCTTCCTTTCAAAATTCCTCCTGGAATTCTGTCAAAGAATATACAGAAAAGGAGAACAAATTGGAAACCCAGATACCACTGAATATCCTGACTGTAATTAAGTGGTATTAGATTTTACTTAGTTTAAAAGCAAAAATACTCACATTTGCTGGAAAAAGCATCCAGGAATAGTTTTCTGCATCATTGTATTCTGTGTATGGTCTGCAGCAGAGCTAAAATGTGCCATTTCCCTTGGATTGCTTCCTGGGTTTTATATAGCCTTGCATATTCGGTACCACGTCAGAGCACGGGGCTATGCTGACAGAGTTTGTTTTGCTAGGCAACATCCCCAGAGCTGGTTTCACAAGAATTGCTTACTCAAATTATGGTAGCCATCAACTTTCATCTGTCTGGAAAAACTGATGCCCTGTGTGGAAGAGGAGTCCCAGACACTTCCTTAAATACATGCCTCGAGATGGAGCAGATTACAGGGTGTAATCCTGAACTCGTCTGGGTGTCGCAGGAGCTAACACGGATTATCCATGAGTAAAAAAATTATTCTAAGCAAAGAAAAGATGTCCTCTGGCATGAAAAGCAGCGCTATATCTAGCCGGACTGGGCTGTCCCCTATGAGTGTTTGTGCTGGCATTGCCTGGGATACCCAGGTTTGGTGCCAATTATGTTTGCACTAACCCTGCTCTGTTGTTCTCCAGGCATGACGGTGGTTAAGCCAAGTTCGCCCCTGTTTCAAGGCACGGGACTCTCTTCACGAGGTCTCAGTGCAGTGGGAGAGCAGAGGAGCATCCCACACACATCGTGGAGAATAGCAAACCGGTATGTTCACAGCTATGTGAACACATACCGCAGCTCCCAACCGTATCGTGGATGCTGATCTCATGCCTAGAGTCAGTACATGAAAGCAGGGAATTAAAGGCAGTGACGCTGTGTGGGTTTCTGATCAACGGGGAGGGTTTGCTGCCGGTCCAACACCAGTCCTGCTGGCAGCACGCTGTTCCCCTCTCCGCTTCTGTAAGTGACGGAAAGCTGTAGAAAGATAAAGCAGCTTGAAAATCCAGGTGCTGCAAAGCGCTGTCGTTACAGCTGCAAGCTGAGGATCACACAGGGAAGGCAGCCCTGGGCTCTCCTGCCTGCTCAGAGAGCAACGGCAGTCCCGGGTTTGCACTGCAGGGCTGCTGAGAGGACACCTGCCAAAGCCAGAGAAAGTCCCTGAAAAAAGGGATTTGACTGGTTGGTGGTTGATATAATTTGTGCTTTAAGTGTATAAATATTTATTTTTTTGTATTTGATTTTAACAAGAATGAGCTTTTGCCAGAGGCTCTCCATAGCAGTTTTACTTTTTAAAACTACTGTTTCCATTACATTTGCTTATTTTGCTTGCATGCCAAGCTGATACAACAGAACCGTCAGCTGCAAGAGTATAAACGCTGCAAACAAGCTACACACTTTCTCAGCAGCTTGAAATTTCATAATAACTTGCGGAAAGATAAACCAAATCCTCTGTTTCTCCAGGCCACCACCCATTTCATCAGCGTCCTTCCCCCCTGGCACCAATTCTGTGAAAACAAGAATAAAATCACAGGGAAGGCGGGAGGGGTGAGCTGGAGTGCTTGGGAGCTGAGCTGTGCCCCGCTTCACCTTGCAGGGCTGGCAGGAGACTGCAGAGCCGGCGTGGAGAGACCATGGGAAAGGCGGCTGCGGGGAAATCTTTAATCAGTTCCCCCCAGTTAATCTTTACCCCCATTAGTAATTGCTCCTGTTGACTGATGGCTTTCAGTGCTCCTCTTTGAACCTACCGACGTCTCCCTTAACGTAGGCAGAACAAACGCATTGATTTCTGCAGTGGCATGGGATGGTTTCCAGTAGTTTTCCATAACCTGTTTGTTTTGCACTACACCTTTGTTTGAAGGCTTTGGCCAGCTCTGTACATTGATTGGCAGTGCTCTTTACAGCTGAGGACTTTTAATTTTTTTTCCTCAGCACAGAAGAACAATTTAATTAGAATTCAGCAACAGGTAAGAAAATTTCAATTTTCTTCTGTCCGAAGTACTCCATTTAATTTTGACCCCAGAGGGTTTCCAGCACTGTTCCCTTGCCATCTCATGGGTGTCCCATCTCCACCTCCTTGTAGTGCAATTCTGTACACCCCAAAACACTGCCAAGGGGCACCATGAAAACTGCCCATCGCCTCTACCACCTCTCTCTCTTGCTGATACTGAAACCAATCCTATTCCTATTTCTTTTCCTTTATACTGTGCTGAGAAGAACTTTGTTGAGGAAATCCAGGTAAGCTACATCATGTGAATATCTTGCGGTTTTGGGAAATTTTTTTAACATGCTTGAAGACTTTGAGGAAATTGCAGGAAGGCAGTTTTCTTTGTAAATAACTCTGCAGCTTGGTCCTACAAAACAAGTCCTAACTCTTATTCTTTGGTGGTTGGCTGATTATCTGCTCCTAAAGTTGTGCCAGCTGCTGCGATGCCCTGGGCCACCCTGATTTATGGCTATGGTATGTACAGCCTGGGCTGCTCTTTTCATTTTTTACCTTAGGGGTCTTTTTTTCTCTTAGGTCACTTGAGAAACCAGAACAATTACACTTTGATCTTCAGTCAAGATTTCCTGTTTCTCCCCTCAGTAAATGGATGGAGAGTCTCCTGCCTGGGTATCTGACTTCATATAATTTCCCATCTATTATCCTCAGAGAATACACATTTCTCTAGCACCTTTCGTGATTCCTCACTGAAGTTCTCCACAATTCCTTATCTCCCTTGCCTCGAAGAGTTCAAGAAACTCATTTTAAAATTACAAACCAGCCAAATGACCATCTTTTCTGACTAGAAAAGGGAGAAGGAGAAGCCAGGCAGGTATTTGCAAGTATGAGGAAGGGTTGGGTGACAAAGGGAGGAATCTCAAGGACAGCAGTGACGCGTAGCAGGTCCTACAGGCACCAAGCCACAGGCAGGACGGCCGGACCTTCACAGGCAGCAAGCCGACAGGAGGGCTTCCCAAAAGCTGCTGAGCTGACCTGCTTTGTGCCCTTTCTGATGGAAAACCAGCAGAGCCTGCATGCTGGCGAAGCAGGAATTGGAGAGTTTCAACCCTGCCCCTGCTGGTTCAGGCTTCAAGCAGCAGGAAGAACAGCATTCTCTCCAAGGGAGGGATGGACAGACTTTCCAACGCATCCTCAAATCCAACGCAGCTGCCTCTCAGACGTAACCACCATCGCAGGACACAAGGTGAGGCAATCGCACCTTTGCTGCCAGAGGGCAGCGGTTGTCTCCCCTGGCCGTGCAGAGACAAGAATCTTCCAAGATGTCCATTGCAGAGAGGATGTTTTATGTTGGCCCCTCAGTAAAATATGAAAGGGCAGGAGATGTGTGACCTAGGTGTAATCTGCAGCTTTCTCAAGAACAGAAGTTTCCACTTTCCACCTTTCCAAATAGCTCATCAGCAAAGAAAATAATCAGCTCATTTGTTTTATTGCCTTTACTCTCTATTTTCACTATAGAAAAGGAAATTCACTTTTAATGAGGGCAAATGCTGGGATAAAGCATTACTAATGTAATGTTTATTCCTTGTGGACAGTAAGGCCAGTGGTAAGACATCTTTGCAAGTGGATTCCAGTATTTCATCAGCCCTTTTCACATAGCTGACAGAAAAGATTTCCTTGAAGGGAAACACTGAAAATGTTGATGGCATAATCCTTCTCGTCTAATGTATCAAGATTACAGATAAAATGCATGAAGTAATGGTGATGATTCATAAAACAGAGGGGAAGAACTAGGTACAAAAAGGTTAACGCAAATCTCAGTTGGTTTTGACTTCCTCCTTCACTAACTCACATGTCCCACCTGGAAGTAATGGTGGTAACAGCACTTTGGGAAATGTCCCTTATCCAGACAAAAGTAGCTGAGAAGTTCCCCATTGTCACCCATAGCTGAAGTTTTAGGAATCTCTTGAATGAGTTTGTAAGTTCTCAGCTGACAACTCTCCTAAACGAATAAAGCAGGAAAGCCCGAGCCCGCCCTACAGCCCAGGTTAACCACTTCTGGGCTCTTGCCCTGCAGAGCTACGGCCCTGCCTGCATGGATCCCTCCCTAGCGGCTGCTCGCTCCTTTCTCCCTGTGCCATGCGGTGAACACGCCTCTGCGCCTCTTGATTTTTGTCCATGACATGGTTTTACACGCAGCCTGCCGTTCTTGTTCACAGCCCCCGCAGCAGCTACCATGGGCGATCCAGTCTGTTCTCAATTAAGGGACCGGGGAAGTGCTTTCCTTTGAGTCACAGCATTCCTGCACTGCCATCACTCAGCTCAGCTCCAAGGACAAGGGTGGGGGGAATTTCCCTGGCACCCACAGACTTCCTCGGCTCTGGCACCGCGGCTTCCTGCTGAACTCCTCCACCTTCCGCACCCAACGCACGCTCACCGTGCCCCTCACCCGGCTGCCTCCATCACGGGCAGTCCGCATGGACCACACAGCATGAAACGACATGCATCCAGTGCTTTCTTCTCAGTGCCAAAAATTAAATGTGATTTTTTTCTTTGCCCTTGGAGGAGCATTAGAAGCAATTTTGATATCTCCTCCAAAGGCAATGCCTCTGTGTGTCCCCACAATAAATTCTGCCATCTTGCATTATTCTTTTTCCAAGGCATAATATTATGACTTAGCTAACTGAATCATAAAGTTAAGTATATTTGAATTTAAAAGGTCTTACTACATTCCATCAATGCAGAAGGCTTTTTTCACTGCAATTATTTGTCCAGTATTATGTCTTGATTGGATTTTAATGTCTCCATCTAATGACCTTTCCTCCCCTTCCTGGAAGCACAGTCTGGGAGCTCTTCCTACTGTAAATGGCATGTTTGCTTGCTAAGTGTCTCCTTGTTACTTGCCTCCATTTATCTAAACAATCATTTATTCATATCCTGTGTTCTCCCTCTATTTATTACTTTCTTGGTGTTTGTTTGTACTTAACACATACGCAAAAATGTATAGCCTTACTCACAGTCTGATATTATATTCATAAATAGGGCCAATTGTTTTGACTTTTTTAGCTTGAACAAGATACATAGGACAATCAGCAAGAATATTTGGTGAACCTTCACCAGCTTTTCCAGGAAAGCAAGAGCCAAAACCATAAGCACCAGGAAGAAGTTCTCCTGTATGCTCTGCATGGTTAAGGGAGTCTATTGTTCGACCTTGGGCCAACATACATGTATACAAAATTCTAATTTTATTGTATTTCCTGCTTTTCATAAATCATCTGGCCAAAAGTCTTTTGAGACAATTATTTTCCTTGCAGTTCCTCACACCTGAGAACAAACAAATACACTGTATGAAGCCCGTGAGAAGGCAGAAACCCACATCCCCCGGCTTGCCACAAAAAGGAAGAGTGTGCTCTTTTCTGTGGTCTTTAAACAGAAATTGTGTTGAATTTGGAGCTGCATCCTACATGCAGCCTCTGTTTATAATTATTGCTAACAGCAATCCAAAGCATGAGAGCAGCACTAAGGTGCCTGTTGGAAACATAAACACCTGCAAGAGTTGCACTTCACGCAGCCCTCCCAAGCAGGGGGGAAATGGGAGTGAGCCATGTCACGGGGAGCAACCAGGCCACTCACTCCCTTGCTTCACCTTAGAAATTTTTGGTTGTTAACATTCATGTCATAACACTTGGACTTCACGATCTGAAAGGTCTTTTCCAATCTAAATGATTCTGTGATTCTAATGTTGCCAGGAATTGAATGCAGCAAAGTTGGATTCATGTCCCACACCACCACTGCTCAGTGTTTAGGTGTGCTCCAAGGACATCCGTAGTTTGAGTCATGCTGGAAACTTCCCAGGAACACACTGCTGTTCTCACGTCTGTCTGCGATGCACCTCGATGTTGTGCTCTCCCAGGCGCCTGCCCATGCTGCTCCTCTCCCCCTAGCCTGCCCGTTTCGCTGCTTGCCTTCTGCTGCCCTTAGGTGTAGCCTGCTATGGTCAGACATAATGAGGCACACGTAGGCTTGGCCCACTTGAATTTATTTGTTGTGGCTTCCAGTGGCGACAGCAAATTTACTGTTTGGCCTGATTTTTAAAAAATTTTGGCAGCCTGAGCATCTCCAGCCATTGATGCTGGTGGGTGCCGCTCAATGGCCAACACAAGAGAAAATCAGTTTCTGCTGCATGGGAGCTCTGAGTCCCGGCAGGGCAAGGCAGGGCAAGGTACCAGCCGTGTGCATCCTGTGCACAGGTGGCAAACAGGTGGGGAGAAATTCAGCCATCTCTCAGGACTGATAAACCCCACAGCAGGCTTGGACGGTATCTCTTCCGTACAGGTGCAGTCCAATGCAGAACCAGCAGCAGCGTGGGCTGGATGTCTGCTGGTGCTGGTGAGCATCCTCCAGGCAGTAAAGCCAGGGAGCTGACAGGGACATGGTCACGTAGACATGTTGTTGCCACAGCTCTTCTGGAGTGGGTTCAACACAGATTCACCAGAAAAATGTTCTTTGCTGTCTTTGAGACCCTGGAGGATACACATATGTTGCTCCCCAGACTTTCTTTGGGAATCATTTCCTCCATAAAGACTTGTGATGCTTCCCCCAAATATGACTCTAATTTCTGGTTTCCCCTGAGGGGAAATAGAGAAGACATCAAGGAAATTGTTTTCCAGCAACTGGGGCTACAATAGGAAAAGATATTTGCAAATGTGTTTTTTGACTTGGCATTAGTTGTTTTCCAAGGTCATCTTGGTCTGAGATCAAGATTTTCTTTTGGGTGAGGGTGAGGGTGGTGTTTCCTGATGTCTGGGGGCTGGTGTGCTTTGTTCATTTTTTTTTTTTAAGAAAACAGTTTTGTTCAGGCTTGTAAACTGGAATAGCAAATTATCATTAAGTAAAGAATGAAGAAACCCTGGAACTGAAAATTCAGTTGTGAACTGAAAACAGTGCTTGAACTCTGGCCATCCTGCAAATGGCTGAGTTTAGTAGGATGGGGTTCCTGTTTCCTAACAGCACCAGGAAACAGAAGATCCGCTCGGGTCTTGTTGCGTTTCAATTTGGGGGTGGGTGACACATAGCACCAGTGTCGTTTCCAGAATGAGGTACCAGCCCAGAGCAGGCTGTGTAGGTCATGTACAAGCAGAAGTAACAGTGTCCCGTGTCTCACCAAATGCATATTTACCTGGAGTAAAGGTATTCTCCAACCTTTACACATCTGTGGCAAAAGAAAGCAGAGCAAATGCCTGCGGCAGTGGTGGGAGGTAAATGCAGTCATCGAAAAAGCCTAAAGGAGTATTTGGGACTGTTAAGAGTTTAGTGACGGCATGGCTGGACCATGGCAGGGTTTGAGCAATGAAGCCTGCGCTGGACAGTGGGCTCTGGCATCTCGCTCAGCAGCCGAGCTGGAAATCCTGACCCACCAGCGGCAGCAGTGCTAATGCCACGACCTGTCTCCATCCGGATCACTGTACGTGCAGTCATCCCATAAAGCAACCCTTCTACTGCCAAGGGGAGCTGAAAAAGTGCAAGATTCATTGCTGATACTGCCTTCAGTGTTTGCCAATAATCTGCTTTTTCTGTATTGAAGTTTAACATTAGTATCTTTGGCTGGTGTGGGGGAAGGTTAGTTGACAGAAAGAAAAATGTATTATTTCTTTAGCAAAAGATCTTAAGAGCTATTTAGAGCTTATTGTTGCTGAAAAGAATGAAAAGCGGAAATAAATTCCGTGCTACTCCATGCAATTCCCTTATTAGTAGATGTATTTTATTTGGACAGATGACAGACATTAGTAAATTGTTTCCTAGTGGGACCACAGAGATGAACAAAAATAACTCACATAGGAAAAGAGTTAATCAAGAGAGCAACCTAACTGCACCATTGCCAAACTTCTGGCAATCTGAGCAACCTCACTGACAACTGTAGAAAATAGTTTTGGAAACATAGTTGTCCTAAGGGAGTTATTTAGACCCATTTAACACTTAGATTGTTTAAACATTTAAAAACTGGCCATTGTCCCTCATTACCAAGATTTCTTTGTGTTCCCATTTAATGCTTTTGACGGTCAGTGACGTAACTAAGCACGGTCGGGCTGAGCCCAGCAGCATGCAGCCACCTGCGAGCAGACACCGCGCGGCACGCAGAGGGAGCAAACCTGCCGCTGGCTGGAGAAAAACGCCTGTACAGGCAGCCCTGCGGATGGAGGGGCCGGGGCTGCCTCGTGCCAAGCTCTCACCCTGCTTTCCTCTCAAAGGGAGACCAAATACCTTGGGTTTTCACATTGAATACAAGCCCCAAATGTAGCACAGCAGCTCCTTGTGAGCAATCACAGGTTTATATAGTTCCCTTGGTCAAGAAAAGGCAGGTGGGGCTGCCCTTGTGGAGTAGGAGGGCTTGCTGGTGATTGTGCAGCTGTGGGTGAGAAGGTCAATTTAGAAGAAGGGGAAAGTGGGTTTGGCTAGATCAGTTGGGATTCAGGAAAGGGGAAGGATGGAGTTGTTCACCTCTTGATTACTCCTGGCCAAAACATGCTACTCCCAAGCTATGCAGAGCCTCCAGCACACCCTCAGCTCTGGTCTCCATGGAAAACTCCCTTACCTGTATCCTTTTTTCAGCAGACCCACATGCCTTCACTCCGCAGCTTTGTTAGCGCCTGGCTGTGATGGAGGAGGATCTCTGCAGCCTTCTGGTCACCCAAGTGGAATTTCAGCACAAATGATTCCACTTTCCTGACGCTTGTTCTTGAAGTGCCCTGATCCATCTAATGTCACTTACTCAGTGCTTACTTCTGCGGCACTAACGTGGCTGCAGACCTGCTCTCTCGCCACTGCTGTGAAAATCATTCCTTTTCTGTAAATACAGCATCATATGAGGAAGCAAGCAAGCAGTTAGAGGTGAGACTATCAGCACTTTGCTATTTCCTCAAGCCTTTGCCTTTTTGTATTTGTGTTATCACCTCTTGCTTCACCTTCTCTCTCCCACTGCAGCTCATATGCAATGTTGCAAGTTCTTGCATGAGCCGTTACTCTTCTTTTTCTTCTCGTTCTCTGTAATAGCAATGCTGTAACTCTGAGGAAAAGCTTGGAGGCAGCATAAACACTTATTAAACAAAAATGGCACTTTGTTCATTCCCATTCTCTATTTCAGTTGTTCTGTCTCTCTGGCTCCTTTTTTGTGCACGGCTACTGGACTAGTTCTGTTTTCAGATGTTTGTAACAGATATGGATAAAATTGTAGTTAAAATAGGGTTGGTTTCAGTACTATAAGAGTCCTTTGGTAAGCCTTGGCCCCAGGCTGTGTCCGGCCAAGCAGCTCCCCAGGTCTTACACTTGGTGCTTTGCCCACTGAACCCTCCTATTCTGTAGAACTACCAAGAAGATAACCGTAAAATGTTTATTTCTGGTTGACAAGGAATTATTCTTAACCCACATCCTTTCTGGAGGGCCCCTTTCAGCCTGGTGCTGTGGCTGGGCAGAGCAGTTACAGACGGGTCCATCCAAGTGGCTGCGGGGCCTTGGCCAGCTGCCCCAGCAGTGGGTGCCACTGGGTTTGTGAAGTTTGGGAATGAGCAAGGGCCAGGACAACCCAGCCTGCCTCCTGAGGTTCTTCTTTATTTGCCCCATGAAAGGGATCAGGAGAGACTTGATGGTTCAATTCTCATGAAAATCCTCAACTCGCTGCAAACACCGCATAGGTGGTTTTTACGGCAAAGACAGAGCTTTGGGTAAGTTGCTTGGAAGGAGTAAACCAAACTGAGCACTGGTGCCAGTGGAAGAGAGCTCTGTGTGAGCTGGGACAGCTGTAGCTTTCGTGGTCCAGGGCAATAGAGAGGAAAATGTTGGTTGCTGCTCAAAGAAATTCTGGCCTTAAGATCAGAGAAGGTTGGTATCAGGATTTCCGGAGCTTGTCGCTTGGCAGATAACAAGTCTGTTGAACCTGATAGGAGAAAAGATCTGGAGAGAGTCTGCGGGTAGGAGGAGTAACGTATCTGTTAAATGGGGGAATTGCCAGAAGTTTGTTAGGCTTTTTTTTCCCTTTTTTTCTTTTTTTTTTCAGGTCACGCCAGTGGTTTTCAGAAGAAAATGACTTTTGCTGCCAGCTGAAACTGCAGCTGGTGTGTGACCGGTGTGTCAGCCCAGTCCAGTGTGCATGGCTGCTGGTGCTGGTGGTTGTCACCACGACTTGCGCAGAAAAGGGTAAAGGACTCCCAGCTTTCAGTAGTTTTATTGGGACTTACTTTTCCCTCTCTTTTGAAGAGAGCACTGGGCTGTGTAAAACAGGACCTAGGACCCAGCTGTTATAAGTGGCAGTAGCCAAGGTGGTTGCAGAGATGCAGAAGTACTGAGAGCTGGTCCTGGGCAGGGAGATGCAGCAGGTACTCGTGCTGATTTCTGCACTGACACAGCCCTATGGATTTTCTAGAACAGCTACTCCTTCCAAAATCTCTGTAAAACAAAAATAAAGGCTAAAGAAGGATGATCTTTTTCTATGGAGTCCTGCTGTGCCTTAGAAAAAAGCATTGTGGGAAAAATCAGAAGGAAAACACAACATAGAAAGAATAACACATAGAAGTACAAGTAAATAAATAATGGAGCAAGCCAAGACTTCAGCTGAACTAATGGCTGGTGTTTCCTGCAGTGAAAGTCTGAGAGTTTGGAAAACATCAGCTTGATTGTTTTTAATTGTCCTAATATAGAACTTTAAAGGCAGGAGTGAGAAACTGAAATCTGATTTTCGAAGCCAATGGACGAACCTGAACATGGGTAGGTCGATCGGAAGACGATGCAGAAATCGGTTGTTAGGTTTTTAGCACTGAGTGGGTGCAAAACGCTTCACTTGCTGCAGAAGTAATCGTCTCTAACCGGCTTGCTCTGCTTGGGTCTGCTGCCTTGCAGGGAGGGCGGGCAGGTACAAAGTACACGCCATACAGTAACCCTGCATGACTTGCGTGAGGGTAAAACATGGTGCACATCAGGAAAGACCCTGGAAGAACGAAGGCTGCCAGACAGAGAGCAGCCATTCAGATTAAGCGCAAGCATCCGAACAGATGGCCTTTAACAGCTATTACTTGTCAGCCTCAGCCTGTAAGTTAAACATTAAGCATAGCAGATTTATCTCAGAAGTACTCAGATGGCCAAAAAAGGCCAATTTTCAGGATGTAGCATGATCTTCAGGGAGAAAGCATCAGCCAAAAATCTCACAGATATGCAGACAGTTTGCACAGAAGTCTGAATTCTCCAGAGAAGAGGTTGGCATTGGCTGTCCTGAGCCCAACCTCGCAAAACCAGCGCAGCTTTGATGCACGAACAGCCACAGAATGAATAGATACAACTGTGCTGGTGTGCTTTCTATCTCTGTGTACTCGGAGTGTTGAAACAAAACCTTGTAACAATGACTTCAGGGAGCTTGCAGAAAGTTGGGGGAAGACCTTTCCCGGCCAGTGGTACCTCAGGCCACTGACTGCCAATGATCTACATCTCAGATAGGCAAGGTGATGGATCAGAAGCAGCACAAAGAGGGATTCAAGGCATTGCTTGGCAATGGGTAATGAACTCCACAGTATTTACTAGACGGTAACTACAGTGCTCTCTGCTTCTCGGCACTTGGAAATTTACTGGAAGAGACTAAAAAGGCATTAATTCCAACATGAGCACATCTCGGTTTTGCAAAGCTCCACTAGTATCTGCTGTACAGGGTATGTTATTTGGCATCTCCCATAGGAGAATTTTTCTTTCCCAGCAGTATTTTCATCTTTTGAGCAATCTTCAGATGGATGGAAATAGGCACATTGACTTTGGACTTTAAATGCTGTTGCCAAAACTCAGCGTCAATATGATTAGAAAGCTAGGATTTTAATTGCTGCTGTAGTGAACTTGAGATCAATGCTAATGAATCGTTTTATGGCACGTTCCTGGCTGATACCCTCAGTCTGAGCCCCATGGCGTGACATTCCCTAGAAGTGGATGACCAGGGACTACAGCCGGGGCTGCGGGTTGCTTCCAGCCTCCACCGCCACATGTAGTACTGCTGCATTTTAATTATCAGTGATCACAAGGGTCATGATCTTGTGTGTGATTTTATTTTTTTTTAGGAAAAAAGCTTTCACACTAGCCTCCTTAGCTGCTCTTCTTTCTTTCCCAGCTCTGATGGCTGACAGGGATAACTAACCCATCTCCTCTTGTGATCAGCAATCCATCTTCTCCTGAAGGACAGCTGACAGCTGAGCAAGTTTGCATGACTGAGTCCTTCCCGGGAAAGAGAGATCATTCCTATCGGTAAGTGACTGGGGCAACAACAACTAGAAATGCTTTTGCTACACGCTCTCCTCAAACATCATTAAGTGTGTGCCTCTCTGGTTTGTTTATAGATTTGGGAGCTTTCTGTGACTTTCTTCCCTCTTCCCAGCACAGTAGGAGGAGGGGACTAAGCAGAGCAGCTGTCAGGGCAGAAGGGCCATGGGAGGGTCGTCTTTGTATGACTAAACTCAGTTGTAGGGTGTTTCATACATCTACAGTGGATGAGAGGAAGAATCTTAGTATGTTAAGCCCGCAAAAATTAATATGTTGTTTATTCAAACTCAGAATTAATAGATCAATACAAAACTAAGGAACTATTTTCCATAATTAAAGAACAAACCTTGTTCAGGCTTTTTAGACCTTTAATGACTGACTCTTGAGTGGGTTTTTGCAATGAGGGCAAGTTTCCAGTATTGAATGGCTTGAGTCTAGCAAGAGTCATTTTTTTTTTTAAGTGGTGGTCCTTTGGGGTTAGCAATGAGGATAAAGGCTCAGACTGCCTTTCAGCCCTTCCAACCCTGCTTCACACCAAATGGTTTCTGAAGCATATGCATCTCAATGAAAGGAAAGTGGAAAACAAAATAATATATTTCTACTTAGCCTTCTGCCCTCAGCAGGCTTCTCAGCCCCTGGACAAACACCATCCCAGCGCCTCAGACATACTCCTTTCCTTCCATTTCCATACTATCCTTCACCTCATCTGCTGGGTTTTTGTCCTATTTCCAAAATCAGAAGGAAGGATGGTTCTTCAGCGTGGCTGTACAAATTAGTTTATTAAGAGTTAGAAACTCAGTTCTTGTTCATTGTCAGATACTTTGCTTTGTCTAGTATCAAAAAAGAACATTAACATGAATGCCTCTGGCAAGAAACACCCCTGTTTTACCCAGATGGAGCTCAGAAGCTTTGGTACTAAGGAGAATTAAGAAACATTCTGAAAAAGGACAATCAGTTGACACAGTGGCTGTTTCATGCTTCCTCATACAGCTAGTCCCATCTTATGTTCTTCTCTTGTCACTTACTTTAATTCAAAGTTGTTCTGCTCTGATTGTTGTGTTGACTTGACTCACCTGGCTGCAAAAGAGGAGAAAAATAGGAATTACGTTGAATGACTTTCAGACTGCATCTCCGGAGCTAGCTTGTCACTTACTGCCGATGGTTTTCCTCTCTGCCTAGGGAGATCTTGCAGACGAGCATGTCTTGGACTGGGATTCTGGGGCTGCATTAGTAGGCAAGAGCAGCAAGTACAGAAATGTTTGGCTGCAGGCTGTAAATCAGACCAACGTGGGCAGGAGATGGCATACGCGATCTGAATTGGCACAGAAGAGCACGCTGGTGTACAGGAAGGCAATGGTCCTTCGCTGCGAGCTTGTTGGGCAACGCTTATCGGCAGGCAGGAGAGACACTGGCAAGGAACAGCAAAGCAGAAAGAGCCTGAGGCACTGTCTGAAAGAGGAAGGATGAGGGATTAAAGTCTGAAAAGCAATTAAATAGCTGAAGACATCTGAAATCAAACCAAAGAGGTTTAAAACACTTCACTGAATCTAACAGCCAGAGAATTGCAATGTGATTTAGAAATGCCCGAGCAAGAGAGGGAAAGAGGGAATTGGCAACAGTCAGAGGTTATGAACACCAGGAAGAGACAATAATTATTGGAAGTGATGCTTCAGGTTAGAACTAGAAATAATAGTACAAAATTAAAATAAAAAGTTCATTTGAAAGTAAACATTGGAATAACTTCCTGATAGAGAACGATCCCAAGTGGATTTTGGTTTCCAGGAATTAGATCAACATACGTGAATATGTAGAATGTATGTCTGTGCTTAGCTGAAGCTGATGGCTAGAGTTTGTATGCTCAGATTCTAGGGGAGAAATTCCTTTTCCGAGGACTGCTCCTTATTTCTGCTTTGTGAGAAGTGGGAGCAATGTCAGGAGAAAAGTGCGTCCCATGGTTTTATTCAGATTTGAAACGTTAATGTTTTTCTGAGAGCCAGCAGAGAAACCTTGCCCAGAGACTTTTTTATGCCTTTAACATATCGACAGCCCGCACTTGCCAAATTTTTTTTTTGCCTTGTAAACTGAAGGAAAACAAATCCAGAGCTGTGTTAAGATCTGACATAGTACAAGGAAACAAAACTGCTCCAGTAAAACTGCACCCTCCGCTGCCCTTGGGGTGAGCGGGACCAGGGCTTTACCCCCATCTCGGAGCAGGTATGGAGACATGCTGGTGCCCTCTCCAGTCCGTGTCAGGAGGAATCAGGAGCATTTCTTCCTGCAAAATTTGACTTTCACAGGTACGGTAAAAAAGGTGACTTGTTTCCTGTGTGTGCTTCAGTACATGAAATATAGTAAAGCACACTAAAGGCAATATATTTTGCTCTGACTGCAGAGTACCTTTTTTTTGATCTACCATTACAAATCCTCTTTACTAGCCCATTAATTTTGCTGGTGTCCCTGGATATTACTTCAGCAGCTTCCAGTGCACTTTTTACTTTCTAATCACAAAGACTTGTTTCTTGCCTGACCTTTGTCCTCCATCTGTTATCTGCTTGAGAATGCTTTTTAAATGAGCCCGACGGGGGGAAAAAAACATGTAATTGGTTTAAATTGGCTTAAATGTATTATCAATTCTTTCCACCATAGGAAAAAGTATGAAAGTGCAAAACCTTAAAGTGCACTTCAAAATATTGAGGATCGCATTAGATAATAAATAAAGAGAATGAAAAAACCCATTTTTGGAAAGATATTGCAGCACTGGTTTGACAAGAAATGCTTAGTTTTGAAACCACAACAGCCTGTGATTAGCGTTTTTAACAGTGGGACTAGATTAGCATGAATGTAGTGATTAGTGAAAATATCCAGGTCCTAAAAACATTGTTGAATGAAAAATAATGCTTGGTTATTACTGGCAAAGTCCTGTGTGGTTTGTAGCTATTTCACTTCACAGGCAAAGAGACTTGGCGTCTAAGAGGGGCTGAGCTGAGATTCTTCACTCCAGAAATACTGGCGATCTCCTAACCAAGCTGAGGAAGTGCCCTGGTGCTCTGGGCTGGACTGTTGTAGTCATTGCAGGTCCCTGCCAACCGCACTATTCTACTCTAAAGCGTATTCATGGCATTTTGTGTGCATGGTCTGTAGAGGACAATTTGAGCACATGAATTAAACAGAGCTTACGCTTGACTGGAAGAAGGATGCTCCTCATCCCACGTTGGGACAGCAAGATGCTGTCCATTGCAGTCAATGGAAAGGTATCTCACGTTGTCTATCCACGTAGGCAGTCTGCATGGTGTGAATTTGATGCATATAGAAGGTTCCTGATGGGCGGCTTTGGAGGCTGCCGTTGTCTGTCTCAGGACCAGATACCCAAGTCAGGACTAACGTGGTCCCCTCCGCTTTGCACTGTACATGAGCCCTGGAGGTGAAAGACATCATTTCACAATTTTTCCCCAGTTTCTGCAATTCCTGCTTACCATGAAGGCTTGAGATTGTGCTGGTATCATGCACTCGTGCCCCACAGAGCACTTGCTGAGTGCCCATCGAGCATTAGCAGCCCGTCGCTGTTTCCAGGTGTTTCAGCTCTGGACTGAGCAGCGATGCTTTGTGCCAGGAGCACCACGGGTGAGCAGGCAGGGCCGCCTTCGCTAGAGCAGCGGGGGTTACAGCTGGGGTGGACATCAAAACGCACACTGATTTTGAGCTAACCTAGAGCAAATACCCATTTGCAAAAATTCTTGCAGGTGCCCACTGGCAGAGGCTTACATGACACCCACTGTAAAATCCCTTGGTTTTAAGTCCAGTGGAGAACAAGTCTTTTAACCAGGGACTATCAGTTACACATGGAGCTGAACAAGGAGTCAGCATAAGGGAAGGAAAATTGTGATCCTCTTTAGTTAATTTTTCTTCTATTGTAGAGAGAGGTTCCCAAATCTACAAATATATGCCCTACGTGACAGCTCACTCGGTAAAAACCAAAATCACTTTTTCATCCCGCAGACAATGGCAATGCACAGAGCATCTGAATCATGGCAGAAAAACAGTCACATCCTTCCCCGGTGAGTGTTGGTGAGGTTTTTTTATTTAAAAAAAAAAAAAAAAAGCAGCATCCACTTCTCAGCACATCAGATAAGAGCAGAGCTGCAGAGAGCAGCAGGTTATACAATTAAAAGGCTTCATTCACAGCCCGAGGAAGGTGCTTTCAGGGCTTATCAGAAGCATATAGCCAGCCTAGACTGGACACATTATTTAGGCTTTGAGACCACACCTAATTAAATCCAAGCAGAAAGCATGGGACAGATATATGGGAAATTTTGAAGCAGTGGGTATAAACTGGATGAGAGGAAAAGCAGCTCAGCGTGGCGGTATATGCCACACAGCTCATCCCTCTGATCGAGAACGTGAATTAAGGAAATAAGAGGATGTAGCTATTAAAGTCCAAACTTCTACTATTTCGTGAAACTTCCTGGTGTTATCTTCCACCATCTGTTCTAGAAGCGGAAATACAAGTGTCGTGGGTGGACACCAGTGGCTGTATGAGCATCTTTTTACAGATTCCTGGTATATCAAGTCCCCTTATCTGAACCTCAGGTTTGAAAAAAGAGCCTACTTAAGTATGTCATCATTTGTCAGGGGGTTTTCTCTTTACATTTTTCCTTTTAAATCAACAGGAAAAAAAAACCCCAACCCCAACCAACAGGATGAGCAATTAAATGCTCAAAGAACAGGAAATTTCTAATACTGTTTCCTCTAGTGATTTTAACCAAACTGCTTTGCATATCTGTTGATCTGTATTCATCATTCTCACATTGGATGTCTCAGCTTTTGTGGATTTATATTCTCACACCGCAGTTGCATACCCTACCCTTGCCTTAGTTGTTAGACCAGGAAAAACGTTTATCTGTTGTGATGTTGCCATTATGTGCTACAGCTTATTTTGATTCAAAGTTTGTTTGGGTCATTTTCTGTTTGTGTTGGCATTACCTCCCCTGATGTTTTCCTTGGTTGGCAAACCCCTCTGCACAGGTGTGGAGGTGTGTGTTTAACCATTGCCACAGCTTGCAGCTGTCTTCCTCCTTTCTCCGAGAGCTTGGTTAGGCTTTTGCTATGTTAGTTTTGCTCTTTTTTAAATTATATCCTTTGAAGATCTTATTTCTCTCCCTCTTCATGCAGGGTCCATCTGATACCAGTGTCTACTTGTTGCATTCGCTCCTTTGTGAATGTTAGAAGCCCAGGACTACTCAGGTCCAAGGATGCCCACCAGTGATCTCAGCTTAGACGTGGACGTGGGGCTCTTCTTGTATGAATCAGTCAGTAACAGCATTGTCCTCCTGATGCAGATTATTTATACCACCTAAACTTAGTCCAGAAACCAACGGATATTATCTGAAGAAGAAATGGAAAGAAAGATGCACAAAACACTTGGCAGTGCTGGGTTAATGGTTGGATTTGATGATCTTAAAGGTCTTTTCCAACCTAAACGTTTCTATGATTCTAATAGTGAAGTTGCTGTTCTAGATCTCTGACAAGTTGAGATTAGAGTACAGAAGCTACGGATACAGGACATTAACTACCCTATTCATTTAAAAGTCTGCCACAGATAGCACTGTGGCAAGCACAAATTAAAAAAAGAAAGTGTCAAATGAAACAGTAGGGACCAGTCACACCGGGTGTACTGCCAGCAGGCAGTCGCAGGACGGATCTTGGTGCCTTCATCCCAAAAGCACTCCAGTGACTGCTCCCTGGCAATCCGACACATCTCGGGTGTGGAGTGCCTGCAAGGTTTGAGAGCCACAAGAGCAGATGCGTGATGACCCTTCTGAAACGTGGTGATGCTCCCTCACGCTCCTGTTGATGCCGGGTTGTGGATGAGCATGCTGGTGCACACGTGTGCGCACAGAAGCCTGGGCACCACGGCTCTGGTCCCATGTCCTGTCCCCAAGCCCCCGCTTAAGGCCAGCAGGATGCTTCCAGCTCCTCCTGCTGCTGGCTGTCCTGGTCACTCAGTGACCTACATCCAGTGGAGACAACTGGCCTCTCTTCCCAGCATCTACAATGGGGCAAAATAAGCTTTGCGTGCAGAGCTTCCAGGCATGCCAGGCTGTTTATTGTGGGTTGTCTTGGTGACTGATGTGTAGTAGTTGAAGAATGAGTTTCCTCCTGGGAAAGAGCTTAGCCAGTCATACCCTTGTGTTCCCCATGCCTTTCTAGGGTAAAACTGTGAATAAGAGCAGATGAGCATAGGTGAGACCTCGATAAAATGGAAAGATGCTGGTAGATAAAGGAAGTAATTAAAGGGTTAAGCCCGTGGCAGTGTATGTTTGATCAGCAAAGATTAATTGTGCAGGTTTTAGCTGGCTTAATTTCTTCTTAATTTAAGTTTAAAAGAAACTTAATTTCTTCTTGATTAAAAAAAAAAAAAAAAAAAAAACCACAACAAAACAATAAAAACCCAAAACCAACTACCTTTGGTGAATCAGACCATTTTAAATGACCAGCTTTTCCGGAGGTGTAAATCAGAAGATGCTGATCACTGCGGAGCTCTGGGGACGGTCTCTGGGAAGTGGCCGGCCACCTCCACTGGTGCGCAGGACCCCGTCCCGCAGCCCCGGGGAGCCCGGGGGATGCTGCTGGGCTCGGCGGCGCCCGCACACCTCCCGAAGATGGAGCACAGCGGCTGCGGGGGTTTGAATGCCGTGTCAAAGTCCCAGCATGAGGCAATCTAGCCCCAAGGAAAACGTGGGTCTGATTTCCACGTGGGTGTATCTGCACGGCTAAGGTGGAACTGCCCGCTGGAAGGCTGCGTTTTTGTATCCTGATGGATGTTTCCTAAGAAAAGCCTCTGCAGGAAGCCAGTTGGCAGGGCCTACAATCTTATTCAAATAAGAGTAGATTAACATGATCTCTGATGTTCTGCGGTAATTTCCTTGACTTACATTGTGTCATAGGTAATTATCTGGCCATCTTCAAACCCCTAACAGCAGTGTATATCAGATGACGCTGACGCACTAGGTAAATTACAGGTTTAGTTAATTGTAAAGTGTCTCTATTATCAGTGTTTAGATTCAATAACGCGCACAAATTTGCCTTTCAGTTTAGATTTTAAAAAATTTCCAAGTGATACAAGCCCCAAAATAATTTTGATGCCAAAAATTCACATATTTTTGTGATGTTTATTCCATTCCCTTTCTAAAAAGAGAAAACCAACTTGTATATGCTATTTCTGGCTGTTTAGATCACTTCCCAAAAGAAGATTAAAGCAAAATTTCGCCATGAGAGATGTTTACTTGCATACTGTTGAACTTTCCAGCGATAAGTTTGTTTTCTTATATTTCAGAGAAGAAGGACCCTGGTGGTTTAAGTAATTAGATAACTCTGCTACCAAAAAATCAACATCAGAGAATTAAAATGCTGGTTGCTATTGTCGGTGAGAAAAAGCTGTAACAAAAAGTCTCTGATAGACTCTTTATATTTTAAAAAAATTGTAAATCAGAATAATTTTTTACAAAAAAAAAAAAGTGGCAAGAAGAAATAAAGCTGGTGTCAGTATCTGAAACAAAACTAGAAAATCGAAGCACAACCTTTTGTCGGTTTGAAAGTAAATGCTAGTTAAGATTACCTGAGCAGACTCCCAGTAACCCAGGTTCTGAAGGCTAAAGTCACTGCTGACCTGCATAGACCCTCACGCCCAGTTCCAGTCCAAGGGCCAATAAATGCACCTTAGGTCTGTCCCATTCTAGGGAAAAAAATACTAGAATGATAGAATACTTTGGACAGATTTGCATATAATACAGATTTCACCTCCATTCTAACAAAACCAGGAGAATTTATGTGATTTCCCAGCTCCTGGTAGACGAAGCCTCCAGGAATGGGAAAACGTTCTCCTGCTTTTCCCTGAAAACATGTCGTACACGAAGGGACATGGGAATATTTCTCATTTCTTGACCGGTATGCCTGCAGCCTGACTTGTGAAATAATGGAGACCCAGCTTAACGAAAGCTCTATCTCACCCATCTGCTGAAGCGCTCATCTGTTACACGTACCAAACAGGAAGAGGAAGCAGCAATTGGCTCTATCAGGACAGCATCTCCTGACAGCGTGGCTATTCTGTTTATTACAGGTCGACATGTTGAAACCATAAAAAAAACCCAGGGGGATCCAGCTTTTCAAATCAGCAGTCCAGAAGTCTTCACAATGTCTTTAATTTTTCTCTTTTCTAAGGTGGTTGACCATGCAAGGGATGCCAACCTGCAAGACACCGGGAATCCCTGCCTGCCAGCGAACATGGTAAGACCTGGAGGTGTTCGGCACCTGGTCGAGCCAATCCCATAATGCCTACAGAAAGGTAAAAATTCAAAACCTGTCTTTTGCAAACACATATGTAGTGTGCTTGTGTGGAGTATGATCAGCTGGTCGCACAGGGGCCAGTTCTGATGGCTGGCTGAGGTCCTTCACCAGCCGAAGCCCTGCAAAGGGGTGATGTCTCTGGGTCCTTGTCTGGAGTTCTAGCCTGACAAGCCCATCCTTTCGTTGTGCACAAGGTGAAAGGATCAGAGCAGCTTAAAGGGTCCCTAAAAGCCCTACTTCCAGAAATTTTCCCTGGCAGAAGACCCTGAAATTGCTGCTCCCTGCCCCAAAGACCCCTCCAAACCCAGGTGTGCATCAGCCTAGGGGAGAGTGGAAGCACAGGCAGCTGCAGGAGCACCATGAAGCACTTTGGCTGCAGCACCCCAGGGAGGCTGAGGCAGTGCCCCCACCTCTGTGCTGGGGCCACATGATCTGCTCCATTTCTCAGAAAAAGCAGCACAAACTCTCACCTTTTTATTTGCGTTTTGAGTGCAAACCACATGAACCCAGTCGTCGTCGATGAAACAGAAATGGCATTGTTCCCTGGCTGGCGTCTTCTGTCATTTCTGAGATTAGTCAGGCATCACCATTACTGCCTCCTTTTGTGAAGAGAGATTTGTGCCTGTGGAGGAATAATGTAATTCTCCAAATAATTAGGTTAACAACGATGGAATTGCTGAATGCTCTCCTTGCAGTCATTTCTGGTAGTAATTTATTTCATTAATATGATGAGAGCAAGTGCTTTATTCCAAAAAATGCTAACTAGAGACAGTGCTGAAGATGTCCTACCATCTCACCCAGCTCTGCATCTTCTCTCAGCCCTCTCTTCCACAACAGCTAGTTAAAAAGGTTGTATTTGCAGCTGGGTATGATCAACAACTTCCCGATCTGAAAGAGTGACAAGGGCTGAGGTTTTCTTCACAGAAAGTTCCCCAGCTCCATTCTTCTCCCACAGAAATCAGGGCAACGGGGAGCTTCGTTGCTCTCACATGGCTGGGGTGGAGCAGCTTCTCACAGCTGCCAGCGTGGGCCACGTATTAACACCAGTCCCTAAAAGCCAAGGGGAAGACAGGGCCAGGGCTGGAACTGTGACATCAGGTCTGTGTGGGGCTCAGGGAACAAATGGAGGCAAGGTCTAGGTGACAATAAGGGATGGTCCCCTGGAGGGACAGGTCCCTCTGGGTGGGGACCCTCGCAGAGACTGTTCTAGCAAACGCAGAGCGGAAAAGGGGTTGCACATCCTTGGCAACAAGCAGAAATTACTTTCCTAAATAAGGCATCACATTTGTAGCTTGACAAAGGAGGAGGGAGGCAAACCCCTTCAACTCCAGCCGCAGATGCCATCGTTTCTCAGTGTGGGTTTCTGCCACCCAAACACACCGACTCAGCCAGCCTGGGGGCTGCTCCGGGCTCGCGCTGCGCAGAAACGAGGGGACGGCCCTGGCTGAGCACCTTCTGAGCAGGCACGAAGCAAAAGCCGCTTGTTTCACAATGACTAAGGGCTGTCAGGCATCAGGGCATAGAAACTGTTGCATAAAAAGACTCGTCTCCTCTCACACTTGGGCAACATCTCCAAACCTCCCATTTCCCTGCAACTTTCCCATCCCTTTGCAATGGAAGTGCCCCCCATACCGGCTTGACCCAGGGCCACCATACCAGTGCACTCCCTTCATTAACCCACACCAAAAGCTTTCCATGCCCCAATCCTCCTTTATTTTTCCCCTGCTTTCCTCAATTGCTTTATTTCATCAATGTCCAGGGAAGGGGGTGCCCAGGTCGATGAGCCCTCCCTCAGCAGGGCACGGGGACCGCAGCTACACACTTTCCAGGTTGGGGCTGGCTCGAGTCCAGTTACGCCAGAGTCGGCAGAGCTGCACCCGGGTCTCCATTCCCGATTTCAGGCATCACCACGGTCGTGCTTTCCTGTAGAAATTGTATCTGGCAGATGACATTGCCACTGGTCGTTTTCCCCCAGTGTCACACAGCCCAGCCTACTCTAAACAACTTTGAGCAAGTCTGGACTGAAGTTAGGGTTACCATCCTTTTCAGACAAGATTCACAGAGAAACAACCTATTTTAGGAAGTCTCAGGAGAGGAAAGAAACTGCAACGTGTTCAACAGACGCTTACCATGAAATCCTGTCTTTCTAATTTCTCCTTCTTAAATAGCCGGTGTGAAAGCCCTTGCCAAAGCTGAAGAGCTTTTTCATTCAGGCTGTAAACTATTTAGGCTTTTAGGAAAATTTCCTGGAACTCCAGCAGTACAGAAATAAACTCTCCAGTGCGCTGGATTGATCCAACATTTGTGATACTTAACATAGGGCTCAACACCTTGGGGAGCCTGCTGTCTGACTGGAGCTGCAGGCATTTGGGGTCCAGGAGGAGAAGGCAATGGAGGGTCAGTCAGCGCTAAGTGGCAACTTACCTTACCCCTGAAGCATGATCGGGCTTTTTCAAGATTTGGATGGTCCCAGAAAGATTTTCAAAGCCTGTACCCCTAAATTGTGCCTTATCCCCATTGTCTTGTGAAAAGGGAATCGGACTGATTTACAGCCTAAGCATCAAACTGCTCTTATTAAGCACTAACAGATCTTCAGCCTTCAGATGTCTACCGAGTGATTAAAATTTGTGGTGTTGTTAATTATTAATCACCTTAATATCAGTGAAAATGTTTCCCACAGGCAAAAGGTATCTTATCTAGGCAAGATCCTCTGGTGAAACACTGAAAGAGCTGATGCCTTCGATGCACTCACCGCTCGCACAGAGATCTGCTGACAATTGGAAAATGTCAGCAGTTAGGATCGTCAAGGTGGCTGTGAACATCTGCAGCGTCACTCGGCTTTGTAAAGTGCTCTGAAACTCCCAGAGCGATGAGTCCGCAGGCCGGTGGCTGGTTCCTCCCCTCAGCACGCGTGTGTCTCTCTTACCAACGTAGCTAAACGACCCCTTCCAAAACGTGGCTGGCTCCCTAGCATAGCTACAATTCAGATTGTCACTTATTTAGCCCAGACTTCTAGTCACTTTGAAGGGGAGCAAAGAAATTGGTCTACACCACGTAAGAAGTGAAATGACAGGTTACAGCTACCCTCACCCGGTCCCAAACCCTGACGTGCAGCCCTCCTCTCCTTGCTGAACTCCATCCCACTCCCAAAACACCCTACAAGTCTCTTCCTTATCTCTTCATCTCCAGCCCTCACCCCATCCCCACCCCCATCATGGAAGATTTTAGGGGTTTCCCTCCTCTTTCAGGCTCTGTCACTCCCTTGTCTGTTTTTCACACTGTCTCAGCTCCTGTAGTTTTCTAACTTTTTACCTATTGCTCCCCCCTCATCCTCCTCTGCTCCTACATTCCTCTGAATTTACAGCTTCTTACCTTTTCTCCAGCCCTTGTTTCTTCGAGCTCCCTTGTCTAAGCAGGATCTCTCCCCTCAGGACACAAACGTCCTCTTGGCTGCTGCCCTAGACCAAACCAGCCCTGACCCTGCCACCCTCCCTGAGTCGCTCCCCACACTCTCACCGCAGCACACCCACACTACAGACCCCAGTCTCTCTCCTCCTGACCCAGCCTCAGCCTCCAAGAACAGGTTCTCATGCTCCACACCATGAACCTGGTCTTCCTAAAGCCTCCCCATCTCCGTAGTCCTGCCTGGGCTAATGCTGCAAGCCTGACCCCTCATGAGAGGTAGTGTGTAACCTCATTCTCCAGACCTGATGGAGATCGTTTTGTGGGGTCTTCACTGCCACTTCTCTGGCAACACATCCAGGCTTCCTCTGGGGACTCCTCCCCTTCCCTTGCCTTCCTCTTGGTATCTCCTGGTCTTTATACATGCATGTTCTTGTTGCCATCTCCTTCATCTTTTCCACTGCCCCTTCCCAAGTCCTTGTCTAACCTACCCTGTAACATCTTGCTGAGACTTCGAATTGCCAGTCCCCGTGACAGGTTAGTTCGGCTTGGACTCAGCCTTAGAGGAAGGCTTTAACAAACCAAGCAGGGGAAGAAGAGTGAGGAGATGACCTTCTGTGGTCAATCAAGCAGTGCCAGCCATCCCCGGGTACAGTCACCCACGGCTCCACAGCCAAGGAGGTCTGCTTTGTCTTCTCTTGGGGCGCCAGGTCTGTGTGGTGTGGATCCAGCCTTTCCCTGGAGCACAGAGGTCCCCACAGTGCCTGGAGGTGTCAGGGTCAGCCACCCTCCAGCCACCCAGCCCAGAGGACAAAAGGTTGCATCTGGTTCCTCTCACAATGTTGATACATTCAGTGCGTACCCCGTCCTGTCCCTAGCTGTCATGCCCAGCCTCCATCAAATACCATGTCTTCTTGGCTTCATATCACAGCTGCAGTCTGACCTTTTCTTAGGAGCCTGGTGAGGAAACCCTTCCCACAGCAAAGCTCTGGCTTTTCTGCCAGCACATCTCAAGAAGCAGCAGCCTCCTCGCTCCCACGCCAACCTCAGTCTGAGCTTGCAACTAGGAATTTTCTGTTCTTGAGAGTAAAACACAGAAAAGAAGGAACAGCCAAAAAAAAAAAAAAAGGAGAAGGAATAACAAAACTGAGTAGCAAAAAGCAGAAGAAATAGTAAAAAAAAAGGCACCAAAAAAGCAGAAGGAATGGCAGAATGGAGTAATACCAACACGTGCACAACTAAAGCGAACTACAGAACTGGTTCATGGTGTAGGAGGCTGCGGGCGGTGCAACAGGTTGCTCAGTCTTGGAGGCCCTTGGACCTCCATCCTTGAAAGTCCTCAAGACCAGGTGAGATAAAGCCCTGAGCAGCCTGGCCAGGCCTGGTTTGAGCAGGAGGTTGGACTAGAGATCTCCTGAGGTCCCCTCCAAGCTGAATTATCCTGTGATCCTATGATTTGACTGTTCCTAATACGCTGCCAAGTAGCTCTGGGGAGACAGGCAGGCTTTTCTGTGCATGGGGTAGGCGAGGAGGGCAGGGAAGGCTCGCAGGAGGGCACATGGATGAGGTATGCTTACTTCTCGCACACCGTCACTGTCACAGAGAGTCGTGCAAAAGAGGAACTGCCACCTCTGCAGCACCACGGCTCTGTCTGAAATGCAAGTCTGCACATTCTGGGTATGGAAAGGTGCCAAGGACCTGCAACAAAAATGCAAACTGCTGTGTTCAACAGCAGGAAAAACCCTCTGGGACACAACACACCAGGGCAGAAGAGATGCAAACAAAAAAGAAAGAAAAGAAGACCTGGCATCACAGCAGGAGGAAGCAGGCACAGCTGCAATGCTGGGTGCTGCAAAGCCTCCGGGTGGGTCCATAATGGGTCTATAATTCCAACACCACATGGACATGAGCTTTGTCATTCTCTTCAGCCCATCTCTAAGCCTTTGCTTTCCCCACTCGATGTAAAACAGCAAAGAAGGGAGAATAAGAGCACGGTGAATAGCAGCTTGCAGTGGCTGAGCGCAGGGACACTGTTGTGATTTAACCCCAGCTGACAACTAAGCCCCACACTGCTGCTTGCTCGCCCACCACCACCACCCCCGGTGGGATGGCAGAAGTGGGAAGGGTGAAAGTGAGAAAGCAAAGCAAGGATCTCATTCACCACTTCCCACTGCAGGCAGGTGTTGAGCCATTTCCAGGAAAGCTGGGCTCCATCACACGTAATGGGGACTTGGGAAGACAAACGCTATAGCTCCAAATGTCCCCCCCTTCCTTTACTGCCCATAGTTTATATACTGAGCATGATGCTTTATGGTACAGAATATCCCTGTGGCTAGTCGGGTCAGCTGTCCTGGCTCTGCTCCTTCCCGGCTCCTTGTGCACCTGCTCACTGGCAGAGCATGAGAAACTTGGAAAGTCCTTGCTTTAAAGTAAATGCTACTTAGCAACTAAAATATCAGCATGTTATCAACATTATTTTCATACCATATCCAAAACGTAGCATCGTAGCTGCCACTGAGAAGAAAATTAACTCTATTTCAGCTGAAAGCAGGACAGACACTTAAATAAAACACCCAAGTACAAGCCCAAAACTGCGCAGCCCGGGAAGAACCTGCCATAACACAGGCTCCAAAGAGACCATCACCCACCCACCTCCCACGAGAGCAGGCTGCAGCGTGCTGTTGATCTTACTTGGGGTTCATTTCTAGAGAGCAATGAGGAGTTTGACGTGGTGGCATTTATTCCATTATAAACCATTTACTTTAAAGTTTCGAAGCTGTAAAATGTGTAATTAGTGCTCTCCAGCAGCCTTCCCACAGCGGCTGCTCAGCTCTGCACCCTTCCAGCTCTCCCCCAGCTGAGCACCTGGATGCCATCTCCCCGCCCCAGCACTGGCACGGGGCCATGCTCAGCCCTTTGCACCCACATACCTCTGGGCTGCCCTTGCTCACCCCAGTCCCTGCCCCGCGCCGAGGCTCTGACACTCACCCAGCTGTCACTGACCTGGGATTTGCTCCCTGTTAATGAGAAAAGGAGGGTTTGGGAAGACCCAGCACCTGGATCTCACTGCCCAACCATCCGTAGGGGATTTTTAATTGCTATCACCCACTGTTGTGCCAGAACTGAAGATGTAGAAACAGCCTAGAAGAAATCAAAGAGCTGGAGGAACTTCAGGAGTGATGCTCGTGCCAAGCCCTGTCCTCTGGGAAGAGCCACAGGCCGTGCTGGCCCGTGCACAGGGGCGTCGGGGTCCCAGGGGCTCACAGGAGAGGCAGGGCTGGGAGGAACCGCTCGCCCTCTCCCACACGCCTTCCTCCCCCGCCGCCCCGTCCCTCCCCAGCCCCTTACGCTGTGGTGGGATTCTACCCCTGCCGTACCAGGGAGAGCAAGCCCTAGAGCGGGAATGTTTCCTTGCGGCACTGAGCACTCCCGAATAGCAGCGTGGGATGTGCTGCCGGGCAGAACACGGGCCGTGGCCAGGAGCAGCCGCGGGGACCATCGCACGGGCAGGGAGGGCTCCCTTCGCATGACCACACCACAGAGGTGCTGTGGGAACAGGAGGACGTGGAGAGACATACGTCCTGTGAGCTGCGAGAAGTGTTTACAGGATCTCTTGGTTACTATCGTGTGGTTTTGTGCCTGCCACTTCGGAAGTTAATCCTTAATTCTGAGGAAGTGTATTTATTCAGTATTGTTATTTCCCATGAGAAGCTGAAGCTTAATATTAGTTACTACCAGAGGTCAGTTGGGAACACACGGAAGAAAAAAATCACCTTTCTGGACCCTGGATGAGTGTCAAAGCTATTCCTTGGCCACCGCAGCACTTCTGCATCTCCTCTGAGGAAGGGCTGGCAGAATGCTCAGCTCCTCCCGGTCCCCAGCACGGGCACGGGGGCTGCAGGGCTGGCGATGCTGCAGGGACAGCCCCAACAGCTCTGCTGGGTGTCAGCGGTCAAGATCCCCCCAGCTGTACCTTTGGGAACCCCGAATCTGCAGAAGGCAGGGCGATGCCGCCACTTCCAGGACAGCGCAGGGGCAAAGTTTGCTTCTGAGTGCAGGAAAAAAATGTCTTTTGGAGCGTATGTTGGTCCAGTGCAACTAGAAGTCAGCATAGAACACGATTGTGTGTGATCTCCGTTTTTTAAACAGGTGAACAGCAAAGTGCTTGGAGGCTCGTCAGCATGTGGGGTGCCTTTTTCAGTAGCTGACTTGCTGTGAAGTGGAAAGAGCTGCCTCCACCAGTGCAACTTCTCCGAGCATAGTAACTAGCCAAGCACACCGGAGGGGAGGTTTTACTGGGGCACCTGCCTGTCCCGCTGCTGGTGTGCAGCTGAGGTTGCCCCATTTGCGCTTGCCCCCCCAATTCTGTCCAGCTACCACGGTTTCCCAGCCGTGTACTTCACTGCTTTGGATCCCACCTGGGTGGGCTGCACAGCCAGCCTGTCCTCACTCATCTAGAGAGCACGCAGGTCTATGAAAGCTGCAAAACCAGCCATCAAAATGGAGGTGGGGCAGAAAAAATGGCTTAGGTGTCGCCCGACCACGCAGCACCGCATGAAAGCTGTGGGGTTGTAGGTGTCTTTTCGGCGGGTGCACCCAGGGTCGCTGCTTGCACTGCCTGCTCATGGAAAAGGAGCCGGGCAAGGCTGGACCTGGGGACACCAGCACCAGGCAGGCCCCAGGAGCTGGGGCTGCACATCAGGACAGAGCTCTTCAAGAGGGGTTACCCCAGCAGGGGTAACTGTCTTAAATGCCGCAGTAGGTGCAACATGGAGGCATCCCCACCGCAGACAGAGACTTATAGAATCACAGAATCCTTTCGGTTGGAAAAGACCTTTGAGATCACCGAGTCCAACCCTTAACCCGGTGCTGCCAAGCCCACCACTGAACCGTGTCCCCAAGCACCGCATCTACGTGGTTTTTGAGCACCTCCAGGGACGGTGACACCACCCGGTCCCTGGGCAGCCTGTCCCGGTGC